>WOXC01005164.1:0-246915 GCA_011680675.1 Gymnobelideus leadbeateri
AGTTTGTCTGATAAAAGTCTTATTTCTAAATATACACATATGTGAATGTGACAGATACCTCTGTGTCTGTCAGAGGTGGTCAAGTAAAAAAAAAGAGAGAGGAAAAAGACAAGTGGGAGGGGGATCAGGAAAGAGAGAGGAAGAGAAAGAACGCAAGAGGAGAGAGGGAGAGAAAAGAACAGAGAGAAATGGGGCATGGAGAGAGGAAGGAAGGAAGGATGGAAGGGAGGAAGGAAGGGAGGGAGGAAGAAAGGAAGGAAGGAAGGGAGGGAAGGGAGGGAGGGAGGAAGAAGGAAGGAAGGAAGGGAGGAAGGGAGGGAGGGAGGGAGGAAGGAAGGAAGGGAGGGAGGAAGGAAGGAAGGGAGGGAGGAAGGAAGGATGGAAGAAAGGAAGGAAGGGAGGGAGGGAGAGAAGGAGGAAGGAAGGAGGGAGAGAGAAAGGAAGGAAGGAGGGAGGGAGGGAGGGAGGAAGGAAAGGAGGGAGGAAGGAAGGAAGGAAGGAAGGCAGGAAGGGAGGGAGGAAGGGAGGAAGGAGAGGGAGGGAGAAAGGAAGGAAGGAGGGAGGAGAAAGGAAGGAAGGAAAGGGAGGGAGGGAGGAAGGAAAGGAGGGAGGGAGGAAGGAAGGGAGGGAGGAAGGAAGGGAGGAAGGGAGGAGGAAGGGAGGGAGGAAGGGAGGGAGGAAGGGAGGGAGGAAGGAAGGAAGGAAGCTGATGTTTCTATGAGTGACTTCACTAAAAGAAAATAATCAGATGCAGTCTGGAGAACATTGCCAACCCAGGTAGGAAATGATGCAGTCGAATCCCACGATTTTTTATGCTTTGGGTAAAAGCCAGAGAAAGTATATGCTGGGGGGCAGGAAGTCTTTGATAAAAGAAATGACTCCTAGTGCTCTAATCTGGCTGCCCTTCTTTCCGTTAGTCGCATCACTGCAGTTAAGATATGATACTATCATTGCAAATTACAACCTTAGTATAAGACTAAAGCTATTTCTACAGACACAAAACAAAGTTCGAAACAAAACCAAAACTAGCACACTCTCTGGGGCCTTCCCAAATCTTTATGAATGTAGCATGATAAAAAGGAAAAAGTATGAAAGATATTTAACAGCTGCTTCCTTCACCTTTTGAATTAATATAGTGGGGTTATAAATTTTGTTAGTTCATCCTTCAGCCCACCTGTTTAAATACCAGTATTCCTCTGAGAAACGTTAGTACCCTCTGTGCCTAGTGCCACAAGGAATATCACTGAAGAAATATATGATTAGGAAAGGAAATGGCAAGAACATAAACTGGGCATAGGGACAGTCTAAGAGGTACACTGACTGGCACCCATGAAATATAAAAAGATATAGACTATAGCCTCAAGTATATTGGGCAGATCTTCTTCAGAGAAGATCCAGGAAAACATGTAGTGGGATCCCATGGGATGAGAAGGCATGGAAAGTTGACTCTGAACCAATAAGAGAGGATACCCCTACAATGAGGTCATAGACACATCACCTATGTTCTCTTTTGTTGAAGTTCTCTGATGATGAAGCAAGTGAGACCACCATCTCAAAGGATCACAACTCAAAAGTGATCTAAAGGTCAATGGCATGTTGGGATAACAAAATTTCAGTGCCAATGAACTCAAGAAGGTGCCTCGAAGATTTATGGAAAGGCATGACCAAGAATTATAATAGTCAAGAAGGAACAGATAACTTAAAGAATTACTTTATAGAGTCAGGAAAAAAAATAAAACAGATCTGGAAGAATAAAAAGTCAAGAATCTTTTGGAAAATAATGAAAAAGTAAGAAGAAAGGGGGTCCAGCAGTACAGGATCTCAAACTATATTGTAAAGCAATAACCATCAAAATCATTTGGTACTGGTTAAGAAACAGAAAGATCAATCAGGGCACACAACATGAAAAAGCAAATAAACACAGTAGTCATCATTTTTGATAAGGACTCCTTAAGGAAACAAGAACTCTCAATATTTAACAAAAATTACTGGGAAAACCAGAACATGTTTTGGCAGAACTAAGTATAGACCTACACTTGACACCATATACCATAATAAGCTCTAAATAGAAATATGAATCAGATATAAAGGATAACATTTGGAGAAGCAGTGCCTTTTAGATCTATGGACAAGGAAAGAGTTCATGATCAAATAAGGAAGAGAGAAGATCACAGAAGATAACTGATTACACAAAACTGAAAAGGTGGGGGAGGGCTTTGCTTTTTTTTTGCTTTTTGGAGGGGGGAAGTCAGGGCAAGGTTAAGCAACTTGCCTAAGGTCACACGGCTACTGAGTGCTAATTGTCTGAGGCTGGATTTGAACTCAGGTCCTTCTGACTCCAGGGCCGGTGCTTTATTCACTCCACCACCTAGCCAACCCTGAAAAGTTTTTACACAAGCAAAACCAATGGGTACAATTAGAAGCAAAACATAATGCAGAGCAGGATGGTGGGGAAAGAATGGGGCACCAGAGGGACTCTGCAGCAAGTTTGTCTGATAAAAATCTTATTTCTAAATATACATATATGTATATTTAGTGTGTGTGCGTGTAGCTGATACAAACTTAGAACAAGAGCCATTTTCCAAGCAATCAATGGTCAAAAGATATGAATAGGCCATTTTCTAAGGAAGAAATCTAAGCTGTCAATAGCCACATGATAAAAATGTTCCAAACCACTAATAACTCTGAAGTTCTACCTCACAGTCAACAAACTGGAAAAATTACAAAAATAGAAAATGACATATGGAGGAGCTGTAGGGGAAAATGGAATATTAATGTACCAATGGTAGAGCTGTAAAGTGTTCCAGACATTGTGGGAAACCAATTTAGAACTATGCCTAAAAGTTACTAAACCTATACTGATCCTATGACCCATTGATATCACTGCTAGGCCTTTACCCCAAATGGTTCTTTGAATGTTAGGGTTAAGATGAATATATACAAAAATATTTACAGTAGCTCTTTTTGTGGTGGCAAGGAATTGGAAACTAAGGGGGTGCCCATCAGTAACGGAATGGCTGAACAAATTATAGCATACTATTGTGCCATAAGAAATAACAGAGGAAAATTTAAAAGAATCCTGGGAAGAATTATATGAACTGATGCAGAGTATAAGAAGAACAAGGAGAATAATTTATAATAACATTGTAAACATGAACAACTTTGACAGACGTAAGAAGAACTATAATACATAAAAACCAACCATGAATTCAGAGGACTGATGATGAAACATCAGAGTACAGATTGAGACATACATTTTTTTGAACATGTTTGAGACGGAAATTTGTTTTGCTTGACTATGATTATTTCTTCGGTTTTTCTTTTTTCCTTTCTTTTCCAATGATGGGGGTAAGTAGAGAAAATATTTGTATTAATCAGAAAATAAAATTAATGTTAATAAAAAAGATAATTCTTATGTACATCCAAAACTAGGGAATGAATGGATAATAATAGGTTTAAGGTTTGCAAAACATTTTACCTATATTCTCTTTTGATCTTCGTAATTACCCTACAAGAGAAGCATTTTTATTCTCATTTCCTTGTCCATAGTAACTCAAAGATTAAGTAAGTGTCTGAGGTAGGATTTAAATGCCGGGCTTTTCTTCTAGGGGCAGCTAGGTGGGGCAGTAGATAGAGTGCCAGGCTGGGAGTCAGGAAGACGACTCCTCCTGAGTTCAAATCTGGCTTCAGTGACATAATGATGAGGTGCAGGCTCTGGGAATCCCCTTGAGCTCTCCTTGAATCCTTGAGGTACTGGCTGTGGGAAGTCCCCTTGAACTCTGATTAAATCGTCCCATTTGATGAGGCATTTGCATGGGGCCATAAGTCTTACTTTGTGGCTGGGCCCAAACCTCTGTTACTAACCTAGCCCTCCATTGTCCATTTACTTCCCACCCTTGAGTCTATCCCAGATCCTGTACCTCAAGGACTCAAGGAGAGCTCAAGGGGATTCCCAGAGCCTGTACTTCATCATTACTAGCTGTGTGACCCTGGCCAAGTCACTTACCCATGTTTGCCTCGGTTTCCTCACATGTAAAATGAACTGGAGAATGAAATGGCAAACCATTACAGTATGTTTGCCAAGAAAACCCCAAATGGGGTCACGAAGGTTGGACATGGCTGAAAACAACTGAACAACAATAATAACAAATTTCCTGACTCCAAAGAGTTCAGCAACTCTAATCAATGTACCAACTAGCTGGTTATAGAAATGTATGGCAATTAACACAGGTGGAAAGAATGCCAAATCCAATGAGATAAAAGATCCACTGAATAAGATTAAGAGATAATACATGCCAGTCAGCTGACTGCTACATACCACTATATGAGGAATATAGTTGTACTTCTGTCAAAAAGTATCACCAGCATTTCTGGGGGAAAAAAAGTTATATACCATGCAAAGCATCTACTACATTTATTTAGAAGGTAGTTTTCCACAAATAATATGGAGCCTACTTTCCCACCAATTCAGCTAAAGCAGATTTTTTTTTCATTTGAATATATGCGCTAAGTGCAATATTGATTTTAAGGGGTGTAATTAAAAGAGAAAAATAAGTTTTAAAAGTTATTTTAGGAATTAGTGCTGTGCTGTGTAATGTGGAAATATGTTTAGTAATAATACTGGCATAGCCTACAACAGATTGCATGCCGTCTTGGGGAAGGGGGAGGGAAGGGAAGGGGAAAAATTTAGAACTCAAAAAGTTAAAAAAGTTGAAAACCAAAAATAAATAAATAAATAAATTTTTTTAAGAAGAGAGAATTTTTTTTAAAAAAAAGAATTTGTGCTGTGGTATTAGGAGCTACCACATTTCTACACTACATTCTCTAAATTTCCTGTGACCACAAGTGATATAGATTTAAAAGCTCATTCTTTTCACTCCCACTAATAATGCATTTGCTATCCTAATGACCTTTTCTTACATTTGCTAAGGGGGGCAGCTATCAGTTTACAAGTAAGTAAGTGCTTATTTGGATGAATTCAGTTTACCAAAGTTGAGGCAGGTAGGTGGGGCAGTGAATCAGAGTGCTGGGCCCAGAATCAAGAAAATTCATCTTCCTAAATCCAAATCTGACCTCAGACACTTACTAGTTGGGTGACCCTGGGCAAGTCACTTAACCCTGTTGACCTCAGTTTCCTCATCTTTAAATGAACTGGAGAAAGAAATGCAAATCACTCCAGTAACTTTGCCAAGAAAACCCAAATAGGTCACAAAGAGCCAGACCCAACTGAAACAACTGAACAAAACTGACCAAAATTAGGAAGACTGCAGTCTTTCTCCTTTATTGCCAGACTGCATAAAAATGCTTAGTGGTATAGGGGTAAAACTTACTTGCACCCTTCTACCTAAATCATCAAATCAAAGTGAAAGACACCTTAAATGGGAGAATGGTTAAACAACTTGTGATGCATGAATGCAACAGAATATTATCAATCTTTAAGAAAGGATGAGTATGATGGAGACAGAGAATCATAGGAAGGCTAATATGAAGTGATGTAAAGCTAGCAGAACCATGAAAATTACACACAGGGAGCAAAATAATGGAAGCGGAACACTTCAAAATGAGAATGACCAAAATTAGCCCTAAAGAAGAGGGCTTTATTCTGGCCTACACAAGAAGGCACCTCCCTCCTTCCTTATAGAGATGGGGAAACAAAGACCTAGAACACTGCATATAATGATGAACTTGACTGGACATTTTTCCTCCCACTTCTTTTTTAAGAGGGATAATCCACTGAGAGAAGGGGGGGGGTGGGAAGAGAGGGGGAAAGGGAGAAGGGGAGAGAGAGAGAGAGAGAGAGAGAGAGAGAGAGAGAGAGAGAGAGAGAGAGAGAGAGAAATTGAGAAATACGACCAATATTAAAAGAAGTAATTAAAATCATTTTAAATCACATAGTACATTTAGAGATCACCACATTCAACCCCATCATTTTACAGATTTTTTTTAAAAAGCAAGAAACAAAAAACGGAGGCCTAATAAAGATTAAATGATTGTTCCAAAATTGGTGTCAGAGCTGAACTGAGAACTCGGGTCTCCAGACTCCCAGTTTCTGGCTTGGACTCCACACTGTCATCATTCTCAGCACAATTTTCTGTAATCTGGGAGTGACAGCCAGTAAGATTCCCCAGCTCCTCCTGAACAATGATGTCAGCGCCAAGTGATTTTGTTTTGCTTTTCATAACATGGGAAAGGGGAGGCATGGCTTGGGGACAATTTGATAATGAAGCCAGCTAGTGAAAACAAAAATTCCAGCACGAGGGCTGGGGGAGGGGGGGGGAGCAGAAACACATCAACTCTTCAAAGAATGCATGACCTTTGAATCTGGCTCCTTTATTCTGTTCCCCATCCCCTTGAATGAACTTTAAACTAGAAATGCTGGACTTAATTCTGGTTGGAAATAAGAGACCCCCACCTGTCCTGACTTGGTAACTTGTCTAGAACTGATCACCTAATTCAGGATTTAAATAATTACAAGTTAATGATCCTACGTATTGGTGAGGGGGGAAAATAGTATTTTCCATTATACAAGGGCTCATAGACCAGATGAAACCCCTCACTTTAACACAATTCACCTGCAAGTCAAGACATCAGCCTCCTGATGTCATGGGTCATCTTTGAGAATGAAGGACACCTTCAAAATTAAAATGGAGCAAATGGAAGCTAATGACTTTATGAGAAATCAAGATATTATAAAACAGAACCAAAAGAATGAAAAAAATAGAAAACAATGTGAAATATACCATTGGAAAAATCATTGAGTTGGAAAACAGATCCAGGAGAGATAATTTTAAAATTACTGGACTGCTTGAAAGCCATGACCAAAAAAGACAAAAAAGAGAGAATGAAGGACAAAGAGCAGGAAGAGTCCACAGGCTCATTCTGCAGACAAGAAAAACTGAGGCCTTTCCCAAAGTCACTCAAATACTCAGTGTCAAAGGCAGGATTTGAATCCAGGTCCTGTGACTTCAGAGTCAGTGTTCCTTCCAATGCCCTCAGAAGCTGGTGACAATCTCTAATTCTTCCAGAAACAAAGGTCTATTATTACATACCCCCATACCACTCAGGCCAGGCAAACCCTCCTTAAGGCTTAATGAATTTTACTGACAAAATTAAGGATTAGAGCTCTTTTCCCCTGACCTTTGTACCTACTTCATGAAATTAAAACACACCCAGCTTCATCTCTGACCTGTAGTTAGATCATGTTATTCACAGCACCATCTTCAAAGCAATGAACAACTAACTACAAGTGCATTAACTCATGTAAGCTTGTCTGGCAGTAAGGAGCAAAAAATCCAGATCCAGAAAGATTCCTTCTTTGCAGGCGAATTGTGCAAGGCTCTCCATTATCTGCAGTAAGCCACCCACCTCCTCTAGCTTGCAGCTGTGTACATAAAGTTTATGATTGCCCTCACCAACTCCTTTCACTCCCAGGCAGAGATAAGAAATACAGTTGAATGAGATGCCACTGGGAGGCAAAGCTCTGAGGGTTTTTGAAAATGAAGTTTTTACCCCACAACATTTTTCCATAGGCAAACTCTGGCAAGGATTAAAAAAAAAATACCTTGGCATTCAGAGGCCACTTATTTAAAACAGAATTTTAGCGTCCTAGACTACTAACAAATCCCACTGTTCAAACTCCCCTAGCCAAGTGAAGAGCTTGAAATGATTACCTCCAAGGGCTTTAATTTCTTCATCTGTAAAATGGGGGCACTGGATTGGATGGCCTCTTTAGATTTATTATCCTAACAAGTGGACAGAGTGCTGGGCCTGGAGTCAGGAAGACCTGAGTTCAAATCCAGCCTCAGATACTTACTAGTTGTGTGACCCTGGCAGAGTTACTTAACCCTGTTTTGTCAGTTTCCTTATCTGTAAAATGAATTGGAAAAGGAAATGTCAAACTACTCCCAGAACTTTGCCAAGAAAACCAAAAATAGGGGCAGCTAAGTGGTACAATGAATAGAGCACCTGCCCTGGAGTCAGGAGGGCCTGAGTTCAAATCCTACCTCAGACACTTGATACATTTACTAGCTGTGTGATCTTGGGCAAGTCACTTAACCCCAATTGCTTTGCCTTCCCCCTCAAAAAAAAAAAAAAAGAAAACCAAAAATGGGGTTACGAAGAGTCAGACATGACTGAAATGACTGAATAACAAAATCCTGACTATAGGTGAAAATACCTGACCACCTCTTGCCCTGTCCCTTTCTATCTACTTACATAGCTCATTCGGTTAAGGCCCCATCACCACTCTTGAAGACTATTGTCACTGTCCCTTAAAAGTATTCCTGTTTCCAAAACCTCATCCTTCTCCAATCTAACCTGGGATATATCTAATCTCCCTCACCCAGTCTGCCACTGGAATTGGCACCAAGAATGCATTCAGTAAGCCTACAGAAGATTAGCTTCCATCCTCAAACTTTTATTCAATAACCAAAAGTAAATTTTTACACACCCCCTATATAATAGTTCATAGAATGTTAAATATAAAATAATAGTGGCACAGTGACTATTTCTTCCTGAACTCTATCAAAAAATTAGAAAATAATAACAACATATGAAAAGGCTTTTGGTCTTTAGTCTCTTTCTTTAAGAAATAAAATAAAAACAAATTTAAACAGGAGTTTTCATTCCAGGATAGACCAAAAAAAAAATTAATTCACTTTGCAATCTGTTCACAAGCCAAGCACAAATGAAGAAATATTTATTATTAAGCACCTACTATGTACTACCTACTTTGGCAGCTAGGTGGCACAGTGGATAGAGTGCTGGGTCTGGAGTTAGGAAGACTCATCTTCCTGAGTTCAAATCTAGCCTCAGATACTTACTAGCTGTGTGACTCTGGGGAAGTCACTTAACCCTGTTTGCCTCAGTTTCCTCACCTGCAAAATGACCTGGAGAAGGAAATGGCAAAACCACTCCAGTATCTTTGCCATGAAAAACCCAAAGGGGTCATGAAGAGTTGGACACAACCAAAAACAACTGAACAAAACCTACTGTGTACAAGGAACAGGAAACAGAAAGACAAAAATGAGCTCTCTCCAAAAGCTCACTTTTTAATAGAAAAGGAGTGAGTGGTTCTCTGAAGATACCTGGGCCAATACAACTTCCAAGATCCTGTTCTAAAAGATTATGAGCTCCATGAAGGTAGGGTTCATAAGTCTAGCTCTCCCTCCAAGCATCTAAACCAGCACTTCAAGCAGAATACATATTTGATAAATGCTAATTAATTTAGTAAGATGAATTTTTAGATCGTAAGTCTCCAAAACACCTGATATTTTATAGTAAGCAAAATCCTTTAAAAAAAAAAAAGATACTGGAAATAAGGACCCTTTTCCCCCCTCCCATCTCTAAATAAGAGATTTAAATACAGTAGCACACTTAAGACTTAACACCTGGAGAAGTACAATAGAATCAAAACAGAAAACCCACAGCTGCAGAAGTTTGACTCCAAATACTGATCCCTAAACCAACAGGTAGCAGACAGTCTTGGGTAAAGTATCTGAATCTGGGCCAGAACCCAAAAGAAAAAACTGCACACAAGTATGCCAAGCCCATCAGGTCTATAGAACACTCTTCTTTTTATCTCATTTGTTGATTTTATATCTATACTATGTTGCTGGTTTAAAAAAAAAGTATTGGAGCTTACTTTTTCATTTTTTTTTTTAACAAATGCTTTATTAGCTTCTGGTTGACATCATTCATTTCCACCCGATTTTGAGTTACAATTTTTCCCCATTTTCCCCTTACCCACCACCCCAGAATAGCAGTCCCACTAGATATCCCCTCATCCAATCTGCTCTCTCCCATATCTTCTCCCATACCCCCCCTTCGACTTTGCCATTAGGGCAAGGTGAATCTCTGTGCCCCAATGCCTGCACATCTTATCTCCCAATTACATGCAAAATTTACTTTTTCATTTTGATACCAATGATATAACCCAGTTACTGGGTTAAAAGGAAAGAAATTTTCCCAGAGTTCCAAATTAGTTTCTAAAAAACAGGCTGAGTGATGAAAAAAAATGTCAAATGATAATACAGGAAGCCTGATTCCAAAGAAATCTCCAGATCTGTAAAGAATAGGAATGTAAACAATATGCCCTACATATTTTAGTCAAATATAAGTATTTTCTTCAAAATTCTGGCTCTGCTGAGTAAACAGTCATTTGCCAAAGGCAACAACATTTAACCAGTTTCTTCTTTCTTGAAAAGATTCTAATCACAGTCATTTTGAACAGTAGAGCAAAGTAGGGTGTGTGTGTGTGTGTGTGTATGTGGGTGTGGGTGTCTGCCCAATGCCAGTTTTATAATCTCATATTGAGTATCAGTCTGTTTTTGCAAATGGCAAAAAACTGGAAGCAAAGTAGATGCCTATCTATTGAGGGAATGGCTAAACAAGTTGTGATAATGTGAATATAATAAAGATAAGAAGACTAAAATGAACTGAGGCTAAGTAAGCAGAACCAGGAAAACAATATGTACAACAATTAAATCAATGTACAAATATAAAGAAAAAGACCAACAAAACAATGGAAACTAAATACGATGAAGTCATAATGTCCTTACTTGACCCCAGGGACAGCTAGATGCTGAAATGGATAGATTGTATGCAAGACCTGGAGTGAGGAAGACTCATCTTCCAGAATTCATATCTGGTCTCAGGAACTAGCTCTGTGACCCTGGACAAGTCAATTAACCCTGTTGACCTCAGTTTCCTCATTTGTAAAATGAGCAAGAGAAGAAAAAGGCAAACCACTACAGTATCTTTGTCAAGAAAACCCCAAGTGGAGTCACAAAAAGTCAGACATAACTGAAAAACAACTGAACAACAACAAAGTTTGAGTCCAAAAAAGATTTATGAGAAGCCCCCTCCTAACTCATCTTCTTTGGAGATGTGGGAGACACCAAGAGTAGAACAAGTTGATCAGTTTTGTTGAATTGCTTTTTCTTCCTTTTAAAAAATTCTTTGTTATTAGAAATTACTTTTTGGAGGGGCTGGAAGGAGAGTTACACTGGGAAATATAAGTGATATAAAAACATAAATAGATAGGTGGGCAAATAAGTACGTGGTTGAGTGAATAGATATATTTTTTTTAATTCCAGTTCCAATTCACTGTGACCTATGTAGCTTTAATTTCCAAAGGAAATACTATCTGTAAGCGTATTTATGTATACCCCACTGAAAAAAGGCACTAGAATTTGCTTTCTTATTCTGATGCCAAGGATATAGCCTGGATAGTGGGATAAAAGGACAATTTCCCTGAACTACATTTCCAAAAGTCAGGCTAAGTGACATAAACCTGAAATCATATTTTCATATTACTAAAAGTCAAATATAAATTTATGAAATTATAATTTAAACTTAAAGTGCTCTGCTTTCCACATATGGACTGAAAGGGTTGAAAAGGACTTTAGTGTTCAAAGATAAAATTCCAAACATCACCTTTTAAAAAGAAGAAACAGAAACAACCGCATGGACTAACCTCATAAGAAAGTAACTGCTTGAGCTTATAAGTTTTTATTTTAAAAAATAAGCTTCAAAGGGGCGGCTAGGTGGCACAGTGAATAGAGCGCCAGAAGGACCCTGAGTTCGGATCGGCCTCAGACACTTAACCCACACAAACAAACAAAAAAAAACCTAGCCATGTAACCTTGGGCAAGTTACTTAACCCCAATTGCCCTAAAGGGGCGACTAGGTGGAGCAGTGAGTAAGAGTGCCGGCCTCGGAGTTTGGATGACCCGAGATCAGATCCGGCCTCAGAAAATGAGCACCCACGCATAAATCAAATGACTAGCCGTGTAACCTTGAGCAAGTTACTTAACCCCAATTACTTCAAAAACAAACAAACAAACAAAAAAGAAAAAAAATAAGCTTCGGGGCAGCTAGGTGGCCCAGTGAGTTAGAGTGCTGGCCCCAGAGTCGGGAGGACGGGATCAGTTCCAGCCTCTGATACTTAACACCCACACAAAAATAACTAGCCATGTAACCTTGAACAAGTTACTTAGCCCCAATTGCTTTAAAAAAACAAAAACAAAAACAAAAACAAATAAGCTTCCTTGATCTAGGGAAAAAATTCCTTCATAATTTCAAATTTAAAAAAAAATTTTTGTTCTTTTTTCCAAGGGGGGAAGGCAGGCAATTGGGGTCGAGTGACTTGCCCAAGGTCACACAGCTAGTAAGTGTTAAGTGTCTAAGGCTGGATTTGAATTCAGCTTCCTTGGACTCCAAGGCAGGTGCTCTTAAATTTTTCTTAATGTTTACCATATTAACATCTATAGCACTCTGAAGAGGCTAAAACTGGAAAAATATAGGTTTTCCTATCAGTAAATTTCTATGCTAAAGAACTATTCTGCTGACAAAGTGTAATGGAAATTACTCCAGCCATTTCCTACATAAAAATGTATTTTTTTTCCTTTTAAAAAATGGGAGTGTGGGGTAATGGGGGGGAGAAGAGAGGAGGTATTGGGGTGGGGGTGGGGAAGAACATCTTAAATTACTTAGTATTTCCCTGGCCTTTAGAAGACCCTGAGGAGAACAATGATAGTTCAGAAGGCAAGGTTCAACTACTCATTCTTCCTAGAGAAGTGTAATTAATCTCTAACTTGAGGAGGGGATGGAACAAGAATAAAGGTTATAAATTAAAAAGGCAAACCAATCTCTTAGAGAAAGACGGAGACATCCTAAGAATCTAGCTCATAATTCTACCTTGCTGCTTAGATAGGGTAATTCCCCACATGGTATAAGATTAAAAATTAAGATTTCAAATAGACCTTTATTCTAAGGTTTATAAACCATCATCTGATTATTGCAAAATGCTTATTTGAATGAACTGATGTTTCAAAAAAAATACTTTCAACAACAAAAAATGACAAAATTCTAACTTCACTTCTCTCACACAGTTGAAAGTGGGCCTGATGAAAAGAAATACATACTAACCCAAAAAAGCCCAGTTTCTTAAAAACTACATAAATAAATGCAAATGAGATGGGTTCTTTCCCATCTTCAAAAATACTGTTAAGGGACTGTCTGTAGGAGTATCCCCATTCAAATGTTTCTGTGCTGAGCAGCATCTTCATCACTGGGAACAAATACAAAGTCCATGGCTTACCCAGAGGCCTGGTGAAAGATAATGCCCTGCTTTGCCTTAGAAACTATACTGCCTGTTCTTCAGCTCCAGTTCTAGGCCAACAGCTCTCACTTCCAAAGCTAGCAAATGTAATGAGAAATAGGCAAGTTGTCTTAGACAAGAAGGACCCATGGAAAGAATGGCATTTCACAGGCCTACGGAAGATCCCCTGAAGTTAAGCACCAGGTTGTGGCCAACATCACCCCACTCCATGCTTAGGAAAAAGGCTCAGTTTCTGAGGGGAAAAGACAAAGAAAGAGTTCATCTAGGGAGGACAAGTGCCAAAAAACTTCACTAAAATGGTAGATTTTCCTAGGTAGGGCAGATCAGCTCCAGAGCTAGGGTGGGAAGGTCACGTTTGCTTTGAAAGGGAAAATAATGGCAACTCACTGAGGACTTTCTCCCCTGAGCCAAACTCAGGGACACTTAGGAAGGGACAGACAAAGAAAACACAAAGCATAGCCTTACACTGTGACAACCAATGCACCACACGCCTTGAGACCCTTTATAATGGGTTACAGTGAGCCAGAACAAAAAGGCAGGAGAGCCTACAAAACCCTCTTTACTAGAGGCAGGACAAAACCAAAATCTGGTCACATTTGGGCAAGTCAACTCAATAGTCATGAACACTTTATTAAAGGCCTCAACAATAAGCAGTGGCTAATAAATGAGCATAATGTTACTCTTTTCAGTTCATTGGCTATAAGATCCATGACAATTTATTTAATCACTGAATCACAGGCAAGCTACTGATCTGCCATTGATAGAGGGCATTTCTACACTGGGGGCTCCTTATAGTGATAAAGATCACAGGTTATACCTCTCTCCCCCCTCAAAAAACATTCAGAGTATGTTACTTCATGAATAAAAAACCAATTGTTTCAGTAATTCCCTCTCCTACAGAGTAATCCCTTATTTCTCTGGCTGTCCCCCATTCCTGGAATGCTCTCCCTCTTCATCTCCAGCTCCTGTCTTCCCTGGATTCCTTCAAGTCTCAGATAAAATTCCACCTTCTCCAGGAAGCATTTCCCAATCTCTTTTAATTATAGTGTCTTCCCTCTTTAATTATTTCCAACTTATCCTGTATAGCTTGGTTGTTTTTTGTATGCATGCTGTCTCCTTTATTAGATGGTAAGCCCTGCAAGGGCAGAACTGTCTTTTGTCCAGAACTTTCCAGTGTCTGGAACATAGGAGACATTTAATAAATGATTATTACCTAACTGACTAGTAATATGCTAAGCACTGAGGCTACAAATACAAAAATGGAGACAATCACCCTTCAAAGGACTTACTTTCTAATGGAAGCAGCTAAGCCGATTTCAGCTGTGTGAACATTCTTTCCTTGGGTGTAAGATCCTAAACCATCCATGACTTTTGCACCCTGGGCAATTCTTACACATGTCTTTCTATAATCCTTCAGATGGGACAGCTAGGTGGAGCACCGGCCCTGGAGTCAGGAGGACCTGAGCTCAAATCTGGACTGAGACACTTAATACTTAGCTGTGTGACCTTTGGCAAGTCATTTAACTCCAACTGCCTTGCATTTCCCCCTCCAAAAAGGAAATATATATATATATAAATTCTTTTTAAAAATTATAAATCCTTCAGAAGATCTCCCCAGAAAAATAAAGGAGCACACAATAACACCCAACGAGAAAGGAAGCCTATACATTTGGCAGACATCACATCGTATATAAAGGCAACTTGTTTGCATAAGGGATTCCTAGGCACCCGGTAATCACAAAATTAAGTAAGGTAGAGTCATACCGTGATAAGGTGAAGAGCTAGCTATAAATCCAGTGTCTCTTAAGATACTTCCAGTGTGGCAAATATCTGCCAGGGCAAGTATACAAGAAAACTACCAACAGGAATGGCAGAGATTTGAAGGTGTTACTTCCATAGCAAGTGTAACACACACACACACACACACACACACACACACACACACACACACACACACACACACACACACACAACAAGAAAAAATTTTCAGTGATTGGCAAAGAGTCTGTGTTTCTGTTGAAGTCATCAAACAGCTAAGACCCAGCTGGGTGTCTGTTGTGAAAGTACTATCAAATAGCTTTCTTCTTGCAAGCTGGTATAGTTTTTCCCTAAAAGACAACAAAGCTGTCCCCTGGGATTTGACTGTTTCAGGGGGCTAAGACTCAAGCTAAGTCTTGACTAGCTTCCTAGTGGCCTCTGGTCCCAGTGACTTGATTCTCTGGTCACTAGACTAGGCCCAGGTACCATCACACCCTGCCTTTGTGATGAGACTCATTTCCATGTTTTCATATAGAAACACATTTCTATTAAGTACCAGAGTATTCTTGTTGAATATCTAATTAAGCCTTTTACTCACCCCTAAGTGTCTCATTTTGTTCCAATATCAAATCTGAACAGATGATAGCTCGTGTCCTGTCTGCCCACTGAAGTCTCATACTAGAAAAGGCAATAACAGCTGTGAGTCAGAGGTGGGGAACCTGAGGCCTTGAGGCCACATGTGACCCTCTAGGTCCTCAAGAGCAGCCCTTTGACTGAATCCAAACTTCACAGAACAAATCCCATTAATAAAAGGACTTGCTGGTGCAAGGGATGAGAGTACCAGCCCTGGAGTCAGAAAGACCTGAGTTCAAAACCTGGCCTCAGATGCTTGACACTTACTAGTTGTGTGACCTTGGGCAAGTCACTTAACCCCAACTGCCTTGCCTTCCCTCCTTCCCCCAAAAATAAATAAAAGAACTTGCTCTGTAAAACTTGGACTTGGTCAAAGGGCCACACATGAGGACCTAGAGGGTGACATGTGGCCTCAAGACCATAGGTTCCCCACCTGGGCTCCAATCTATGTATCTACTTTCCAGGTTACCAGGGAAAATGAACTGCTTATTGAAAGAACAGAAGAAATGCTTCCTAGACAGTCTAAGAAAAAGTCCTCTGCATTTACAGAGGAGAAACCCTGCTCTTTGTCAGGATGTTGGAGGAAGAAAGAACTCAGCAAAGAAGCAGGTAAGAAGAAAGACCAATGAATACTTATTCATAAGTAAAAGGTAAAAGTGTTTTTCCCCCATTCATAAGTGAAACGCAAAAATTGTAGGTGGGTCCTCTGAGAAAAAAGTAGCTTTTAGTGTGTGAAGGAGAGATGATCCAAAGGCACCACCAAGAGTGAGGTCACCCTCTAATGATTAGAAGACAAGAGATGGTAGTCAATAATGACCCACTGAGGAGGGAAATTTAGATGTCCCTTTGATGGGTATTCTCAGGTCAGGGATGGCTTCCAATGTCCCTTCCAACTTTAAGCTATCTTTCTTACTGAGCCCATGTCCAGAATGTGATGAAGAAACATGAGGGACTTGTCAAAACTGATGACCCCTAATCCATTCCTGAGAACTCCATCACAGGTCCAGAAATAACCTGAACACTACTAGAGATTATGGGCAAGAAACAAAGACCTCAAGGATACTGGTGGCATACTGCAGGCTAAAGGCAGGGGAATCAAAAGATGAAGGCAGATCCAGGAAATAAACAGCTGAATAAGATAAAGGTATATGAATATAGGACTTCTGAATCACAGATGAAAATATGGTGTGTATGTCATGAGAACTAGTACAAATGTATTTGTCTGGTGACAAAAGATAGAAATAGCTACTGTTGGAGAGGCTGCTTCATAAAGACAGGCACACCAATACATAATTGGTGAATCAGTCTAATCATTTTGGAACCCAATTTAGAATCATTTTTTAAGTGATAAAAATAAAAAGTGACAAAAAATGTCCACACTCTTTGACCCTAAGATCTCACTGCTAGGCTTCTACCCTATTCAAGATGAATTCACAAAGATCTTATGTATACCAAAATATTCCTAGTAGTACTTTTTGTGGGAGCAAAAAAAAAAATGGAAACAAAATAGATGCCCACAAATTGGGGAATAACTTTGCTAGAAGAATGGCTTCACTCATTGTATAAAGAATTCTAGAAAGCAAAGCAAGACATCAACTGAAGTAGGACCAGGAAAACATACATTATGACTACAAGAGAATAAATTTTTAAAAATTAATCCTCTAAATTATAATGATGTTATATTGACACAAAAAGCCCTTATTACCATAAAGAAAAAAATCTAAAAGAGACTTATTAAGTGTAGATACAAGCTGAGGAACTCAGATTCTAAATAAACATGTAAAGAAAAATGTAAACAAAGGTAGGTAATGATGGATAAATACAAAACAATAGAATGGTCCTATAAGGATACTACCAGGAGTACTACAGGTCAGCCTAATATGAAGGAGACAAGGAATAATAACCCCAAAGAAAATTTTTTAGCCATATTCAGGGCAAAAGGAACACTAAAGAAAATGAAATTAACCTGTAGGTTAGAATGAATGAATGGGACAATAACAAATGACGGAGAGTCAGCCAAACTACTCAATCCTTGTTTTGCTTCTGCTTTTTCTATCAAAGACCAAAAATAAGAAGTGTTTGAAAATTTCAGTCAAGGAAATCAGCCCTTCAATAGAACCAGTCACCCAGCTAGTAAGCGTGGAAGGGAACCTGGATCTCAGATCTTCTAGCTACAAATCCAGTGTTCACCAAAATGACCTCTCTACCAGAGCTGACTGTTTTCAAGACTGGTTTAATTTCCTCTTTGGACATACCTTTCAGCAAAATATGTCTCGTGACATTTTTAAACATAAGAGAGAGATACAGAATTGGTGATTGCTAAGGGCCCAAGTGACTCCATATCAACAACGGTCAAGAAAAGGTCATAAAAACCACAATATCTCTGATGAGATAGGTCATAGTAGAGTTAATGAATTCAGAAGCGACTGAAAGAACAGACCTGTGGAGCAGTCTAAATTAGATAATCTGAACTTAGAAGGAGGTCTCTAATAGAGTAGCCAAGGGGATCTGTCTTCAGTACTATGCTGTTCAACAATTTTGTTCATGATTCAGACAAATACAAAATTAACATGTTCATCAAATCTGTGAAGTAAATTATGCCAGGAAGGAAAACAAAATTGTTGAGGTCATTTTGGACCCTATCACTTCTGACTCTATTGGCTCCAAAGCCAGCCTAGACAACACAGTCCCTGTGAAAATAAACTGGGATTTTTGGTAGATGAGAAACTCAATGTTGGCAATATTTCATAGTGTTTACAAAAGTTAAATTTATCTTGGGTGGCAGTAATAGACATAATAAATTTTTCTTGAATTTGAATATAGGCCAGAACCAGGAAACTGATAGTCCCACAATATCCTATAGTAGTCTAACCATACCTCAAGCATCATGTTCAATTGTGGGAAAGCCACAATTTATTTGTAGGCTTTAGTTATTTATTTGTTTTGGTTTTCAGCATTCACTTTTATAAGATTTTGAGTTCCAATTTTTTTTCTCTCCTCCCTCCCCAAGATGGCAAACAATCTGATATAGGCTACACATGTACAATCATATTAAACATGCTTCCACATTAGCCATGTTATAAATGAAGAATCAGAACAAAACAGAAAAATCATGAGAAAGGGAAAAAAGAGAGTACCAATCTGCATTCAGACTCCATAGTTCTTTCTCCAGATGTGGATATTATATTCCATCAAGAGCCTTTTGGAATTGTCTCAGATCATTGTATTGCTGAGAAGAGTTTAGTCTATCAAAGTTGATCATCACACAATGTTGCTGTTACTGTGTACAATGTAAAGTTCCCCTGGTTCTGCCTACTTCACTCATCAGCATCAGTTCATGTAAGTCTTTCTAGGTTTTTCTGAAATCAGCCTGCTCATCATTTCTTATAGCACAATAGTAGGTTCCATTACATTCCTATACCATAATTTGTTCAGTCATTTCCCAACTGATGGGCACCCATTTGGTGTCTAATTCTTTGCTATCACTATATATATTTGTACATGTGGGTCCTTTCCTAATTTTTTATGATATCTTTGGGATACAAACCTAGTAGCTCTATTGCTGAATCAAAGGGTACGCACATTTTTATAGTATTTTGGGCATAGTTCCAAATTGCTCTCCAGAATGGTTGGATCAGTTCACAACTCCATCAACAATGCAGTAGTGTTCCAATTTTCCCAAATCTTCTCCAATATTTATCATTTTTCTGTTTCTAGCTCTGAGGTTCTATAAGCAAGGAACCTAGACTTTCAGGGTCTCATTAAGAAGTATCTTTAGGTAGAAACAACCCTGGCTGGACTTGAAATCAAGGTCTGACTACAGGCTCAGATTCTCACTAGCTATGTGACCATGAATGAATCATTTAATTCCCCTGAACACATTTTCTTATCTCTAAAAGAGAAATAACACCACCTGCCCTACTGATCTCAAAGAGCAGGTGTAAGGAAAGCCCTCTGTACCTATAAAGTGCAATATAAACAGGTTTGTACTTTTTTTTAAAAGGAAAATTTTCTAAGCAAAACTGTTATATGAACTTGAACCTTAATCAGCACCTTTATTAAGCACTGAGTCCATTTAACAGTATTTTTTCCGCATTAGATTAAGCAAACATAGAAAGACAGATGAAAGAAGCTATTTTTCCCCACTGTTTTCAAGATAATTTGATAATTCATTTTGGCTTAAGGCTTTATACAGACAGTACTTTGTTCTACTGAGTGAGGCTGTGGGAAGACTTGAAAGAAGATTCAGGAAAGAGTGGCAACTGGACAAAAAACAGATAAAACATTGTTTCCACTCATGAGAAAAAAGGTACTGTATGTTTTCTGGAAGAGGTCAGAAGAAGCTGCAAAACCATATGGTCTTTCACTAACAGAAAACACAGGGACAATCCAATTGGATTTATTTGTTCACCCGTGAGCAAGAAAACAATGCCTAAAATTTGACACCCGCACCCCCCAAAAAAAGAAAACAACCCAAAGTCTCTTTATCTAGCAATTTGTGAAAGAGGCAGGCAAAACAAAAGTTCACAAGGCTTTTCAAGATATGCTCAAAAGTCCAAGTCAGGGCCCCATTTACATCAACACGATAAAACAAAATTCCAAGTCAACAAAAGAATCTAGGCAATTCCTTTTGAGTTAACAGGGCTTAATATATGCATAAAGCTGCTAGAAATGATTCTTAAACAGGTTACCAAGTTTCACCCTGGAGAAGAGATAAGAAACTGTGTCCCCTTCCTTCCTTGCAAAAGGGGATGGAAGCTTGCATACAGTATCAGACTCAGTTTATAAGCTGATTCATTTTGCTAAACTGTCCTCCCCCTTGCCCCCCCCCTTTTAATTCTTTATTATAGGAGATGGCTGTCCTAGGAGGGGAGAGGGAGGGAGAGATCTATTTGGACGTGAGGGAGATGCAGAACAAAAGGTGTCAATCAAGATAGTTTAAAAAAAGTCATCCTTGACTTTAGTAATAAATTCTCCCCATCTGCCATTGTGACACACAGGTAACTTTGTGTTCTCAGTCTAGAGAGAAAGGGCTCAATTAAGACCTACCAAGATGGAAGAACTTAATTCTGAGTATGCAATACACTGGCATTCAAACACTTCAGCAGCTAAATTCTCAAAGGTTCATCACTACAAGTTTTACCCCAGAGGGATGATTTTTTCACAGCATAAATCATGAACAAACTACATGTTTAATAACTGGTATAATCTTAAATCTGAAGTTTCCTTTAAATTTTAACGATCAGCTTCTACATCAGTCAAAATGCATTTATTAAGTACCCACTATATCCCTGACACTGTGCTAAGTTCTGGGGGTATAAAAATGGTTTAAAAAATACAATAATAACAGGGGCAGCTAGGTGGCACAGGGAATAGAGCACTGGCCTTGCAGTCAGGAGGACCTGAATTCAAATTTGGCCTCAGACACCTGACACACTTACTAGTTGTGTGACCTTGGGCAAGTCACTTAAACCCAATTGCCTTGCGTTCCCCCCCTTCAAAAAACAAAACAAAACAAAACAGTAACAACAACAACAAAAAAGAAACACCCAATGCAAGTCCCTGTTCTCAAGGAAATTACAGTCTAATGGGAAGACAACAAGCAAATAAATATATATAAGCTATGTATAGGATAAATTGAGGATAGTCTCACTGTGCTAAAGCACCATACAAATATCACCTCACTTGATCCTCACAGTAACCCTGAGAGGGACATGTTATTATTATCCCCATTTTTCAGCTCTAGAAACTGAGGCAGACAGAGCCTAAATGGCTTGCCTAGGGTCACACAGCTAGTGTCTGAGGCCATATCTGACTCCAGGCCTAACACTATATATACTACTTAGCTGCACTAAGATTAATGAGAATTGGGAAATGCTTCTTGCTTTATGAAATCTCTATTGATTAGAAATTTAAGATCTTCCTTCAAATGACTGAAGAAAAAAAAATGAAAAAGCAGCTGTGGACCACGTTGCAATGTGACGAATTTCGTGCGGCATATTTGGCATCAAAGGGCTGTTACACGGGATAATTTGGGCAGACATGAAATCAGTCTCCTCTTATTGAGAGGCCTTATTAATACTAGCAGGTAAATGATTATTAGATTTCAAATTATAGGTTTGAAGAAAAAAATGCCAGGCTCTTGTACCGCAGACTAAGTTTTGCCAGAGCTTCAAGATTTTATGCCCTATGTGATGTAATGATAATGGGAATCTGAAGATCTTCCCTGCCCCTTAATAGGCCATAGTGAAAATGGAGGGAGGAGAGAGGATGCAGGCAAGGTGATAGCGAGGATTTGTGAGTGTTTGTTTGTGAGAAGGCTTTTGGATGGTGTTGGATTTGGCTTTCTGGTGTCCAAATAAATGTTTTGCTTCTGTTTTCTATATGGAGAGTCTGTTATATTTTGTGATTCGAGCTATGCTGGCGTATTCATAGTCTCTGTTGGTTCTGTAAATACTGAGTTGGAGCTACACATGACAAATATGAAAATGTTTAATATGAATATATATGTAGAGCCTGTATCAGATTACATACCATCTTGGGGTGGGAGGGGAGGAGGGGAGAAAATTTGGAACTCAAAATCTTATGGAAGGGGGCTCACTCTGAGAAGTGTTGTGTGATTTGACCAGATGAGACTCTGGGCAGCTGCTGAGAGCCCCCTCCCGGCCCCAGCTTTGAAAACCCAGATGTTGATGCTTCCCTCTCTGGTAACTGTGATTTGGTAGTGATAATGGCTGGACAATTTGGAAGCCTGTTGTTTGATCTGTCTGTATACTCTGAAGTTCGGGGTGCTGACCTTTTCCCCCTGAACTAGGTAAATGATCTATGATCTATCTTTGATTGATTAAAGTCAGCTTGTTAACCCATTTTGAGTTGCTTTCCTTTAGAAAAGCAGATCTAAGAACCTGTGTTGGCAGCCACCCTGGGGATGTTGAGGTGCTTGCTGCTACAAAATGGCGACAAGGATGGGATCTTCTGAGTAAAAGGAAAGTATGGGGGCTGGGATAATTGTTTATTTCCCAGTTGTGGTAGCTGTGATTCTGTGGAGCCATGGAGCAGGAGAGAAGAACGGCCTGCATGCTGACTTTGCTGAGCTGAGAGCAGGAATGGTGAGCTGCCTGCATGGAGACCTGTGGAGAAGCCAGGAGCTGCTGCCTTCTGCTGGAGGAGAAGGAACCCAGGAGTCTGGAATTCAGCCACAGGACAAGATAAGGACTGTGAGGCAAAGCTGGGCCACTGAATGTGTTTCCTTGCTGCATCCCACAGTTTGGGACCCAGGGGGAGGATGGACTTGTGACTATGGTGGGTGGGGTGAAGTGCCTTGGACCCCCAAGGACCCCACGTTGGTTTTGTTGCCCAGCCCCCGGACTTGGAAGCAGGGGATGGAGCAGTGTGAGGGGAAGGACACCACCCTCCTCCCAAGAGAACTTTATTTGGACTCTTGTTTTGAATTGATGTGATAATGCTTTGTTATTTTGTGTTTAAGGCCCAGTGGCCACTTTGGTAACTTTAGATGTACCTTGAAAATATGACTTAAGAGATGATTAGTGCTAATTGAAATGTAAATTGTCTATGCTATGGGCATACTTAGTAAGACTTTACTGAATAAGTGACTGATTGTACTTTGAGATATTGTTACTGATAAGAGACTAATTGAGTTAATCAAGACTTCACCCCATGAATGGAAGACTTTGACCATGTACTTTGAAACTACTGATAAGTGACTAATTGAGTTAATCAAGACTTTGCCCCATGAGTGGAAGACTTGGACTATTGTACTTTGACATTATATTGTGATTTTCTTATGTACCTGAAAAATGTGACCTTAAGAGATGTTTAGTGCTAATTTAAATGTAAATTGTGTATGCTATGGGCATGAAAGATCTTGGGGCCAAAGGTAATGGAAATGCAGATTTAAAGATCTTCCCTGATCCTAGGCCCTTTGATTGGCTTAAGAGACTCTGAGAACCTTCCTAGATTTGAAAATAGACTCTGCCCCCTAATAGGCTGAATGTGGTCACATGGAGCCTGTGGCAGGAGGCTTGGTTTTCAGGAATGATCACACCTTGATGCTATGTGATTGGGCAGTGGGTCAAGAAGGTGGTTACATTCTCTGAACCTGGAGAAGGTTATATAATCCCTGATGTGAGGCTTTGCTTTGGGGCTCACTTTGAGAAATGTTGTGTGATTTGACCAGATGAGACTCTGGGAAGCCGTTGTTGAGAGCCCCCCAGCTTTGAAAACCCAAATGTTGATGCTTCCCTCTCTGGTAACTGTGATTTGGTATCCATGTGTAATGGATGGGCAGTTTGGAAGCCTGTCTGTTTGATCTGTCTGTATACTCTGAAGTTCGGGGTGCTGACCTTTTCCCCCTGAACTAGGTAAATGATCTATGTTTGATTGATTAAAGTAAGCTTGTTAACCCCCAAAAAAAATCTTATGAAAGTGAATGGTGAAAACTAAAAATTAATTAAAATTTTTAAAAGATTTTATGCTCTTAAAATATATCTATTTGTATAAGATCTTTATAGGCAACTAGGCAGTACAGTGGATAGTGTCAATCCAGGACTTAGGAAGACTCATCTTTGTGAGTTCAACTCTGGGCTCAGACACTTACTGGCTATATGGCCTTGAGCAAGTCACTTAACCCTATTTGCCTCAGGTTCCTCATTTGTCAAATGAGCTAGAGAAGGAAATGGCAAATCACTCCAGTATCTTTGCCAAGAAAACCCCAAATGGGGTCCCTTCAGTTGGATATGACTGAAATAACTGAACAACAAAAACAAAATCTTTATAGTGGTATTCCTATAGATCCTTAAAAATAGAGAGAGTAGCAGCAGTTAACATATAAATACTTGACACACTTTATTTCATTTGATGCTCATAACTGTCCCTTAAAGTATATAATACAAACATTTATCCCCATTTTACACATGAGAAAACAGAAACTCAGAGGAGTTAAGCTATTTGCCCAGGAGCACATAGCTGACCAGTGTCAGTGGCCAGATACAAAGTCCTGATTCAATTTTCTCCCACATGGTACTCACAGCTCATCTAATACTTTGTTTTACAAGGGAGGCAGCGGAGTACATTGGTAAATGGAGCATGTGGGGTCAAGGGTTCTAATCCGGGCTCTGCCATTTACTATCTATATGATCTCAAGCAACTCACCTTCTCAGGCCTCAGTTTCCTCATCTGTAAGAGGGGAGAGGTTAGATGAAATGATTCCCAGAATGCCTTTGCAGATCCAACTCTGTGGTCTTGATACACTAATCTATGTAATGTTCTATATCTCTCCATGAGAATAGGAACGTTTTCATAATTAAATTGGGGGAGAGGGGGCACCAACAGAATATAAGAGCTCAAATAGTTCAAAACTTGTGAATATTGACTATTGTATCCCTAAAAAGGTTTACAGTTTAAAGAGACAAACAAGACTTTTGAGAAGTTAAACGATATGGAATTTGAAGTTGTATGTGATCTTATTTTGTAAAGTATTATGGCTTTAATGCAACTAAATTTATATTACACTTCTTTTTTTCCGCAAAATAAGGGAATAAAAACCACTTAGCACAATTTAGAGTTATAGAAAATTAATCAAAACAAAAACTGCTTCCCTTTCTCAGTCGAGCTTCAGGCTGTGACATCATCCATTTAATTTACTTAGGTAGCAAAAGCTACCAATGTTGGTGTTTGCATTTCCCTTTAAAGGGCCTAAAACAGTTCCATTTTGGCCCCACCCCCAAGAGAAATAGTACCCTACCAGAAGAATTAAATCATCTGTGCAGCTGCTGAAGGTGAGTTCTTATCCCAACAACGAATTTAAACACCTGGAATACTTCTCCCCCAACCCCCAGTTGCAGAACATCACAGGGATCCACAACATCACTAAGTTCAATTATCAAATTAGAAATGTTGAAAGAGGAAAATCGTGTGCATGAAATTTTAGTCTTCAAACAAATGAAATACTGTAATCCACAAACCAGGATGCATGCCAGATAATCAGTTTATTCATGAGCAGAATTCCTCTCCCACAACCCGAAACAAAAAGGAAAAAATTTTTCCAGGGCATAAACGTCAGGGACTTGCATACAGAAGATCAGCTTCCTGGCTGGCCAATGTAAAGATTCCCTGAGCCCCACTTAACCAGGTTCAGCAGCTTCTTCCCAGTGACCATACCCTTTGTACTACCTACCTCACAGAGTGGCTCTCAGGAAAGTGCTTTGTGAACTAGAAAGTGCTATGGAAATATCTATTACCAAAGTTTCAACCAAGGTGGAGAGAATGGAGCTTTGCCCTAAGGCCCTGAAATTTACAGGATGCTGTCTGCAATTGTGTCCCTTCAAGGAAGAAGGGAAGAAAACAAAACACAACTGAGGTTAGTATCCTATTAGCCATAATAATTAGTTTAAGTAGAAGGCTACTAGATGGAGAAGAATCCCTTCTCCCATTTCTTTGCTTTTATGTAGGCCCATGAGTGTAAGGCATTCCCTCCTGCCCTCTACCTAAAAATAACTTTTTTCCTTCAAAACTCAGCTCAAGACACCTCTACATGAAGGCCTTTCCAGATTCCCGAAGCTGCTTAGAGCCTCTCATTTCTACCTCCTATTTAATTTATATCTACTTAGATTTGGACATGTTGTTTCCATGAAGAGATGTATATTCCTTGAAGAAAGAGGCATAGGATTATAAAATTTAAGCTGGACAGAAGCTTAGAAGCCATCAAGACAAACTTCTTCATTTTACGGAGAAGGAACCAGCCTTAGCTAAATAAAGTAACTTGCCCAGTCACACAGCTACGAAGTGTCCGAGGCAGGTTGAACTAGGGTCTTTCTGACTCTCAGTAGAAGTCAATGCTCTATCCACTGCACTACCTGAGAATGTCTGGGTTGTTTTGTCTTTGTATCCACAGGGTTTAGCACAGTCCCGATACATTGTAGGCCCTTCAATACGTGCTTCTCTATTAAATGATGGAGTGCTTCCTTTCCCCTCCACACCTTGCACCCAGGTTCCTGCCTGGTCCATCCAGGTCCCATCCCCTTCTTCAGAGACACCTGGTGTCAATGACCCAGCACTGATTTCTCCATATTCGTGGAGTACTCTCTCCACCCCAAAGCCCACATTGGAATCACTCTCACCACAGAGCATTGGGTTCCAACTGATTTGCTAGACACTGCTCTGTTATGAAAAATTACTGAAGATATTTTAAAAGCAAAGATGAAAGGCAGAACAATATAAGCTATGGTATGTTACTAACGATGACCAAGAAAGGAGTAAAAGACAACTCTGAACATATATAGGTGGAAAAGATGGGATAGTCTGTAAACAAGAAAAAGAGGCAACAGATAAAACAGGAAAAGCACATTTATTAAGCACCTACTGTGTGTTAGGGCACTCTGGTAAATGATGGGGATACAAAAAGAGGATAATTCCTATTCGAAAAGAGCTTACATTCTAATGGGCTAAGACAACATACTCTAATGGGGTAAGGCAGCTATTGTGGAGGCAGAGTGGACCAGAGTGAGCATGGCTGGGACTTGTGATGAGATGGCAGGTTCAGGCAAGGTCTCACCAAGCATCAAGGTGAATGGGGAGAGTCATCCAACCACAGGAAGGCAAGGAAGTCAGTGGGGAGGTGAAGCAGACTGGGGCTGATAGCCAGAGTGATACCTTCTTCCTCCAAATATTAAAGCAAACAGAGGAAGACAGCCAATATTAGACGGTTCCTTCATGTAGAATTTGTGAGAACACAAGGAAAAGAATAGCAGAGAATGGGAAGAGAGAGCCAGGTTTTCCATCTGCACAGGTAGAAGGATAGCTGATAAGCATGAAATCACAGTCAATGTCTTTAGAAAAGAAAGTGTTCAGTATCCTTGTCTAAACCATTTCTTAACACCTCCTTTAAAAACCCACACGGGGCGGCTAGGTGGCACAGTGAATAGAGCATCAGCCCTGGAGTCAGGAGGACCTGAGTTCAAATGTGGCCTCAGACACTTACTAGCCATGTGACCTTGGCCAAGTCACTTAACCTCAATTGCCTCGCCTCCCCTCTTCCAAAAAAAAGGAAAAAAATCAAACAAATTTCTTTTCTAAACCAACAGTACTACCAGTTATGAACTGAATCCTTGTATATACACCAAGTTATATAAAGACCAAAAAAAAAAAATAGAGTAGTATCTTCATGTAATAAAACTTCACTTATGACAAAAAAGATAAGGGAACATTTCTCATGCCTGTCAACAAAGATCAGCAATGAGGTTCATGAGTTCAATTTTCCCTGCTTGGTGGGAAAGATATTACTGGCAGAGTGGTAGGAAAGAGTAAAGAAATGTTCTAGCAGGGTCAGTCCTAACACGTTAGGAAGAAAAAAACAAGTCACAAAGGATTTAGCATAGTAAGGGGCTAGGGGTGAGGAGCAGGGAATCATAGAAGTAGAAGAGACCTCAGAAATCTTCCAAGTCCAAAGAATCTGAACTCTGTTCTCTGTGATTCAAATGAAATCTTTCCACATTATTTTTATATGTCAAGAAGTGAACAAGTGGGGTCACATGAAGAAGATAATCGCCATATCATTACTGTTCTTTGCCTAACCATCTTACCAAAAAAACAAAGTTGTTCAAGTCAGCCATTTTTTTCAGTTCTTGGCAAAGATACTGGAGTGGTTTGCCATTTCCTTCTCCAGCTCATTGTACAGATGAGGAAACTGAGGCTAACAGGATTAAGTGACTTGCCCAGGGTCACAGTTAGTAACTGCCTGAGGCCACATTTGAACTCAACAAGATGAGTCTTCCAGACTCAGCCCAGTACTCTTATCCACTCTGCCCTCTAGCATGTACTAAAAAAAAACAAACAAAAACTAGAATAAATAATAACTTCTTTTGTTCAATAAATACTGCATCAACACATGTATAGCCTATATCAAATTGCTTGCCTTCTCAATGATGAAGGGGAGAGAAGGGAGAATTTGGAACTCAAAAATTTTTGAAAACAAATGTTAAAATTGTTTTTACATGTAATTGGGAAAAAATAAAATATTAAATTTAAATTTAAAAACTAAAGGTTGCCCTGCTCTCCCTCCTCAAAACTAAACTAAAATAAACTAAAATAAAATAGGGGCGGCTAGGTGGCACAGTGAATAGAGCACAGGTTCTGAAGTCAGGAGTTCAAGTACTAGCCGTGTGACCTTGAGCAAGTCACTTAACCCCAATTGCCCTGCCTTCCCCCCTCCAAAAATAAAATAAAAAGATAATAAAGGAAGTGAGCAAAGCTGTGAACATAATCCATTTCCACTCCCCAACAAATGAGGTGATACAGGGTAGCAGAGGTGGATTAGGCCACATATGTTGAGGAGTAAGTTTCTATAGTTTTTGAAGGAAATATTCCTCTGTAAAATCTAAAAAATAAAGAAAAATAATTAATTCTAAAAATAAATACTGAGTCAGCATTTCCCAAAATTTATTTTTAAATTGGCAATATATTGATGGTGCTCTTAAATTTTGGCCTACGAGACCAGGGAAATAAAAAGAAAATTTGAAATGGGGTTCAAAGAAATGTTGGAGGAAATTAATCCCATTTTCATGCTAAAGAAGGGTCACACTTAAGTAGTGTTGATACATTGAAAGGCAGAGCCTCATAGTAAAGTGGAAAAAAGGTCAGATTTTGAGTCAACAGACCTGAGTTTAAATCCTGGTCCAGTCACTTCCTACCTGTGTGATCATGGCCAGGTCACCAAGGTTTGAGAGGCCTCACTTACCTCAGCTGTAAAGTGGGGGTACTGAACTAGGTGAATTCACAGGCCCATTGTATCTCCAAAGCTGAAATTTTCTTCTGCTCTCTGAAATGCTAACGTGACTTTCAGTTACTGAAAACCAATTATATCAGTGGACCACAAGTTCCAGCAGATGCTACCAGAATGGAAAGGGTATGGTCCCACTTAATTCCCCTAGGTCTGTCTGTCATTCTCAGACCAGCCTAGTCAAATGTTGAAGTGCCAGGCTCTGTTCTTGGGATATAAATATAAACATAAGGCAAATTCTGCTTGCAGGAGCTTACACTCTATTGAAAGGGCACAATATAGTCACAGATAAGGAAATAGACGGGATACATGCAATAGAAATAGAGAGTAATTGAGAACACCACTAAAGGAATCAAGAAATGCCCCTTGACAAACTGGAATGGCTCTAGAAAGAAACTGGCCACAGCAATTTGTGAGGCATTTTACTAAGGGGAGGAAGTGATCTATAATCAATCAAACAAGTGCCAATTTGAAACCCCTAATATATGCCAAACACTGTGCTAGGTACAAAGTAAATATGGTGTCCAAATAGTATTAAACAAAGCATGATGTCATCAGTGGTACCCAAAAGGAGGAAATACTTAAGAATTTAGAAGGTACCCCCCCAAAAAAAAAGAATTTACAAGGCAAAATAGTTCTAGCATTTTGAAATGTGCTCAGAGACTTCCTGCTCACAACATGTGGGACACCAAACTCCTCTAATTCATAGAATTTTGGGAAAAGGTCACAGTTGTGAGTTACTTGACGTTTGATAGAGGAAGGAGTGGAATAAGAACTAAAGTGGACCATTTGTGATTAAATTTTTCATTAGATCAATGGTCAAAATCAAGTCAACAAGCCTTTTGTTGTTCAATTGTGTCCAACTCTCTGTGACCCTATTTGGGGTTTTCTTGGCAAAGATACTGGAGTGGTTTGCCATTTTCTTCTCCAACTCATTTTATAGATGAAACAGGGTTAAGTGACTTGCCCAGGGTCACACAGCTAGTAAGTGTCTGAGACTGGATTTGAATTCCTAAACATAAGTCTTCGTGATTTCAAGCCCAGTGCTCTATCCACTAAGTCACCTAGCTGCCCAAACAAGCATTTATTAAGTGCCTATTATGAGTGGTCAAAAGATATGAGCAAATAGTTCTCAAAAGAACTAAAAAATAAGAGCTTGCTCCAAAGCGCTAATAAGAAATATGGATTTTTCTTGTAAAACTTAAAATTTCATTTTACATCCACCAAATTGGTCAGAATAACAAAAGGAGAAAATTAGTCATTCTTAAAGGTGTTGCAGAGAGACAAACCCATTAGTCTATTGTCAGTGGAGCTGTGAATTTGGTCCCACAATTTTGGAGAGTAATTTGTCATTAAGCTAAGAAAATGATTAAAGTCCAGAACTTTTGAGCCAGAAATGTCACTGCTAGGCAAACACTCCACAGAGGTCAAAGGCAGAAAAACAGCAAAATACTTAAAGCATCACTTTTTGGTAAAGCAAAGAATTGGAAGCAAAGTCCATGTCCATTGACTGGGGACTAATTAAACAAATTGTAGGACATGAATGTAATGGAATGTTATTATGCTCTAAGAAATTAGGAAGCTGAAGAATTCAGAGGAGCCTGGAAACTTCCACTGTCTGAAGTGGAGAAAGCAGAAGGAAAACAATACATACACAACAATGACAGCAGCAATGCAAATAGAAAGAACAACAATAACGAAAAAACAAAAACAACCCAGAACACAAAGTTTGACCCCAGAAAGTGAGCAAACTGTGGTGCATATATTATCATATATTATGTACGGGTCATAGATACAAAGTTGGAGGGGACTTTAAAGGCAATCTAATCCAATACTGACATTTAACACATAAGGAAACTGAGGCACAGAGGAGTTAAGTGACTTCCCCAAAGTCACATAGGTAGTAAGTAGCATAATCAGGATTTGAGCTAATGTGTTAACTCTGCTAAACTGCTTCTTTCTCTTTAAATCTTTACTACAAGGAATGATTCAATTGGTAGGGGAGGGGAAGGGATATATTTAGAAATGAGGGTGATGGAAAACAGAAGATCAACAAAAATATGATTCTTCATTAAAGAGAATAAGTTGTCTGATGGCTCAAACTAAGCCCCATTACTCAAGTCCATTAGCTAAATGAGTTTTAAAAAATCTCCTCAGAGTTATAGGGCTGCTAAAGGTGCTGACACCATAGGAAATGTGTAGCTGTTCCCATTAACTGATTGCTTCTGTAATAAAAAAGAAACATAGACTGCTGCCCGTTTTGGGCAGATTTTTCTAACAAAAACAAACAAAAGAAAAAAACAGCAACCCAACAACTACACCATGCATCTGCTAGGAGAGTCTTCCTAAGAGAACTTTCTGCATCCATTATTTAGATGCAAAGGGTAGGGAAGGAAAAGGCAAATAGGTGTTCAAATTTAAAAGCCAAGGAAGGGAAAACAAGCCTTGGGTTACATAACCACTTAGAGAACACTCCCACTAACAAACAATATGCACTTTTCTGATGCTGCAAGTGGTTAATGAGAGTCTCACCACCAGAGCTGTTTTATACACAACAATGCTCCAGTCACCACAACCCTTTTGAATGACTTCAAAAACACTAGGTTCACAGCCCATTAGAGGACAGAAGGCCTGGCACTGCAGTGTTCTGGCCCAAGGGTGGGGGGGAGAAGGGGGAGGATGTCACTTTAAAAAGCCATTAACCTAAGTACCCACTGAGCATACTTATTAAGAGTCTACTATAAGCCAGATACCATGCTAAGCACTAGTAACACAAAGAAACCCAATCGTCCCTGCCCTCGAGGACCTCACAAAGACAACATGCAAATAACTGCATAAATGCAAGATACATACAGAGTAGATGAAAGGTAATCTACAAATAACCATGTACATATAAGATCATACAGAGTATACATACAGGTAGAAGGTAATCTGCAAATAACCACATACATACAAGTTCACACAGAGTACATAAAAGGTAATCTCAGGTAAGGTAACAGTAGTTGGAAAGATGAAGAGAGGTTTTCAGTAGGCCAGGGGAAACTGAGGCAGAGGTGAGGAGGCAGAGCACTTCAGGAATGAGGGACAGTCAGAAGTTCTAAGTACTGATTTTTCAGACCAATTGTCAAGACATAGACCATGTGCAGCAACAAAGAATAGTCCAAAAGTGAATTCCCCCTCCACCACACCTGGGATAAGAGAAGGGGGAAGAGAAGTGGACCCCAAGAGAAGGATGTCACAGGAACGGGGGAGAAGAGGGAGAAAATAATGCTACTAGAGGACCATAAGCCCCAGTAGGTAAGTTAATTCCCCCTTAGGCTGGGGAAAGAATTGGTCTCCTGAAATGCTATCCATATCCAGAGAAAGAACCATGGAGTCTGAACACAGATCGAAAACATACTATTTCCTCTTTTTTTTTCTTTCTCGTGGGTTTCCCCTTTTGTTGTGATTCTCCTTTCACAACATGACTAATATGGAAACATGTTTAACTATCATTGTACATGTATAACCTATGTATGTCATTTTGGGGAGGGGGGAGAGTAGGGAGAAATATATTTGGAACTCAAAATTTTATAAAAGTGAATGTTGAAAATGTTCTTTGAATGTAATTTTAAAAGACAAAATACTCTTAAGTGGAAAAAAATAAAGTCCATTCCAGTTCTGGGGATAAACAAAAAGAACTGGTCTCCTGGTGTTAGTTATAGTTCTGGCAAGAAGAAGAAATTGCTAGAGATTGCTTGTAAGAAAGTAGTCATAATACCACTTTGAATCTCTGTAACTTTTAGCTAGGGAATTCAGGATGCTATTCTTCTTGTGAATTAGGCTTACAGATTTAGAGCTAAAAGGGTCTTTGGAGATCTCACTCAATTCTCTCTTTTTACAGTTAAGGAATCAGATTATCCTATATACAGACATATGTATGTATGTATGCATGTTTCTCCTCACTTTACAAAGGTGACAACCAAAACACAAAAACTCAAAAACTTGCCCAGGACCATTTAATCATAGAGCTTTCCCAGTACAAGCATCACTGCCTGTGATGTAGGGAGGAGAGAACACACCCAAGGAGACAGCTAGGATTGTGTCTGTGGGAAGGCTAAAGGATGGTGTGGCTCCCTGCTGTGTTATGGTGTATTAAGTTCTTTGTTGCTGTGATGAATTCAGTTTTCTGGTTTGGGGATTTGGTTTTCTGGTGTCTGAATAGATGTTTTGCTTCTGTCTTCTATATGGAGACTGTTATATTTTGCTATTGAGAACTATGCTGGCATATTCATGGTCACCATCAGCACTATGAATATTGTGTTGGTGCTACATTGCCTATAGCCTGTACTGAGTTCATAGCCCAAGTGCTCTAAATACAGGATTTGGAAATCCCCAATACTAAGATACTGATCGCAATGAGTCAACTGAGAAAAGTCCATGGACAGTACTGGCATGCTATGTATGGTTCATGGGGTCACAAAGAATTGGACATGACCAAATAAGAAAAAGCAGTAAAGAATTATGTCCTAAAAACCCAGACAGGAGGATATGGTCAAGAGATGTCAAACACAGCAGAGTCCAAGAGGGATGAGGGCTGCAGAAAGATGATGAAATCTGGCCATTAAAAGGTGACTGGTAATTTTGGCAGAAGTCGATTCAGTTAAATTATGAGGCCAGAATCTGTATTTCAAAGGAGTGAGAGGAGAGGAAGTGGAGGCTGGAATGGCTCTTTTTTTAGGAGTTTGGCTGAGAAATGGAGGACAGATCTAGGACTAAAGCTTGAGAAGACTGTCGGGTCGTAGTGAAGTTTCTTTTTTTTTTTTTTAAGGGTAGGGGAGAGTTGAGCATGTTCAGAGATTAGGCAAGAAACTAGTGGAATAGGGCACACTGAAGCTCTGAGAGTGTAGGGGATGATTGAGAGTACAACCTGCTGAGGAAGGTAGTGATTATACACTTTCTGGTGCCTACCAGTGATGCTGACTTCTCACTCCCAAAAGAATGTAAACTCCTTGAAGGCAAGCATTTATCTTTTTATTCCTTCCCTGTTTCCCTGATCCCACCCCAAATTGGAGTAGTAGTACTGGTAGTGATGGTGGTGATGGTGGTATTAGCAACAGTGATAGTAATAGCTGGCCTTCACCTAGTGCTTTAAGGTTTACAAACTTTTATATGCCGTTCATCTAAATCTCCCAACAATCAATCATAAGAACAGATACTAATGAATACTATTATTTTTAATCTGGTGATGAGAAAAGTGTGAATCAACTCACAAATTGAAGCAGGATTCAACACCTGAGGCCTCCTCTAACTGAAAGTCCAGGGCTCTTTCTACTATACTCCACTGCTTACACTGGAGAAAGCCTTGGCTACTTAAAAAAAAATAACAAAACATCACAATTTCATCAGTCTCCATACATATACAGAACTAAGAATGTCTATACAAAGCTAGAAGTCTTCCTTTTGTTTATTTAATAAGATACATCTACCTTTAAAGTTGACAGAAATATATATATTATACATACAAATATGCATACAAACACATATACACATACATACACACACACACATACATGCACACATACACACATATTCATTCATTCCAACACAATCCTCAAATGACTTGCCCTTAGTCACCAAAACTAGTGTTAATACTAGAATGTGACCTCAGATTTTCTTAAATCCAAATCCAGCACTCTATCAACTGTCTCTATTCATGTTTAGTATCCAAGTGGCAGGATATATCCATGTACCATTCGTATTTTCCACTGTTTATCTAATTGATCAATAAATATCTGTATCTTTTTTAAAAAGTTAACTACACATGTAAAATCAAAAGAGCCCTTATAAAGAGGATCTGTTTACATTTTAACTGCGAGTGGGGGTGGCATGGAGTGTTAAGAAGAATTCTTCCAGAATCTTAAATATCACAATGGGTCAGAGAGGTAGTTAATTGCGACAGACGACCTATAATAGCTTTATATTTCAAAGATGCTGTAAGAAAAAAACAAAACAGTAGAGAGGAAGAATATATTAGAGGAAAATGAGAAGAAATATGAGAAGAAATAATCTGAGGGAAAGTATATTATGCAAACAACTGGAGGTGGATGGGAAGGGAGAGGAGAACAGAAAGACACAGGCAGAAATGAGGAAGATAGGAAAGAAGGAACAGAACAAAACAGAACAAACTCTATGCTTAAAGAAGGGATAGTGAAAACAAGGTTGAATGGAAAAGAAAGAGGAAAGAAGGAAGGATACCAACTTGGAATAAATAAACAGGCATCAAGCATAGAACAACAGGATAGAGGGAAATAAAACAATTAACTATCATAACTCTGTGTGTGAATCAGATTAGCTCATGCACAAAATGAAAGAGGCTGGAAGAATAGATTAAAAGGAAAAATCCAAGAAAAAATGTTTATTAAGAAACATTTTTGAAATGTAAACATTCACACGGAGTTAAAATAACAGGTTGAAGCAAAATCTATTATGTATATTGAACACAAAAAAGCAAGGGTCACAATTATGATTTCTGATAAGGCACCAGCAAAACCAAACTTAATTAAAAGATTAAGAGGGAAATTACATTTTGCTTAAAAGTAACAATGAATTGAATTCAATATTTACTATATGTTCACTAAATGGCACTGCTTCTAAATAATTAACTGAAGACCTGAATTAGTTACTAGGAAAAATGGAGAGTAAAACTGTAATAGTGGTGGATCTCAATTTACTCTTATCAGCCATAGATAAGGCTAGGCCAAAAAGTAAACAAGAAATAAGTTAAGGACCTGAATAGAATTTTAGAAAAATGTCATAAGGCTAAACCTTGAGCAATTACTAAATAGAAACAGAAAGGAGTATACATATTTCTTAAGTATACATTGCACCTTTGCAAAAATTGATCATGGCTAAGGACATAAAAACACACAAAACTACAGTTAATTCAACAAGGATAGGAAAGGGATAGGAAAAGGAAGGGAAAGGAAGGATTAGTCAAAGGAAAGGGAAGAAGGGAAAGGAAGGATTAGTCAAAAATAGAAGAAACCCTAAGCTTGGAGAGGAATGGCTAAACAAAGGTTAAAAGAGAAAAGAAAGAAAATATACCAATTTGGAATAAACAGGGGTAAATAAATCAAGAAAAACAGAAATATTAAATACATCCTTTACTGACCATAATACAACACAAATTACATCAAATAAAACGTAAATTTTATTTACTGAAAAAAAAAACATTAAAAAGCAATTGGAGATTAAATAATTTAATCCTAAATAACTGGTAAGTCAAAGAACAAATCATAGAATTGATAGTTTTATTAAAGATAATAACAACAATAAGAGCATACCAAAATACAGGGGATTCAAGCCAAAATAGATTTTAGGGAAAATTTTGTAACTCTAAACACATTTATTAAAAAAGAAAGAACAGGGGCAGTGAGGTGGGACAGTGAACAGAGCACTGGCCCTGGAGTGAGGAGGACCTGAGTTCAAATTTGACCTCAGACACTTAACACTTACTAGCTATTCGACCTTGGGTGAGTCACTTAACCCCAATTGCCCTGCCTTCCCCAATCCAAGATGAAAAAAAAAAAAGAACAGATTAACAAATTGTAAATGCAAATAAAAATATTAGAAAATAAACAAATTTTTAAAAATCCAATCAAACACCAAAAGAGAAATCTTGAAATTAAAAGAAGGGATTAACAAAATTGAAACAAAAACAAAAACAAAAAAACAAACAATTAACTAACAAATAAAGCTAGAAGCTGCTTTTTTAAAAAAGCCAACAAAATAAATGAGCCATTAGCTAATTTGATTAAAAAAGAAGAGGAAAGCCAAATTAGCAGGATCAAAAAGGAAAGAGGAAAATTCCCCACAAATGAAGAAGAAATTAAAGATATTATTTGAAGTTACTTTGCCCAACTATATTCAGATAAAACCAACTTAAATGAAACAAAGTTACAAAACTCTAAAATATTAATTTTAGAAGAAGTGAAGTAACACATAAATGAACTTTTAAAGAAACAACTCAAAGACCACATAGGTTCACAAGTGAATTTTATGAAATATTTGGGGAATAATTCATTCCAATATTACAAAAATTGTATGTAAAGATAGCAAAAGAAAGGATCTTACTAAATTTCCTTTATGACATAGATGTCATCTTGATACATAAACCAGGAAGAGACAAAACAGAAAAAGACTAAAAAAAAAAAAGAAAAAACTACAGGTTAATTTTCATAGTGAATATTGCTGTCAAAATTTTAAATAAAATTTAGCAAGGAGGTGAAAACATAGCACAAAGTTTATTTACCAACTAAGATTTATACCAGCAACACAGAGTTGGTTTAGTGTTAGGAAAATTAGAAATTTGATTACCATATCAATAATAAAAGAACAAAAATAATTTTCATATCAGTACAGGCAGAAAAAAAAACTTTTGACAAAATACAACACCTATTTCTATTAAAAAAAAAAACACTAGAAAACAGGAATAAATGAACCTTTCCTTAAAATGATAAATATGTGTGTGTGGCAAGGGCTATTATATGTAATGGAAATAAACTAGAATCTTTTCAAGTAAAATCAGGGGCAAATCCAAGATGTCCACTGTCACCACATCTACTTGATATAGTACTAGAAATGCTCACTATAAGTAATAAAAAAGAAATTGAAGGAATAAGCACAGGTAAAGAAGAAACAACTGTCACTTTTTGCTGATAATATGATGGTATTCTTAATCCTAAAGTGCCAACTAAAAAAAATTAATTAAAATAAGTTTTAGCCAATATTCCAAATATAAAACAATTTCACACAAATCATTAGCATTTCTATATGATACCAATAAAATCCAGCAGGAAGAGAAAGAAAAATTCCATTTAAAATATTTAATACTTAAAATACTTGGAGGTCTACCTTCTATGATAAACACAAGACCTATACAAATACTATAACAAGCCATGTTAAAAGAAATAAAGATAAACCTAAATATTGCTGTGGCTAGGTGGCGCAGTGAGTAAGAGCATCGGCCTCGGAGTTGGGATAACCCGAGATCGAAACCGGCCTCAGAAAATGAGCACCCACACATAAATAATGACTAGCCATGTAACCTTGAGCAAGTTACTTAACCCCAATTGCTTTAAAAAAAAAAACCAAAAAACCCAAAACCTAAATATTTGAAAAAATTAACTGCTCATGGGTAGGGCAAGTCAATAGAATATAAATAACAATGCTATCTAAATTAATTTTTCTATTCAATGCCATATCAAACAATGAAAAGATTACTTTATAGAATGAGAAAAATTATAACAAAATTCATATGGAGACAAAAAAGGATCATGAATCTTTTGATAATGTATAATGAAAAGAGTCTTAGAAGTTCCAGATCACAAACTATTCTCTAGCATTAATTCTCAAAACAATTTAGTACATAAAGTTTGATGAGTGGAGCAGATTAGCTATACAACACAGAATCAAATATATCTAGTACCCTAGTGTCAATACACACAAACACCTCAGCTACTAAGATAAGGATTAGCTATTTGGCAAAAGCTGATGGGAAAATGGACAGAAATTTGAAATAAATTAGATGTAGATCAACAATTCACACCAAGATAAACTTCAAATAGATATGTAATCCAGATATAAAAGGTTACATCATAAACAAATTAGAAAAACATGGAAAATTTGCCTATCAGATCTATGTATAGGAGAAAAAGTCTTGATAAAAAGGATCACAGAAAAATAAATAGATAATTTTGGATAACATTTAATTAACCCATTAAATGGGCAACATTACATTTAAGTTTTTACAGAAACAAATCCTACAAAACTGACATTAACAGGTAAACAACTGGGGAAAAATTTTTGCAACAAGTTTCTCTGATAAAGGTCTCATTCCTAAGATTGGAACGAATTGATATTTATAAAGAATAAGTGACATTTTCAAGTTGATAAATGGTCTAAGGATATAAACAACAGTCCTCAAGAAAAGAAACTGCCTATAGTCATATGAAAAAATGCTCCAAATCACTAACTAGAGAAATGGAAATTAAAGCAACTCTGAGATTCCATCTCACACTCTTCAGAATGGCAAAGATACCCAAAAAGGATGATAAATGTTTAAGGGGCTCTCAGAAAATAGGTGTGCTGATACACTATGGGTGGATCTTTAAATGGGAACAACCATTTGCTTAACAGCATCTTGATTTCTCATAAAGTCATTAGCTTCCATTTGCTCCAGTCTAACTCTGAAGGAATGAATCTCCTCAATGAGCTTTTAAGATTCTTTTTCCATCTGGCAAATTCGACTTTTTAAGGCATTCTTCTCCTCATTGCCCTTTTGGGCCTCCTTTGCCATTTGAGTTGGTCTATTTTTTAAGGTGTTGTTTTCCTCAGTCAGGCTGTTGACCCTCATTTCATACTTTCCTGCATCCTTCTCATTTCTCTTTCCAATTTTTCCTCCACTTCTCTTATTTGATTTTTAAAGTCCTTCTTAAGGTCCTCTATAGCCTGCAACCCGCTCATGTTTTCCCCTGGGGCTTTTGGAGCAGGACTTCTGACCTCACAGTCCTCTTCCCGCCCCATGCTTCAACCCTCCTTGCCCCCAAAGTAGGAGTCTAGAGTTGTATTTTTCTGTTTAATTTGTTTCCTTTGCCTTGGCATGTTGCCACTTAATTACTTGATTTTGGGGTTTGTTGCCACACTATGGCCTGGCGCCAGATAGGGGAATTTTTGTCCTGAACATGTGGGGGGGCAACTTCCGTTTCTGGCGAGCTAGAAACCCACCCATGACCTCCTCCCCAGATCACAATCCAGATCCAGGGAGGTTAAAGCAAGAGCAATTACCCCCCAAGACTGATCGCTGGATCTCCCCACAGTTCACAGGCCAGGAGCTGGAGCTGCCTCTGAAAACTACAAAATGGCATGTCTCCTCAGTGGCTTCTAGCCCCCAGGGAAGGAAGCCAATGCGTTCCCCAAATACTGGTCCCAAAGTCCACAGGGCACTAACCTCTTACTTTGTCCTAGGCATGTCTATGTTGATAATTCTGGAATCGACACAGCTGCTGGTGTTCTGGTGTCCCTCCAGCAGCTGCTGGCCCTGACGCCCTGGGGCTAAAACCGAGACGCAGGCGGACCTGTGCTTGGCTCCCCCAAGCACTGTGCCCTGCGCTGACGGCTCCCAGATGTCTGCACTGGTCCTTCCTGCAGGGCTGCTGGGCTGTCCTCAGAGGGAGGTTAGCTTCTCTGTGTCATTCTGTGGGAGCTGGGGCTCCAGAAGTTGTTCAGAGTCCCCTTTTACATAGTTTGGAGGAAATCTGGGGGCAGAATGGCTTGGATGTGCTGTTTTTCCGCCCCCCCCCCCAACAACCATTTGAGAAAACAATTTGGAATTATACACAAAAACTTACTCAATGGAACGTGCCTTTTGACCAAGCTATACCACTGCTAGTCTTACACTCAAAAGTTATCAAAGAAAGTAGAAAATTTTCTACATGCACAAAAATATTTATAACAACCCTTTTTTGTGGCAAAAAACTAGAAACTAATGGGATGCTCATCAATTGAGGAATGGTTGACTAAGTTATGGTACATGAATGTGGTACTACTATGCTTCAAGAAACAAAGAAATAGATATCAAAGAGACATGGAAAGACTCATATGAACTGATACAAAAAGTTAGCAGAATCAGAACAATTTATACTGCAACATCAATATTATGAAAGTAATTTTCAAAGACCTTTAAAAAACCAGTGAAGAATGAAATGAGCAGAACCAGGATAATTTATATAGTAAGAATTTATACTTTAAAGATGAACTTTGAAAGCTGTAAGAACTACAAGCAATACAATGACCATCCATGATTCCAAAAGATCGATGATGAAATGTAATATCTACTTGCTGACAAAGAGATGGTTGATTAAGGGTACAGAACAATATATTTCTGTATACAGCCAATGAGGGAATTTGCTTTTGCTTGACTATGCATATTTTAATATGGAATTTTCTTTTCTTTTTTTCCCAAAGGGGTGAGGGTGGAAGAAAAAGAAAAAGGATTTCTGTTAATTTTTTTTTTAATAGAAAGGTGGGAGTGGGACAGATGCACAATTATAGTACAATCTCACTTTCAGATGAGATCACTATTTTGATAGTTTCACTTAACTGTTTCACTTGTTCCAAGAGACCTCAAGGAGCAGGGGGGTAATCTGTAAATGTTTGTAATATAAAATGAAAATAAATTAATAAGAAAATGTTTTTTAAAAAACAGCACTATATTTTCTTCTTTTTTTTGCTAAACTTCCCACCCAAATAAAAGGATATTAGCAGTATGCCTAAAATTCCCCTTAAATGTAACCTTTTAACTCTTTTGGATGAGTAGGATTCTAAACATTTAAATTCTAAAAGTGAGATTTTAACTCTTTGTTAGAGTGCTGGGCTTGGGGAGATGGACAGGAAGGGGATTGTCGGTAGGACGCAGTACAACATCCCATTAAATAATCATGATACCTAAAAGCAAAACTGAACTACATTTCCCAGGCTAAACATATAACAACTAAGGTATTAAAAGTTCTTTACAAAATCATATCCTGAAAATACTGAATCATATATATCCTAACACTAGCTGTTAGGTCTAACAAACACTGATGGATCAGAGTAAGGTACCAAAAAGATGGCAATAGCCTAGAACACTGGGCTAGAATATTCTAATATGAAATTTAATAGGGCCAAATGTAAAGTCTTACATTTGGGATCCAAAAACAAAAAATCAATTTCACTAGTATAGGCAAGCCTAGACAGTAATCTGTGGGGATATGGTCTATCGGGTTTTTAATGGGCTGCAAGGTCAATGAGTCAAAAGACTTATACAGCGGTATCATCCTTGTTTTACAGTTGAGAAAACTGAAGCAAAGATTCAGTGACTTATCCAGGGTCACAGAGCTAATAAATGTCTAAGGTCAGATTTGAACTGTCAGGTCTTCCTGACTGCAGGCCTGTTGCTTTAGTCACTGAAATATTTAACTTCCTCAAGAGAAACAATAATATCCAGAAGGAGGTAATACTCTTTATATATTCTGCCCTGCTTAATCCCCATCTAGAATACCGTTTTCCATTCCAGGGATCACATTTTAGAAAGGATAATGGTAAACTGAAAAATATCCCCAAAAGGGAAACCAGGTGAAGGACCACCATGTCATATGAGGATCTCCTGAAGGAAGGGGAGATGTTTAGCCAGGAGAAAATGTAGGTGCAAGAAGGATCTTTAAGTGTTTTAAAGGGCTGCAGGCCATAAAATGCTTCTCCCACCGGAGAATTCCCAAAAGGACAATTTTAAAAAGGGCTGGTTTGAGGGAAAACTTCTAATCATTTAGTACTAATGAAAACTGAAATGGCATGCCCTGGTGGGTAGCTGGTTCTCAGTCACTAGAAAGGTCTCATGCAAAGAATAAAAGAGCATTCATCTTGTACACTATGGAGGTGATAGTTGAACCAGATGACTTCTGGGGTGCCTTCCAACTCTGAGGCTTCGATTCTGTACTTTCTCAGTCTGGATAGCTTCAATTCAGTCAGTAAAATGTGAGGTAGTGCTACTAATATCTTCATTTTATAGATGAAGAAATTGAGGCCAAGATGGGTAAAGCGACCTGCCCAAGGTCACACAACTACCAAGTGTCTAAGCCTGGGTTTGACCTGGCTTCCTGACTCCCATCAGTAAGACAATTGCATCTGAGTGACTCAGTCTACTTTTGTCTTCTCTCTCCTAATTCTCCTCAGCTCCACACTATCCCTTCCATTCTCCTTAGCCCCAAGAAACCTTTCCCAGAGACCACATCAAACCCTAATCCTCTGAAAGCAGTAAAGTGTATAAGGAAATTAATAAACAATACCAGTGAAGACAAAAGCCTAGCTGCTCCTAAAATAATCAATCAAAAGATTTAAGTTTGGGAGTATTGATTCTGGCAATCATTTGCCTGTGACTTTCTTCTGAAAAATGACAAAAAGACACACCTCTATATTTAGTTCTGCTGCTATTTTCCACCCCTCCTCAAAAAACCAACCCAACCTTTGGTCTCATTTTTGCTGAGGTGTAGCCTCAACAAGAGTAATTTATGGGCTAGGCGGGACAGCAGAGCTTCAGGCTGAAAGCACAGTGCACACTCATCCCCTGAGGGGAATAAAATGCATTCCTAATTTACATATCTTTAGGAGGAGACAATTATTCCTCAGTGGCTGAAATTTTAATTTCCACAACCCAGACAGAATCTTTTACTAACTCACCAGGCCACTTTTCTCCTCCAGATTACTGCACAGTATATGGAAAAACAGAGACCCAATAGTGGTTAAATGACTTACCCAAAGTCACTTCAGTAATAGACAAAAACAAGATTTGAACCCAGGACCTAGTTCCTTCCACTACACAATAATCATTATTCCCATTTTATAGATGAGGAAACTTAAACTTTGAGAAGTTAAGTAACCTATGTAAAAACAACAGCTCTAAGTCAGATCCAGGGCTCAAATTCTGATCTGAATCCAGATCTTCTGAATTCAAGGCCAGTGTTCTTTCCACTGCAAGTAAAGTATTATCTCTCCCTCATTTCCTGAACAGGTGTGACATGTCTTTTTCATTCAGCCTAAATTTAAGATCATAGATTTATGTGAAAAGTTTCCCAATGTAATATATTGTTCATATTATACAATATATATTGGGTTACTGTCAAATAGGAAATTAGGGAACCCCAACTGGAGGAGAGAGGTGTTTAGAAGGGGGGACAAATTGAAGAACAGCTGTGTCATTTAGTTCTTAAATTCATAATTCCCAAATCTATCACAAACTGAGAGACAACCCGTTTGGAAGCAGTAGGAACTGCCCCTAGATAAAGGAGTATGGCAAAGCTCCCCCTTCCCGGACAGCAGGGCTCTTTCGGCCAGACCACCCTGCCCTACTTATTAATTAATAAGCGGAGATGAACATGCGACTTACAAGACAGAAACACCAGATGAGGCCTTATTTTTTATAAAAGAAAACAGTCGCTTAAGCAAAGCCTTCACTAAGTACTCCCAGGGTCAGCAGAGTGTTTGCTGGCTGATGTACAGCATCCAAGGAGAGAAGTTTACTAACAAAGTTCAAAGAGAAATAGGCAGATAACTTGGGAATCACAATGGGAAAATGAGTATGTGCAAGGTTTGGCTCTCCAGGGGCTGGGGCGGGGCTTGGGAAGCGGGGAATCCAGAAGTTGGGGTTCTTATTAACTATTATCCCCAGACGCAAAGCCTTTCTAGTCTCCCCCTAAAAGAACCTGATAGGCCATAAACAAAAGCAGTCTTCAGCCCCTCCGGCCTGGGCTCCGGACCGGGGTGGAATGGGAGGAGGCAAAGGAGAAAGGGAAGGAGGGAGTGCCATGGCCCTCCCCAACTCCTTTCTCTAAGCCACTTCTCAGGGCAGTAGCACTGTCAGCTGAAGGGGAATTCGAGACAACCTGCTGCCGGAGGGTCTAAACGGGAAGGTAAATAGCGAAGCAGACCTTCTTTCCTAGTTTGGGGGGAGGGGGGACATAGCACTGGGACCGCTCTGGAAGAAGCCCTAGACAGTGGAAAGCCCCTTCTTCCCCGGTGCCCTCAGAGCCAGTCCCACCCGCACCCCCGGCCAAAGGCTGAGCAGGCTGCGGTCAGCAGTGCGCCACCTCCCCGCCCGCTGACCGCTACCTCCCAGCAGCCCAGCCCGCCTCCCCCTCCCCAACATCTCCACGGCCCGGCTCTCCTCCCCGCAATCCTTTTCGCAATAGGAAGGGACAGGTGAGCCCAGTGGCCTGGGGTCCCAGGCGCAGCGGGGGAGCAGGGACCAAGGAAGGCCAGGGTAGCGTACAGTGTGCAGAGGCAGGAGCTGCCCCTGCTCCCCGCTTCAGCAAGTGTTCCTTCTCGCGGGGCCGGCGGACTGAGCGAGGGAGGGAAGAGCGCCCGCTCTCCCTTCCTCAAGTCCCCTAAAGCCTTGCGCAAAGTTTGCCTCTGCCCCCCGGGCTTCCCCCAGGCGACCAGGTGCCAGCGAGCGTCAGCGCGGCCCCACGAAGACGCGGCTCAGCTGCCCCTCCGCGTACTCACCTTCCGCAGCTCTTCCCAACCTGCAGCCGCGCGGAGCCGGGCGCAACGATGCTGCTCCTGCCGCTGCCGCGCCTCCTCCTGCTGCCGCCGGGCCCGAGAGGGGAGAGGGCGGGGGAGAAAGGGGCGGAGTGTGCGCGGGACTCGGAGCGCCAGAATTCAAACCCTCGTCCACAGAAGGATCCCCGCGGCGCGCACCGAGGGCAGCGAGAAAAGGGAGAGAGGAAAAGAGGAATCCAGATCCAGCGTCCCGCGCCGGGAGAAAACTTGGGCTTCACGGCCTCCCCCGTCCGGCCCAGCACGGCGAGCCCGGGAGCCGCCTCTGGGCTGTCTGCTGGGCTGGCTGGTCAGCTCCTGCTCGCCTGCAAACTTCACCCTTTGTAACTGCGAGATCAGCCACCGAGTACCCTGCAGTGCGCCTGCGCGCGCTGCCCCAGCTCCACAATGCGCTCAGCTACCTTCCCCGCACCTCCTCCTCCTCCTCCTCTCTCCAGCCTGACTCAGTGCTGACCCCATGGCCCACGGTTCCTATTGTCACCCCTTAGTCTCCAGATTCTCCTGTGACCTTTCTTCTCTGACTGCACTTGCTGTTTAGTTTTTCCCCCTGTCCCCACCTCCTCTCCCCAAAGGAGGAGCTCAGAAGGTTGAAACTTGCCCTCTACATCAACGAAGTGGAGGAGTCAGAACCCTGACCCAACCGACACTGCAGCCTCACACCTCCCGGATAATCGGGAGTGGACTCCATCATCAATCCATACAAAGAGCTTCGCACACTGTCTCAGTTCATCTTTACACCTACCTTGGAAAGCCAACTGAAGCCCTGGTCACATCCTCAGCCAGGTCCGAGCCAAGGGCTTCCACTAAAGCCGGAACGTGAAAGACCTCTCTGATCCTGGCAAGTCGCCAGATCTGTGTCTTAGATTGCTTCTCGGCAAAACGGGGTAATAACCTTGGCATTATACAGCTTGCTACGTTTTTATGAAGATAAACAAACAACATGTAGAACTTTTAACATGGAGGGCTTAGCAGGTTCTCTGCATTACAGTCTGATGGGAGGCAGCCTGGCATAGTAAATCGAGTTCGCTTCCAAACCAGGAAAACTTGAGCTCAGGTTCAGCTTTTGATACATACAAGATACTGGGCAAGCAACTCAACCGCTGTTAGCCTCAGTTTCCTCAACTGTAAAGTGGAGATAATAACATTTACCTCTGTGAGGTATTTGTTAGAGCTTAACAAAAGCGACTGGCACATAGTAGGCGTTAGATAAACGTTTGTTCCTTTCCCCTCCTTTATCTGCCCACCTACAAGAAAGTAGTAGAGAATAATTAAACACTAAGTGTTGTATTACAGACTAGAGTTGTTATAGAAACACAGTGAACAGAGTGATCAATATGGTGTGAGAGAAGAGGGTAGGTAGGTGTTGTAATGGATAGATTCAGGTGTACCTGACTCTGTGGCTCCTGCTTCTATGCCTCTCCATATCTGCCTGAAGTTAGCAACCTATTAAAAAAATAACTAAAGGGGCGGCTAGATGGTGCCAGCCCTGGAGTCAGGAGGACCTGAGTTCAAATCTGACCTCAGACACTTAACACTTGCTAGCCATGTGACCTTGGACAAGTCACTTAACCCCAATTGCCCTGCTTTCCCCCTGTAAAAGAAGTTTTTAAAAATAAGTAAAATTTTAAAAAACAATTTCAATCCAAAAGCAAAAAAAAGAAATCTAGGGCAGCTAAGTGGCAAAGATAGAGTGCCAGTCCTGGAGTCAGAAGAACCTGAGTTCAAATATGAACTCAGATTTTTACTAGCTGTGTAACCCTGAGCAAGTCACTTAACCCTGATTACCTCCAAAAGCAACACAACAGAAAGAAAAAACAAATCTTAGCATTTTTGTACTGTCTTGGTTTTTATTTTTATTTTTGAGAATGAAAAAGAGTTTATTTTAAGTACATCAAGGTAGCAACATATTGAAGGCTGATCACTGAAGATCAGTAATGGCTAAGAGATGGAGTCACTTTTACTGATAACGTATATAATGAGATACTTCAGATAGGTCCACATCACCAAAAGAGGTTGGGCCTTTGCATCTCAGAGTACATGTCTGTCTTCTTCTTTAAGACCTAGTTTCTGTAAAGTTTTTATTTTTTTCTGTGAAGGTTAAATGTGGTTTTAATCCATACATCTTGAGTGGATTTTTTAAAAGTCCAACTTTAATAGGTTCTTTAAAACCAGGCTGCTACATGAATAAGCTTTACTATTTGTTGCTGAAAGACTTTACCCTCTTCCAGGAAATTTGAGACTAGGTATTCATCATTTTAATCTTCACTATCATCATTAAACATTCATTGAGGCTTCAAAAGGTGTAGGACAATCTACTAGAAGCTGGGGTAGAGGGATTATGTGCAGACAGCTGACACATTAGCCATAGAGCTTGTGCTCTAGATTGTCTTCCCACTACAGTAATTACTGGTGTCATTCACTCAGTTTTTTAGAGAAACATGAATCATGTGACCTTTTGACTTTGACTTCCCTAACACCATTTTCTAACCCCTCCACCCAAAGCCAAACATAGGAATAACTTGTGTCATAAATTACATGGACACTTTCATGAGCACATAAGATCATGTATTCAGCATGACGTTCAATGGACACAGAGTCAGGAAGAATCCATTTAAAATCCTTCTTCTCAAGCTAGCTGTAGGACCCTGGGTAAGTCATTTGCCTCTCTAAGCATCAATTTCTGCATCTGCAACAGAGAGATAAAACCTATAATACCTGCCTCATAGGGAGTTTGTGAGGCTTTAATCAGAAATCTGCCTAGAGTACTTTGTAAACTTTAAGTTGATCTACGAAGGTCAGTAATTTGTTTTTATTCATGCAAGTACAGAAACCAGTATATAAAAGTTCAGCCACCTCTCAAGAATGTATGTACCACTGATGAAGTGGAACCATCAGTATTTCCAGTCTCTCTTATGGGGACATAAGCTGCTCCCTTGAGTAACTTGGCTATAACATGAGCCCCAGTATATTGTGAAATTATGCTTAGAAGTCAGTCATCGAATGTTTGTTAAACACTCACTATGTGCTGACCGCTGTGCAAAATCAAGCAAAAAGAAGGGCAGTCCCCACCTTGAAGGAGGGCATTAACCCATTGTTCTAATGGGGCAAGATACATTAAAGGAAATTGAAAGAGAGCGAGCACAAAGGTGAACAGTTCAATCTGATGCGAAATGAAGAGATGGTTGGCCTGGGTGCCTTTGTTAAAGGGAGGTTCTGAGAGGAGCCATCCCAGCAGATGAAGAAGCCATAGGACCAGAGGTTGCTTCCAATAGTTCCAGTAAGTCTGAAATTTAAAAGCCACTTTCTACAGGAGGTCTTTCCCTATCCTCCGTAGCTCTGCTCCACCCTCATCCACAGGGACTTTCTCTCCAAGGTTAATTTGTATCCATTTTGTATTTATCTCTTACGTATTTGTATATTTATCTATTGTCTCTGCCATTAGAATATAAACTCCTTCAGAACTGAGACTTTTCACTTTTTATATTCCCCAGGGAATATAATATAGTACTGTGCCTAGGGCAATAGTAAGTAATTAATGTTTGCCGATTGATTTTTAGCATTTGTAAACATTTCAGGATCTGGCACCACCACTAGGGAAACCTGGGAAATTACCACTATTGCTGTTTCAGGAGTCAGCACCCCTTTGCCTCCTCACTCAAGTCCCACTTCCCAAGCTTCCTCTCTCATCAATGCTTTCCTCAAACTGATCCTTTGCCTTCAAAGTGAATGAACAACTTAAGTAATTAATATATTTGTGCACAATTTGTACATATGCCTAGTTTTGGCCTCCTCAGTGTTGTCTGTGTGATAAGCTCTTTGAGAGCAGAGAAAGAAAGAATTCAGAGAATATTAAGAGAAATATTCAGAGAATCTAAATCTGAATGCATTAGCATTCATGACTGTAATTGTGGGAACCAGATCATAAATGAGAATGGAACTCATATCCTCCTGATTTTAAGTCCAGCATTCAAACTACTTTGTCCAAAGTTGCCTCTCAGGGACAACATATGCTATAATTAATTATAAAAATAATTTTAAAGCTATCCCTTTGCATAGCAAGATTTTTACTTTTTATTTATGCATCAAAACATGTATAATCCTTTATATATATATACTTTGCAGTTGAGGGACTGAGAGCCGTCACTGTACTTAGTAGTAAAGAATAAATCTGTGGCAGCCTCAGAACTAGACATTAAGCTCATGGAAACCTTTGAATAAAATAAAGTGACAAAGACAATAATGATAAGGGCACTAAAAACAGTGGCTTGTTTTTGTACGTTTTGTTATTGTTCAATATAACCCAGTTAAAGATACAGGCTACTAGATGATGAATGGATAGATCTCTAGGATTGGTTCCAGGAAGACTTGAGTTCAAATCTTGCCTTACTTAAACTTACTCAGTTGTGTGACTCTGGGTAAGTCATTTGCCTTCTCAAGCCTCAGCTTCCTCATCTGTAAAATGGAGATAGTAACAGTACCTATCTGATGGAGTTGTTGTGAGCGTCAGATGAGATGCCAGTGTGTGAGGCGTTTGCAAACTTTAGAGTGCTGCAGCATTCGTTATTAGCCTTCACATAGTCTTTACTCTCTTTCCTAAAAATTTACCTTTGGCAATGAAATTTACTGTAGTTCATATAAGTAAATGTTGTGGCTAATTAAGATCCTTTGGCGGAAATGGACTAAGCAGATCCCTTTTATTTCTACTAAATTATACACCAGCAATATTTAGGCAGACAGACAGAATTCTAGTTTCACTATCCTGTCAAGACTGAGGGAAAGAGCTCCCAGTCTGGTGGTGTTCTGGGGTTGTCTGCCTCTCCTCTCAACTATTTCCTGGCTCTTCTCATAAAGCCTCAAATGATATCTATCCCTACCTACTCACAACTTTATTTTGTTTTGGATTTTTTGTGTGTGTGAGGTAATTGGGGTTAAGTGACTTGCCCAGGGTCACACCGATAGTAAGTGTCAAGTGTCTGGTCTGAACTCAGATCCTCCTGACTCCAGGGCCAATGCTCTATCCACTATGCCACCTAGCTACCCTTCTATTATACACTTTAATAGATAACCCATGTGTGGTTTATACATAACTTATATGGATAGCACATATCTTACATATTAATTCTTTAAAGGAGAAGGCAATAAGTATTTGTATAACAACTACTAAGTGCCAGTCCCTTGGCTAAATGCTTTATAAATATTATCTCATTTTATCTGCATAACAACCCTGGGGATTGGGAGGGGAGGTGCTGCTGTTATCTCCATTTTGCAGTTAAGGAAACTGAGGCAAAAAGAACTTAAGTAGCTTGCACAAGGTCACATGCTAGTACCTGTCTGAGGCCACATTTGATCTCAGGTCTTCCTGACTCCAGGCCCAATATCTTATACGCTGTGCCACCTAGCTACCTAAAAACAGCATTTCTGCTCCTAGGTTCCAAAACAGCTAGTTACAGGCACTTAACAGAAGTAAAATTGAATTAGAGAAAATTCTTTTTTTAAGGGTAAAACAAATTTTTTCAGGTATATTTTTGTGCACATGCCAGAAAAAATGTCAGTTATGTGAAGAATTTTCATTTAATATTCTCTGAAACAACAAAAACACTAGGAAAAAATATATAGTCAGCAGACAAATAAACCAGACAAAGATAGAGGGTCCACCCTCCCCTCACCTCCCCATCGACAAGAAGTATGTAATCTTCTTTTCTATATATACTGTCTTAAAATGCACAAGAAAGTCTAAGGAAATATTTACTCAAAAGATCAGACAAGCTCACATAAATAACAGGTCTCACCATGAATGAAATGAAAGAGCTTCCTTTATTTATTCCTGGATGATGTGCTAATTATTGCCCTTTCTTCTAGACACAGAGATAGTGTTGGATAGGTCAGCATTTGTGTCAACTTTTCCTAGTGCTGCCTTGAACTGTGGAAGATAATTTTGCTAATTTTACCAAGGCAAGTTGAGAAGTTATTTTTTTAAAAAGATTTTATTGGGTTTTTTTTTTGTTGTTGTTGACATTGCCTAGATTTTACCCAGCATATTCCCCTACCTTCTCTCAAAGAACCTTCCCTTATAACAACAACAACAACAAAAAATTATAAAATAAAAAGGAAGAAAAAAACATAAAGATTGATCCTACACTAAAAAAATTCTGATATGTTCTACACTTGTGAACCCTTCCCCACTTCTACAAAGGAGTGGAGAATAATATCTTTTCAAATTTCTTCTTTGGGGCCACATTTGGGGCCAAAGTCTTTGTAGTTTTGCAACAACCACTTTCAATTGTTTAACAACTGTTCTTTCCATTTACCTTGTTATAGTTATTGTTTATATAGTTTTCTTGACTCTGCTTACATCATTCCACATCACTTCACGTAATGCTTTTCATGCTTCTCTGTACTTATAAGATTTGTTATTTCTTATAGCTTGTTAATCTGCCATTACACTCCTGTACTAACTACAATTTGTTTAGCTAGTCCCCAATCAATGGACATCTACTCTCTTTCCAATTCTTTGCTACCACAAAGAGTGTTACTATAAGTATTTCAGGAGCTTATTTGATAGAGGTAATAACAAAAGATAAAACAGATCATTTTGACTACATGAAATTGAAAAGCTTTTGCACAAACAAAATTAATGCACCAATAATAAGAAGGGAAGTAGTCAACATAGAAAAAAAATCTTTGTATCACATTTCTCAGATAAGAGTTTAGAATTCAATATATAATGACAATTAACAGAAATTTGGGTCTCTAGGTAGTATAGTGGATAGAGGGCTGGGCCTGAAGTCAGGAAGACTCATCTTCCTAAGTTCAAATCTGGCCTCAGACACTTACTCTCTGGACAAGTCAGTTTACCTCAGTTTACCTCAGTTCCTCATTTACAAAATGAACTGGAGAAGGATAAAGCAAACCACTCTAGTATCTTTGCCAAGAAAACCCCAAATGAAGTCAGAAGAGTCTGACATGACTCAAACAACTGAACACAATAGAAATTTATAAAACCAAAAACCATTCCTCAATAGGTAAGTGATCAAAGGATATGAACAAATAGTTCTCAAGAGAAAAATGTGAATTTCACAGCTAAGTTCCAGTTAGTATAAATAATGAATCCTTTGAAGTGGTACATGTATTTGAACTATCACTATTTGAAGTTATAATTTTATAAAATATGGTCACTGGTTTTAGCCCAATAACAATAGGCAGCACAAATTCAAATAATGTGACAACTTCAGGGAACTCATTATTCACAAGGATCAGGATCTAGTTATTATAACAACCATATAAAATAATGTTCCAAATTACTAATCATAAGAGAGATGAAAATCAAAATAATCCTGAGCATGTACCTCATACCCAGCAAATTGGCAAAGATGACAATAGATGGGGAGTAGTCAATTTTTGAGGGATTGTGGAAAGACAAGTCACCTAATGCTTTTTTTTTTTTTGGAGGGGATAACGAGATGCAATGGGGTTTAAGTGACTTGCCCAAGGTCACATAGCTAGTAAGTGTGTCAAACATCTGAGGTCGAATTTAAACTCAGTTCCCCTTGACTTCAAGGGTTGGTGCTCCATTCACTGCACCACCCAGCTGCTCCTCCCCCCTTCTTTTGCCTGACTAAGCACTGGCCTTTGTCCCTAAGTTGGTGTAGCTAGGATTTCTCCCTCACCCTTCCACCAAGCTGGAGCAGTTGTGGTTTATCAAGGTCTTCTAGGTGCTTTGTTTTGTTTTAATGTTTATGTACTGGATGTGTGATTATATTCTTACATTATTGCCTGGGGCCACAGAAAGGTTGTTATATGCTCAGGGTCATAGAGCCAATTATGTGACAGAGATGACAATTGAACTCAGGTCTTTCTGGTCAGTTCTGTCTCCATTAACCTATGCTAAGTATGTAATACAGGCATTATTATCCCCATTTTACAAATGGAGATCCAAACTAGGTTTCAAAAGGTACAGAGTAGGGTCATTGAGTAGGAATTGGTTCATTCTTTAGCTATTCCCATGGCCTAGCACCGAGCCTGGCATATAATAATCACTTAATAAGTGCTTGTTGATTGATGTAGTAGTAAGTGTCAGGAGTATGATCGAAACTAGGTCTCTCTTGATTCTAGCTCTTCATTCCTTATGCTAAAAGTCTGGGATTTCTGACCTGAGACTCTGACTTCATTTTGAAGCAATCTACAAAAAAAGAAACAAAAACAACCAACCTCTCTCTCTTTCTCTTTCTCTCTCCCTCTGTCTTTCCATATAGATACACACATACATATATTCCTAATATATGTAAATACAATATTTTCTTATATAAATAGATAATATTACAATATATAAAATATATTCCACAGATTGCTTTGAAATGAAGTCAGTGTCTTAGGTCAAAAATTATTCCACTGACTTCATTTTGAAGCAATCTGTAGAATATATTGGTATATTAAATTAATCATGTATTTAAAGTATTAATAACATTATATAATTAACATTAATATATCATTAATAATTCAGATATAAAATATACATGCTATATTTAAATTCATAATATATCATATAATAAACACTAATATTATATAATTAACACAAATATATCATTAATAATTCAGATATTATAAAACATAAATGATGTTTAAATTAATACTATATTATATAATAATCAACATGAATATTATTATTAATTTAAATGTGTTATTAATTTAATATATCAATATATTCTACAGATTGCTTCAAAATTTAGTGGGATAATTATAATAGCTATCTCTTAAATAATTGTATGTATATATGAATATAAATATATACACAGATATACATACATATTTATAGATTATCTATCTTATTGACATGTCTTCTATGTATAGACTTTGAGGCTTTAATAATAATCTTTTAATAGTTAATTTAATAATAATCCTTTTAACCTTTAAAGGATTAGACTTTAATCCTTTCCTATTCTTGTTCCTAACATTTTAGTGTGGCACTTGAGTGTGGGGTTTGCCTGAAGGTCACAGAACAGAATTGGGACACTGTTTACATCTTTTTAAACAATTTGACCCCTGTCAAATGAGGAAGGGAAGGAGGACTGGTTTACCCAGCTTTTTTGGGGGGAGGCCAAGTAGGGAGGAAAGTAAAAGCTAGCACAATAGCTGAGGGTTTTCTCTCAGCTACACCGTCTACCAATTACTTTACTTCTTTATTATTACAATCAATTAGCATTTCTTGATTCTCCTTCCAGGTAGTTGGCAGTTCCCTGGATTAAACATTTTGGAGTTTAGACAAGGTCCCTGCTCCTTCCCTCATGTACCAAGGCATTCAATTAGATTGTCACAGGAATGACAAAAGATTTGATAAAAAAATGAAAAGTTTAGTGTGGAATGGTAATTCTCCCATACTAGCCAAGACATCACTTTCCTGAGACACCATTTCTCCTTAAAAAATGTATCACTTAAAAAAAAAAAAAAGCAAAATGGGGTGGATAAGAGATTTTCCAAGCAAAGCCCTTGCCAAGAATTTTAGATCTCAGAGGTGACCTAGTCTAAACCCCTCTTTTTGTGGTTAAGCAACTTGTCTAAGATCACACAGATAGTAAGCAGGAAAGATGATTTGAAAGGTGGTTTGTCCATTATTTTTTCCATTCACCAATATTGCTTTTGCTTTTCTGAGAACTCGGTTGAACTTCTTGGTATTAAAAAAAGTGAAGTAATAAGAAAACATTGTCCACATCTAAAAGTGGGAGCAGAGCAAAGGGCTAAGTTCTTTTTTTAGCTCTTTAAAAATGGAGCCCTTTGGTTTGTTTTTCTTTTTTCTTTTTCCTTTTTTAGGCAAAAAGGCAGCACAGAGTCTGGGCGAAAGGACCAAGAAATCTTTCCAGAAAGGAATGGCTCAGTGTATAGGTAGAGTGATTTGAGGGCGTTTCAGGAGATACTTTGGCTCTGAAATTGTGCCCTACCACAAGACTCCTTAGTCCTCCCTTTGTCCCTGGCTTGCAATTCCCACTAATGGGTTAGAGAAAGGTAGGGTCATTTTTTTCTACAAGTCTCTAGTTAAAATTGCATTCAGGTTACCTGGCAGCTCTTTCCTTTAACAGATCAGCAGGGATTAGTTGATCAGATTAGCTTTGACACCTTAGGCCTCCTCAGGATGAGATAGGGGTCGAATAAGAGAGGGATATTAAGGCAACTTACTTGGCCAAAATGCAAGGATGATGGGATGCCTGAGTTAGGGGAAAATAGCAGGAACACCCACAAGGATACTGGGCAAAAAGGAGTTGGACAGAGAGCAAAGTCGAAGACAAACTTTACCTGATTTTACAATTTTGTCTGGGGCAAATTGGACAATCAAATATCCCCTTGTAATCAGTCCTTCCTCTGCTCCTTAGTCCCTGGAGTGTTTGTTTTCTTACACTTTGTTCTAATGCTGCTCTGATCCCCTCAATGTCCTAAGAGGATTCTGAATTTATCCTTATCCCAACTTGTCCCTGTGTTCAATGAACTTCGGGACCTCACTCAGAATTTAGGATTTGAGGGGTGAAAGTTACCTTAGAGATAATCTAGTTGAACCCCTTCATTTCACAAATGAAATAATTGAGGTACTGTTGCTGTTTAGTCATTTCAGTCACTTCCAATGCTCCATGGCCTGTTTGGGGTTTTCTTGGCAAAGATAGAATCATAGAGAATTTAAATGGTTTACTCAAGATTATGCTAAAATTTACTCTAGAATTAAGATAAGAACCTAGCTTGTCAGATTCCTATTTTCGACAATTCCCAATTTGGATAATTGAAATTCTCATTTCGATAAGCTGCCATGGGGCTTCCTTGGTAATACAGAAGGGTTCTTAATTTGGAGGTCCATGGATGGGACAGGATTGATGAGGCATGGGACCTTGTTGGGGAGGGGGAGATACATTTTTCTCTCAATATAACTAGTTTCCTTTGTAATCTTATGTATTTTATGCATTTCAAATCATTCTGATAAGGGAGCCTTAAGCTTCATCAGACTGCCAAAACATGGATCCAGTTCACTGATAAAAATGTTTAACAAAACAAAGCTGGGTACAGAGTCCCAAGCCACTAGGTTATATTAATCCATTAAACAACACTCTTTGGATCCACCACATAACTGTGTTGTTATTATTAAGCCCAAAAAATTCTCCAGAATGTCTATAAGGATATACTGAGAGATTTGGTCAAATGTAGTAGTAGTAGTAGTAGTAGTGCTAGTAGCAGTAATAGTAATAGCCAGCATTTATATGGTGCCTAATATATGTCAGGCATCTTATTTGATCCTCACAACAATTGTGGGAGGTAAAAATATCATCCATATTTTACTGATGAGGAAACTGTAGGGCAAGAAAAGTTAAGTGACTTGCTGTGGTCCCACAGTTAATAAGTGTCTGACACAAGATTTGAACTCAGGTCTTTCTTATACTTTACTGAAATCAAGGCATGATGTCTACAATATTCTTCTGATGCTTAATCTGATAATCTTTCCAAAGAAGAAAGTAAAAATAATTTGGCTAGATTTACTTTTATAGGCACCTAGTGATTACTGCTTCTTCTTCTATGTAGTCATGAAGCATTTTTTTTTTTTTTGCCTTTTGGAGGGCAGTTGGGGTTAAGTAACTTGCCCAAGGTCATACGGCTAGGTTTTTGTTTGTGTGGGTTAAGTGTTTGAGGCCGAATCGGAACTCAGGTCCTTCTGACTCCAGGGCCGGCGCTCTATTCACTGCACCACCTAGCCGCCCCATGAAGCATTTCTTAATAACTATTCTACAATTTTGTTATGGATCAATATCAAGCTGAGATTTAATTTACAGAACCTATCTTTGCCCCTTATTGAAAATCAGGAAGGGTGGCTAGGTGGTGCAGTGAATAGAGCACTGGTTCTGGAGTCAGGAGGACCTGAGTTCAAATCCCGCCTCAGACACTTAACACAAAAACTAGCCATGTGACCTTGGGCAAGTCACTTAACCCCACATTGCCCTCCAAAAAGCAAAAAGAAAAAGAAAATCAAGGCAAAAAAATGCTGAGGTTTTATTAAATGTTGGAGGGGCTATAGGAAGGCAGGTATATTAACAAAAAGTGAAACTATGAGTATAACTAGTCTCCAAAAAAAAAGTATGCAGGACCTGCTTTAAAGTTTAATCTGTATCATTGACATTTTCTCTATCACTTTCTTAAGTCTAGACAATCAACAAAACAACTCTTCTAACCTTGATTTGTAGCATTTGCCAATTTCTGAGATATAAATGCTCACATTGAGAATTTAACAAGATAACAGGTTTAAGTTGGCTCCAGCATCCCCTTGCCCCAAGTCCCCCAAGGTTATCCTTCCACTATCAGAGGAGATATGGCAGTTGAGCCCTGGGACCCTGACCTGACATCACGGGGTGGTTCAAATAGTATGTCTAGAGAATGTGTTACATCTATTTTCTCCCTTTTTACATACATCTTCTTATATAAATCTGAAATCATTAAGAGTTCACTGTGAAGCCATATTGGTTTCTTGAGGTGTTTTCTTATTTTATTCCTCATTGGCATTACTTATAACTAATATAAAGACTTGCATTTTAGAGCCATTTCTTTTAAAATATATTTCCCTTTAGAGTCTTTGGTCATAGGGTCACACTTATTTTTTCTTCCAAATTAGAAGTAGACTAGACTTTGGATATACAAACCAAAAAGGAGATAATCTTGTCCATCTTTAAGCACTTCATGTTATCTCAGAGGAAACAACAGGAAGAGATACACACCCGAGTGTGTGTGTGTGTGTGTGTGTGTGTGTGTGTGTGTGTGTGTAGAGAGAGAGAGAAAAAGGGGGAGAGAGAGAGAGAGAGAAAGAGTTTGGTTTTTTTTTTTGGAGGGGGGAAGGCAAGGCAATTGGGGTTAAGTGACTTGCCCATGGTCACATGTGTCTACATGTATGTGGACATATGCTCATTCTCAACACATATACATATATGTGCATGCATGCATACACACACAATAAATACAAGGTAATCTTGGGGGAGGCACTAGTAGCTGAGGGCAATCATGCAGAGGGTTAGCATCTAAGTCAATGACGAACATGAAGAATTCTAAGAGGAAGAAGGACATTCCAGGCATGGGGACGAGCCAGTGCCAAGACATGGATACCAGAGGGGGAACGTCGTGTGTGAGGAAAAGAAGGACAAATCAAAAGTCGTGTGAAGAGTAGTGTACAATAAGTCTAAGACAGACTGGAGCCTGATTATAGAGTTTTAAATGGCAAATAATGTAGTTTGTATTTGGCTTCAGAGGTTATAGGAAACCATTTGGAGTTTATTCAGCAGAGAAATGACATAGATGTATGCTTTAGAAATATTTCTTTGGCAGTTATGTGGGGGATGAATTAGAGTAGGAGGGAAGAAGCTTGAGGATGGGAAAACATTTAGGAGACTATTGCAGTAGTCCAAGTGAAAGGTGATAAGACCCTGAATTAGGGTGCTGTCTGTGTCAATGGAGAAAAATAGCCAGGTACTAGATCCCCCTTGGGCAACTACATGGCATAGTGGATAGAGCACTTTGTGAGATTAAATCTGGCCTCAGACATGTCCTAACTGTGTGACCCTGGCCAAGTCATTTAATCCTCTTTGCCTCAGTTCCTCATTTGTAAAATGAGCTAGAGAAGGAAATGGCAAATCACTCTAGTATATTTGCCAAGAAAACTCCAGATGAAGTCACAAAGAGTTGCCCCCAAACTCAGACTACAACCCCTCAAATCTTTATCAAATGATCAATTGGCTTCTCATCCTATAAATGTGAATTAATTTTCTGAATCCCCTGGAAACTTTGATATTTATCCCTAAGGCATTTTAGCATGAAAGGTAGTAATGGATTGAAGAAGGAACAGCCTTACACATAGGAAGATATAGGTTCATGTCTGGCATCTGAAATATACCATGTAACCATGGGGAAGTCACTTTCTTTTCAAGTCCCCCAGGCAGCTTATTAAGACTTTAAGTCACTAAGGAGTTATTGTTATTATTATTATCTTTTTGGAGGGGGAGGGAAGGGTTAAGTGGGGTTAAGTGACTTGCCCAAAGTCACATGGCTAGTAAGTGTTACGTGTCTGAGACTGGATTTGAATTCGGGTTCTCCTGACTCCAGGGCTGGTGCTCTACTCACTGTGCCACCTCACTGCCCTAGAACAACTTGTTATGAAAGAAATTACTCTGGATCTCTGTGATTACAGCTTCCTTTTCTAAATGATCACAAACTATCCCTTTAAGACATTAGTCTTAGAGATTTTCTCCATAAAAATCACTTTGTGGACTCTACCATTTGGTCTTTGAAAATTAGAGAAAATTTACCTTCTTCAGTCCTGCCCCATCTCTCCCAGTCTCCACAATCCTCGAAAAAATCTCAAAGAGAGCCTCAGCAGTCATCTTTCAGCCCTGGAGGACTTGAACTCCCCAAGGAAAGCTAGGGGCTTTCCTATCACTTCTCAACTTACCTCCCTTTATATTTTTTTGTTCTATCCTTTCCCATCCAAATACAATTCTTCCTGAAAGTGAAGCAAAATAAGAATTGAATGTCTGTAAGTCTTCTTTTTCTTCTGGGTATCCTTAGGCATCATCTCCCATTCACTTTGTCCAACATTCCTAACATCTTTATTTCCTTAATCTTTTTTTTTTTTTGCTTCCAATAATGACTTAGAAAAAGACTGTGTGTGTATGTGTGTGTGTGTGTGTTTAGCATCAAATCTCTAGTCAGAATTCATTCTGATCATTAGGGTTTCTGACTATTTTCTTTCTTTCTTTCTTTTTTGCTGGGCAGTTGGGGTTAAGTGACTTGCCCAAGGTCATATGGCTAGTTTTTGTGTTAAGTGTCTGAGGCCGAGATTTGAACTCAGGTCCTCCTGACTCCAGGGCCAGTGCTCTATTCACTGTACCACCTAGCCTCCCCAGTTTCTATTTTCACAGATCCATTCTTCTCTTTTGTATTCATTCAGTTTCTTGACTTTACTTTCATCTTCCATTCAGATTGTTTCAAAAAATCTGAGTGAGTCAGTGAGTTCCCAGTGGAAAACAGCACCATGAGCCAGATGACCAAAGGCACTCTAATTTCATGAGAACCCTTTGGGCTTGCACTTAGGTAATCAGTTGGGCTTTGGCTACTGAGAGACCCATCACCTTATAAAGCCTTTCCCCCCTGCCCACGTACTCAGCTTTTCTTTGCATTATTTTTTGTGTGTGGGGGTGGTTTGTTCTTGGTCAGGATCTATGATTTTACTAGTGTGGGGAATTTTCAGTGAGAAAGCTCCCTGTACCAAAGTAAATTGGCCATCATTCTGAAACTGAAAGTCTTAAGAGTTGTCTGGGAGACAGTGAGAGGTTAAGTCACTTGCCTGGGTCACACAACCAGTATGTGTCAGAACCAGGATTTCAATCCAGGTCTTTCTGACTCCATAGTGATGCTATTCACCATAACTATGTGTTTGGTGCTAAAGTTAATAATCAGTGAGTAGCCTAAAATCACAAACATGATAATAAGTCCCCGAGAAACCCAGACTGGGCATTCTTAAACAATAGATGAAGGTGTTTTACATTGACCTTATCCAATGACTTTATATAGGCTCCAACACACCATAGTTTTTGCAATATCCGTTATAATCACCCCCAGTGTGGGTACACAGGACTGTGCTTGGCACTTAGAGCATAATGAGATTTAGAGCTGGAGGGGGCCTTAGGGATCATAGGATCATGGGACCATGAGGTCCTAGATGGACAACTGGAAGGGACCTCAGAGGTCAGCCAATGCAATCCCCTCATTTTACAGATGAGGGAAGATGGGTCCAATGATTTAGCCAAGGTCACATAAGCAGTAAATGGCAGTCAGCATATTAATTTGGGATTTTTACACCACATCCAGTGCTCTTCTCAGGATACTATGTGGCCTCCTTGAACAAAAGTCAGAGAAGGCAGAGAGGTTTGTTATGTCACTTCCCTGTCTTCTCAATAAATCATCAGTCTGGTGCTCTGAAGAGCTCATACTAGGAACAAGTTTTCTCTTTAGTCCCTTTGCTGCCTTAATCTCACTTCCCATCATCTTATTAAGATAGAGTCTTACTCCTCGTGACTGTACAATGAAAGCGATAATGGCTCTTGTCTGAACATTTCTTAGTACCGCTATATTTTTACTGAGCCTCTAATGCCTAAGGAAAGATTGCTTTAGGTGATTTCTTCTTTACTAAATGAATACTAAAATCTTGGGTCTAGACATATACTCAAGTGGCAATAAGTGGCAATTTTCATTTTTTACAGACTTTACTTATGAAGCGCTTAATATTGTGTATATTTAGTCTAACAACAGCATCCTAGAATGGTGCAGTATAAAATTGGTTTAAAAAAATGTTTGTGGGGCAGCTAGGTGGCGCAGTAAATAGAGCACTGGCCCTGGAGTCAGGAGGACCTGAGTTCAAATTCGGCCTCAGAGACTTAACAATTACTAGCCATGTGAACTTAGGCAAGTCACTTAATCCCAATTGCTCTGCCTTCCCCACTCCGAAAAGCAAAAAATTGAAAATTTAAAAAAAAAAATAGAATGGAGCAAATGGAAGCTAATGACTTCATGAGAAATCAAGAAATAATGAAACAAAACCAAAAGAATGAAAAAATAGAAGCCAAGTTTTCTTATTAGAAAAACAACTGACATGGAAAATAGATCCAGGAAAGATAATTTTAAAATTATTGGACTATGAAGTCATACTGTAAATTTTAACTGTTTTGTTTTTTCACAGATTCCTTTTGTTCAGTTGTGTCTTTGTGGCCCCATTTGGGGTTTTCTTGGCAAAGATACTGGGGTGGTTTGCCATTTCCTTCTCCAGCTTATTTTACAGTTGAGGAAACTGAGGCCAACAAGGTCAAGTGACTTGTCTAAGGTCACACAGCTAGTAAGTGTCTGAGACTGGATTTGAACTCAGAAAGATAAAACTTCCTGAAGTCCAGGCCCAACACTGTACCACTTAGCTGCCTTAAGCACAAAGTGAACTCAGTAACTCTCTAGTTCAATCCGTACATCCAGAATTTGCCTGAAGATGGAAAACCCACCACCTCCAGAGGCAGACAGTTCTACTTTTGTACACCTCTAATTGTTATGCTTTTTAAAAAATCAATTGCAAATTTACCCCTTTTCAACTGCCATTCATTAATCTTGGTTCTGCCTTCTTGAGCTCTAATTATTCCTTTATGACAATTATTAATATATTTAAGTTTGACTCTCACATCTCCTTTAGTCTTTTCTTCTTTAGACTAAGAATTAATCAATCAATCAATAACATTTATTAAGCCTCCTCTATGTACCAGTAGCTAGGTGGCAAAGTGGATAGAATGCCAGACCTGGAGTCAAGAAGATCTCAGTTCAAATCTGACTTCAGATACTTACTAGTTGTGTGAACCTAGGCAAGTCACTTAACCCTGTTTGCCTCAGTTTCCTCATCTATAAAATAACCTGGAGATTTTTTTGGCTGCAATGTTATACCAATGGTTTGTCTGCAGCTGATAGATTTTAGACAAACTATTGCTCTCTTATAAACCCATGAAGCTGATTTTTCCCCAGAATTTTATTTTAGATTTAAATGCCAGAACACAAATAGAGAATAAAAAAGAAGCAAAAACATATCATAAACTTAAATATAAAGTTAGAAAGAAATAAAATCATGTCATGTGCATAGCAGAGGATTCAAAATATGTAATAATAAATTTTCATTTCAAGAAAGTGTATGTGATAAATAATACTCCTTGTGTTGAGAATTGTCCATCTTTTCTTTGCTTCCTTGTGAATTTTCTTTTGTTCTCTGCTTTGCATTTTTTACTTTGTTCTCCCACCCCCACAAATCCCCTTCCCCCAGAAGGCCACAATAAAGTTTGGATATGTTTCTCTATTAGCTATAGATATATACATACACATAAACATACATATACAGACATATGCTTTCCCAAACTTATTCTACTCCTGACTGTTGTTTTTTATGTATGATCATATTTCTTGTTTTCTATCCCTTCTGCCTCCTCGACTTTACTTCTATCCACTAGCTTGCCCTCCTATGACTTGTTTACTCCCCTGCAAGGATCCCTCCCCTATCCTCCCATTCCCATAAATCTAAACACCCTTCTATACCCCTACTTACCTATTCTCTCACCCTCCCCTCTAAAGAGTCCTCCCTTATCCTCCCCCACTACCTATGACTCAGCATTTTATTTCTTCTGAATTTAGAAGACGATTATACTCTTCTAAATATATATGTATTGTTCCATCTTAAACCCATTCTTAATGAAAGTAGGTTACCAGAACTACCAGCCCTCCTCCCCTGATTCCTCTGTAAAAATTCTCCCTTTTGCACCTCAAATAATTACTCTTTTAAGCTATTCCTAAATGATTTTACTTTTTAAATTAATATCATGCTCAGGTTTACCCTGATCTTTCTTATAAACTACCCAGTTATTGATAAGAATCTTAAGACACCCATTTTACATATATAAAAAGTAAACAGTTTGTCCTTATGGGTCCCTTATATTCAGTCTTTGTTATATACCTTATATTTCTCTTGGTTCTTATATGTTGAATCTTCTAGATATTTTTTAACAAAGTTTTTTAACAAAGTTTTGGAAGTCTGAGAGTTTATCAAATGTCCATTTTTTTTCATTCAGGATAATATTTAACATTGCAGGTATGATATTTTTGGCTAGAGTTCCAGTTCTTTTGCTCTTTGATATGTTGTGTTCCAAGACCTATGGTCCTTTAATGTCTCTGCTGCTAGGTCTTGTATAATTCTAATTGTAGCACCATCATATTTAAATTGCTTTAATCTTGATGCTTTTAATATTTTTTCCTTGAGCTGGAGGTTTCAGAATTTGATATTCCAGATATGGTATTTGGAATATGATATTCAGATACGATATTCAGAATATGATATTCCTATGAGTTTTCCTCATGGGATCTCTTTTAAGTGGTGATTGATGAATTTTTTCTATTGCTACTTCCCCCCTTGTTCTAATACTTCAGGACAATTTTCTTTGATTATTTCTTGTATTATTGTATCGATTCTTTTTTTTATTATAATTTTCAGTTAGTCCAATTATTTTTAAAGTTTCTCTTCTTGATCTATTCTCCAAATCTGTTGTTTTTTTTTATAAGATGTTTCACTTTGTCTTCTATTTTTTCATTATTCATATTTGGCTTAATCATATCTTGGTCTCTTACAATTTCACTGGCTTCACTCTGCTCAATTCTAATTTTCAAGGTGTCATTTTCTTCCTTAAGATTCTGAATCTCCTTTTCTAATTGGTTAACTTTCCTTTCATATCCTTCTTGTTTTTCTTGGATTATTCTTATTTTCTTTTTTAGTTTTTCCTCCATCTCTTATCATTTGATTTTGAAGTCTTTTTAAAAATCTTCTATGAATTCTTTTTGGGCAGGTGACCCTTTAACCCTACTCTTTGGGGGTTTCTTTACTTCAATATCCTCCTCTGAGGATAAACCTGGTCATCTCTCTTCCCATAATAGGTTTCTAGAGTTGGATTCTTTCTCCTTTGCCTGTGCATTTCTTTTGGTGGTGATATTATTTGTAGTCACCTCTAGCCCTGGGGTGTGGGAAATGGTGCCTCTTGCCTCAGATCTTAAATTCTTCCCTTTAGCCTGAAACCAAAGCCAAACCTCCAGCCTCCTGCAAGTGCCCACAGTCAGCGGCTTTCTACTCTACTGCTTCTGCACTCACCGCATGCGTGTGCTGGTTCCTTCTCGCCCCAGCAGCTCTTCAGCTGGGTCCCACATTCCTGGTCAGCAGGGGTTCCCTCAATCTTCCTGGACTCAGCCGCCCAACTCCCCTCACTATCCCAGGAATAAAAGTTCCAATGGCTGGGACCAAGGCAGTCTCTCCAGCCAACTAACCCCAGGGCTTGCCTCTTGTTTAAGAGGCTTGCTGCTTGCTGTTAACGGGAATCTAGCCTGGAGGTGTTTACTCTTCACAGGGATCAAACCTCCTCTTAGAATTTTTCTTCTGACCTCCTCAAATCGTGGGAAGACCCTGGTTATGCCCCTGTTCTTATTTATCTGCAACCATGCTTTGTTCACCCTGAGGTGCTATTTTAACTCTTTTGTGGGGGAAAATCTTAAGAGCTCGGAATTTTCTGACCTACTCTGCCATCTTCCCAGAATCTTTTCCAAAGCTGATTTTTAAAAAACCAAATGTAAGACTTTGTATTTATCCTTTTTCATCTTTATCTTACAGTAATAAAAATAGTTCAATGTTCTTGCTTATTATAAAGGTCTTTTTGAACCCTGATGGTAATTTCTACTCTGTCATCTTATTTTCACCTATTCGGGTGCTTGAGGCCTGGGTCCATGTCTTCTATCAACTTTGGATCTTTTACTATTTTGGGCACATTTTGTTGTGTGTGTTGATTGTGTGATTGGATTAGTTTTAAGAATCCATTTGGTAACTAACTTTCTAAAACCAGAAAGCTTTTTCTATCCTCAAGCAGTATAAGCATATACCTTATATGCTCCCTTATAGAACTAGTGCTAGTTTGTTTCTCAGAGGAATATGATGGTACAGAGCCACAACTAGGACAAGATTACTGGAGTTTCACCCCTGGGCACTGAAATTTAGAAGGGGCAAAATTTTAACACTTGTACTTTGGAAGGTAGTAACTAATAATTCTCCCTCCTACTTAATTGAATTTGTTTTAATTACTTCATTCATTATGATCACAATTGATATGAGGGCTTTTTATGCTACCTGTATATTTCACGCTGCTTGCCCCAGGCATGTTTCAGACTGCTTGCCCACAGTACATTTCATGCGGTTTGCCCTGGGCACCAAAATTTCTAGTTAGAGTTCTATTAAGCTAGTAATTTTAGAATGGAATTCTGCTTTGTGGTTGAACTATATATAGTCACTCCAAGTGACTCATAGGCCCACACAGGCAGGGACAGTCTCATATATCAATGAAGCAGATAGCCACCTACACTAGAACTACGTTATGAATGTGAAATGTGGAAGAAGAATTTAATTTTTTTCTGTTTAGACCCAGAAGATATAACTATCAGCAGTGGGAGACAAGTTGCAGGAAGGCTGATTTTAACTTATCACCAAGGAAAACTTCCTAAGCGTTATTATGGGGAATTAGGCTGTGATGGGAGATAGTTTCATGTCACTGGAGATTCTTGTAACAGAAACTAAATGACTACCTCTTAGAGATATAGTAGGGGGGATTCTGGGTCACATGTGAGTTGGACTATCGATGCCCAGAGTCCCATCAAAGGCTGAGCCTGAGTGACTGTATGAGAGGAGCTCATGGGCATAGACTTAGAATCTTGTTTTCAGAGTAAGTCGCCATACTTTTTAGAATGTGAGCTTCTTGAGGACAGGGACCATTATACTATTCTATCAGTGTCTCTGGTACTTACTGCCCATAATATTTTGTGAATTATAGATACTTTAAAATGCTTTTTCATTCATTCATCACTTATTCATTCACAGAAAAGCATTTTAAAAATAGTTATATGCTTGTCTTCCACTCAATTTGAAATTATGGGAAACTTTTGGTAGCTTTCTTGTTTCTGACCTGGTGATCTGAGCCATCTCATCTCAGCTCTCTCCCAAAGGCCAGACTTTTTCCACAGCTTCACGTTGTATAGTGTTCAATGTGTGCCTGAATGCACAGGAATGCAAATCCAGCAATTATTTACCAGATGGAATGCAGTTCCTGGGTCTCTCTCTGTCTTAAAGGGACTCTGTCAAGGTGTTCATTTCAAATTTTGACTGAGTGTAGTGCAGACCTGTTATAACTTGATGAGGGGAAAAATTCTAGATTTCATTTGAATTCTTAGATTAAAAAAAAATGATTAACCTACCCAAGACCACCTGAACAGTCTTGAGTACCTGAGCACCTGATAGATTGCCTGAGTGTTTAATAAATCATTATTACTTCAATGAGATGAAATTTTATAGTTTGTTATAGACATTCTTTGGGATTTTCTGTGCCCTTCCCTGCCCCTCCTCTCCCACAAAAAATTCATTACCTGCTGGCAGACTTACTGATCAGTGTCTCCAAACTTATCCAGGCTGGTCCTCAGGCAACAGAAACACTCCATATATAGGTCAGTACTTGACCCTTGTTCATCCTTGGAAAACCTGTCAGAGCTTGTGCTCCAATAGTCTTTGAGAAACTGGTATCACCTCTATACCAGACGGAGGGATCAGAAGAGGAAGACATCAATGAAAAAATTATTACTTTCCAAAATTAATATTTTCTCAGTGTCCAGCCAGTTTGCATGTGGAGATGAGAGGGGGAAAGTATTTATTAAGCACATAGTGTGGCTTAGTAGGTAGAGCACAGGACCTGGAGTCAGGAAGAGCTGAGTTCAAATTTGATATCATACACTTATTTAGCTGTGTGATCATTTACCCTCTTAGCAAGCCATTTACCCTCTGCTTCAATCCACTGAAATGCAAACGACTCCAATATCTTTGCCAAAGTTGCACACTACTGAACAACGATAACACTAATGTGCCAACCACTGTGCTAAATGCTTTATAAACAATATCTCATTTGATCCTTACAACAACCTTAGAAGGTAGGTGTTATTATTATATAATATTACAGGAGGAAACTAAAGCAGGCTGAGGTTAAATGACTTACTTAGGGTGACATAGATAATATCTGAGTTTGGGTTTGAACTCGGGTCTTCACTGGCACAGCTTTAACATCTGTAAGTCATGTCTGACTTGTTCTCTGACGGGAATATTTGCTGGTTTTCTAATACCTGATGAGCTGACATTTGTAATTAAGATCAGAAAAGAAGATCATAGGGAGTTACCCTTTGGGAGAAGTGATGTCATGTTCAAGTTGAATTCTAAGAGCATAATTCTGAAATCATGTTGGAATGAGCCAAAATTGTTTAAGTACCAAAATCAGAGGGAAGAGGAAGGATGTGGGAAAATCTTTGGCAGTGGGTTGAAAGGGAAAAGAGTATTCTGAGCAGCAGTATTATATAGGGGAGTGGGAGAGAGCAGGTGATGACTTGTTCTCACATGACCCATTCAACCATCAGACCTTTTTTTTTTTAAGAAGTAAAGTTCTTGGGGAAGCTAGGCAGGGCTGTGAATAGAGCACTGGCCCTGGAGTCAGGAGGACTTGAGTTCAAATTCTGCCTCAGACATTTAACACTTACTAGCTGTGTGACTGTGGGCAAGTAACTTAACCCTCCAAAAAGACAAAGAAGAAGAAGAAGAAGAAGGAGGAGGAGGAGGAGGAGGAGGAGAAGGAGAAGGAGAAGGAGGAGAAGTAACATTTGTTCTTTCTTGTGCTTTATTCCATTGGTTATAATTCTTCTTTAAAACTTGACTATTGTGAAAATATGTTTAGTGTGAAGGCATATATAGAATCTATATTGGATTCCGTGCCATCTTGGGCACGGGGAGGGTGAGGGGGAGATAATTTGGAACTCAAAAACTTGTGGAATTGAATGTTGTAAACTAAAAATAAAAAAATTTAAAAGGAAAAAAAGAAGTAACATTTTATGACTGGGTTAGAACTCAAAGGAGAGAGATGAGAAGGCATTCCCCTCCTTCTTTGTAGAGGTGGGAAATTGTGGGTAACACTTCAAATAATGTTATTTTTTTCCCCTTTGTTGGATTGGTTGGTTTTGCTGGACTTTGTCCCTTTCTACTCTTTTATTATTTGTTTAAAAAGTTTTGCTTTCTATGATGTATGGAGAAAGGATATATTGGAATATGTAGTTCATATAAAGGCACACACATATGAAAATTTCAAACTTTGAAGTTGATCAATGAATTCTCATTGCATTTATATCTGTTTTTAGACAGTTTTCTTCTAAATTAAACATATATATTATTTGAATTTTTTTAAAAGTAGTAACATTCCAGTTTTGCCTTTTTACTCCATAGCATCAATGGGAATTAGCACCACCCACGGGTGCAGAGAGTTGGTGATGCTCAGTCTCCTAAACAAGGACTTGGATTGCCTAGACCTTCACTGCTCTGCTATAAACAGCTTTCTCATTGTCCTTCCTGCCAAGGTGTTCAACTCTAAGACAGAGAGTAAAGCACTCTTTAGCAATAAGGGCCTGGGATCTTCCAGCTTTAAAAGTTCCCTATGGTTGGAGGCCAGGGAGGGCCCATGGACTCCAGGTATAAGATTAATGCCCTCAGGGTTATTTGCAGCACCTGCTGCCTTCCTAGTCTCACAAGCACAACTTTCCTGACTCCCTCATTACGGTAATACACATAAGGTGGACTTAGGGGTCCTGGGGAGCTTGGCAAAGGGCAGGGGTGGGCAACCTAAGGCCTTGAGGCCACATGTGACTTTCTAGGTCCTCAAGTGGCCCCAAGGCCTCAGGTCACCCACTCCTGGAATAGGGTCTGTTTCTTGACCAGGCCAAACAGGAATATATCAACACCTAAAGGGTGATTTCATTGCTTCTAAAGTTATGTCTTTCCTAATTTATTTTTTTTTGGTCTTTATTAATTTGTTAGTTTACTTTGAGAGTTTATAAGATTCAGTTCCCCAGTTGTTTGAGTTTCACATTTTTTCCTGTTTCCTTCCCTCCCCGCCACCCCAAATCAAGTACAGGATCTGCAAATACTTTCACATTAGACATTAGTCAGGTTATAAAGAAGGATTGTATCAGATGGAATGAACAATGGGAAAGAAGAAACAAAACCAAACAAGAAAAAGAAAGAGCAGGTAATTTGCTTCAATCTGCATTCAAACTCTGTTCTTTCTGGTTCTTTCTCTGAATGTGGACTTCTCTCTCCATCATGAGTCTTTTGGAGTTGACTTGTAGCCCTGCATTTCTGAGAAGAGTCCGGTCTATCAAAGTTGGTCATTAAACATACGTTGTATCTGTAATTGTGTACAATTTTTCCTGGTTCTGCTCTTCTCACTCAACATCAGTTCGTATAAGCAGGTAAATATGAAATCCATCTGCTCCTTGTTTCTTATAGCACAATAGTATTCCATTACATTCATATATCACAACTTGTTTAGCCATTCCCCAATTGATGGGCATCCCTTTACTTTCTAGTTCTTTGCCACCACAAAAAGAGCTGCTATGAATATTTTTGTACATATGGGTCTTTCTCCCCCTTCTATGATCTCTTAGGGATACAACTCTAATCTAGAAGTGGTATTGCTGGGTCAAAGGATGTGAAATTACTTATCATCATTTGGGCGTAGTTCCAGATTGCTCTCCAGAATGGTTGGATCAGTTCACAACTCCACCAACAATGCATTAGTGTTCCAATTTGCCCACATTCTCTCCAGCATTTGTCATTTTCCAGTTTTGTCATCTTAGCCAATCTGACTGGTGAGATGTGGAACCTCAGAGATGTTTTGATTTGCATTTCTCTAATCAACAGTGATTTAGAGCATTTTTTCATATGCTTATAGATATCTTTAATTTCTTCCTCTGAAAACTGCCTGTTCATATCTTTGACAGTTTATCCATTGGGTAATGACTTGTGTTCTTATAGATTTGACTCAATTCTCTGTATATTTTAGAAATGAGGCCTTTATCAGAGACATTGGTTGTAAAAATTCTTTCCCAATTTCCCACTTCCCTCTTAATCTACATATTGGCTTTGTTTGTACAGAAGCTTTTCAATTTAATGTAATCAAAGTTATCCATTTTGCATTTTATAATGCTCTCTAATTCTGTTTGGTCATGAAGTCTTCCCCTTTCCATAAATCTGACACTTCCTCTCTCCATAAATCTGACACTATTCCTTGCTTTCCCAGATTGCTTACAGTATCATCCTTTATATCTAGATCATGCACCCATTTAGACTCAATTTTGGTATATGGTGTTAGATAATGGTCTACGCCCAATTTCTGCCATACTTTATTCCAGTTTTCCTAGCAGTTTTTTTAAATAATGAGTTCTTATCCCCAAAACTGGGGTCTTTGGGTTTATCAAAGAATAGAATATTCTAGTCATTGACTGCTGAGTCTTGTGTACCAAATCTATTCCATTGATCCATTGCTCTATTCTGTAGCCAGTACCTAGTAGTTTTGATAACTGCTGCTTTATAATACAGGTTAAAATCTGGTATAGCTAGGCCACCTTCCCTAGCAGTTCTTTTCCTTAATTCCCTTGATATTCTGGAGCTTTTGTTATTCCAAATGAATTTTGTTACTATTTTTTATAGTTCTATAAAGTAATTTTTTGGTAAATTGACTTGTATGGCACTAAATATGTAATTTAATTTAGGTAAAATTGTCATTTTTATTACATTAGCTCACCCAGCCATGAGCAATTGATGTTTTTCCAATTAGTTAGATCTGACTTTATTTGTGTGAAAAGTGTTTTATAGTTACATTCATATAGGTCCTGGGTTTGTTTTGGCAGATAGATTCCCAAATATTTTATAATGTCTACAGTAACTTTAAATGGGATTTCTCTTTCTATCTCTTGCTGTTGGATTTCATTAGAAATATACAGGAATGCCAAGGATTTATGTGGGTTTATTTTATATCCTGCAACTTTGCCAAATTTATTTATTGTCTCAAGTAGTTTTTTATTTGATTCTTTAGGATTCTCTAAGTATATCATCATATCATCTGCAAAGAGTGATAGCTTGGTCTCTTCTTTGCCTAATTTGATTCCTTTGATTTCTTTTTCTTCTCTAATTGCTACTGCTAACATTTCTAGTACCAGATTGAAGAAGAGAGGTGATAGTGGACACCTTTGTTTTACCGCTGATCTTATTGGAAATGCTTCTAGCTTATTCCCATTACATATAATACTTGCTATGCTACTTATTATTTTAAGGAAGGCTCCACTTATTCCTATACTTTCTAGTGTTTTTAATAGGAATGGATGTTGTACTTTGTCAAAAGCCTTTTCTGCATCTATTGAGATAATCATGTGGTTTCTGCTAGTTTTATTGTTGATATGATCAATTATGCTGATGGTTTTCTTAATATTAAACCATCCTTGCATTCCTGGAATAAATCCTAACTGCTCAAAGTGTATTATTCTTGTGATAAGTTGCTTTAGTCTTTTTGCTAGTATTTCATTTAAAAATTTTGCATCTATATTCATGAGGGAAATTGGTCTATAATTTTCTTTTTCTGTTTTATCTCTTCCTGATTTAGGTATCAGTACCATGTTTATGTCATAAAAAGAATTTGGTAGGACTCCTTCTTCACTAATTTTCCCAAATAGTTCATAGAGTATTGGAATCAATTGTTCTTTAAATGTTTGATAGAATTTGCTAGAAAATCCATCTGGCCTTGGAGATTTTTTCCTAGGGAATTCACTGATGACTTGTTCAATTTCTTTTTCTGAGATGGGGTTATTTAAGTAATTTACTTCCTCCTCAGTTAATCTGGGCAGCTTACATTTTTATAAATATTCATCCATTTCACTAAGATTTTTAAATTTATGTGCATATAATTTGGCAAAAATAATTCCTAATTATTGTTTTAATTTCCTCTTCATTGGAGGTAGATTCACCCTTTTCATTTTTGATACTCATAATTTGGTTTTCTTCTTTCTTTTTTTTTTATCAGATTGGCTAAGTGTTTATCAATTTTATTGGTTTTTTTTTTTATAAAACCAGCTCTTAGTTTTATTTATTAATTCAATAGTTTTCTTAATTTCAATTTTATTAATCTCCTTTGGTTTTCATTCTTTCTAATTTAGTATTTAATTGCAGATTTTCAATTTGTTCTTTTTCTAGCTTTTTCAATTGCATGCCCAACTCATTGACCTCCCTTTTCTATAATTTATTCATGTATGCACTCAGGGATATAAAACTTCCCCTAAGAACTGCCTTTGCTACATCCCACAAATTTTGATATGTTGTCTCATTATTGTCATTCCCTTGAAAGTTACTGATTGTTTCTATAATTTCTTCTTTGACCCACTCATTCTTTAGGATTAAATTGTTTAGTTTCCAATTAGTTTTTAGTCTGTCTTTCCATGGCCCTTTATTGCATATGATTTTTATTGTATTATGATTTGAGAATGATGCATTTAATATTTCTGCCTTTCTGCACTAAATTGTGAGATTTTTATATTTTTATATCCTAGTACATGGTCGATTTTTGTGTATGTGCCATGTACAACTGAGAAGAAGGTATATTCCTTTTTATCCCCATTCAGTTTTCTCCAGAGATCTATCATACCTATCCTCTCTAAAATTCTATTCACCCCCTTAACTTCTTTCTTGTTTATTTTGAGGTTGGATTTATCAAGTTTAGAGAGGGGAAGATTAAGGTCCCCCACTAGTACAGTTTTGCTATCTATTTCTTCCTCTAATTACCTTACCTTCTCCTGTAGGAATTTGGATGCTATATCACTTGGTGCATATATGCTAAATAATGATATTGCTTCATTTTTGATGGTGCCTTTTAGCAGGATATAGTTTCCTTCCTTATCTCTTTTAATTAGATCAATTTTTGCTCTTGCTTTATCTGAGATAAGGATTGCTACCCCTGCTTTTTTTTTAAATTTAGCTGAGGCATGATATATTTTACTCCAGACTTTTACCATTACCCTCTGTGTGTATCCCTCTGTTTCAGATGTGTTTCTTGTAAACAGCATATTGTAAGATTATGATTTTTAATCCATTCTGCTATCCATCTCCATTTTATTGGAGAGTTCATCCCATTCACATTCACAGTTATGATTACTATCTATCTCTTTCCCTCCATCCTATTCCCTCCTCTGTTTATGCTTTTATTTTCCTCCCCTTCTCCCTTGCCCTCCTTAAGAGTTTTCTTTTTGACCACCACCTCCCTCAATATTCCCTTCTTATCAGTCCCCTTCCTTTTTCCTTCCCTTCTCCCTTACTTCTTCCCTCCATTCTAGCCACCCTCCCCCTTTTGTAGCCCTCCCCTCCTCTAACTGCCTATAGGATATGATAGATTTTTATACTTAATGTAGTATGTTATTTCTTCTTTGAACCAAGATTGACAGGAACAGATCCCATGCAAAGCTCCTCTCCCTCCCCTCTTTCCCTCTATTATGATATGTTTTGTGTCTCCTTGATAGAGTCCTATGCTTAACTGGTTGTGTTATTCCCTCCTTGCACCAGAACCAATGAGGGAAAAGCTCATATAATGCTCATCTCCCGCCACTCTATAATGCTCATCTCTTTCCTTCCACTATATTGTTTTTATGCCTCTTTGTGTGGCATAATTTATCCTTTTCCACTTCATTCTTTCTTCTTCTTCCATTGCAGTCCCTTTATGGCCCTTAATAAGATTTTTTTTATCATTATTTTGTGTAATTTATACCCATACCCTCTACTTGTCTATAAAGTTTGCTCTTTTTAAATACCAGGGTGTGTGTGTGTGTGTGTTTTCCTTGTTTGTCTTTCTATGCCTCTCTTGCGTAATTGGAGGTTGAATATTCCATTGAGCTCTGGCTTTTTCATCAGGAAGGTCTGGAAATCCATTATATCATTGAATGACCATATCCTTGCCTGGAAGAATATGTTCAGTTTTGCTGGGTAGGTGATCCTTGGTTGTAACCCGAGGTCTTTTGCCTTGCAAAAAATTGTATTCCACTTCCTCCAGTCTTTCAGTGTAGAGGCTGCCAGATCCTGTGTGATCCTCACTGTGGTTCCTCAATATTTGAATTGTTTCTTTCTGGCTGCTTGAAGTATTTTCTCTTTTACCTGGTAGTTGTGGAATTTGGCCACAACATTTCATAAACTTTTCAATTTGGGATCTCTTTCAGGAGGTAACTGGTGGATTGTCTCGATTTCTATTTATTACTATTTATCTAGTATCTCAGGGCAGTTTTCCTTGATGAGCTCTTGGAAGATGTTGTCTAGGCTTATTTTTCCATCATGATTTTCTCGTAGGCCTATGATTCTCTGCTTGTCTCTCCTGGATCTGTTTTCCAGGTCAGTTATTTTTCCATTGAGATATTTGATGTATCTTTTTCTAATTTTTCATTCTTAATGTTTTGTTTGACTAATTCTTGGTTCCTCATAGAGTTATTTGCTTCAATTAGATTGGTTCTAGTTTTTAGCTAATTATTTTCCTCAGTTAGTTTTTGGAGCTTCTTTTCCATATCAAACATTCTTCATTGTAATATTTTTCTAATTTTGCAATTTTGATTTTAAAAGATTTATTAATTTTATCTTCTATCTCTCTAATTTGGTTTTCAAAGTTCCTTTTGAACAGCTGTGGGTGTGGAGTCAACACTGTTTCCCTCTGAATTTGGTTCCTTCCTCTCATGATAGTAGGACTCCAGGGTCTTTGTAGTCTGCTTTTTACCCATTTTGAGACAGGGTCCTAGCCACACCATTCCTCTAGGTTTCCTAAGCCTTTACTGTTTAAGGTTTTGCCCTGGGGCAATAATTACTATGTTTTCAGGGTCAGAGGTGGGGATTGAAGCAGCTGGGGTTCACTCTGCCATCCTGGTCCCTGAAAGTACACATAGGGGCTTTTTAAATTTCTGGGCTGTGGACTGGTAGTCCCAGGAGTAGCTGCTGCCCCTGCCAGGTGCCCTGCATTTGACTTTTACCCTGCTTTGTCCAGTCTTGGCCCTGTGGTGATAGGCCTGTCAGTGGCCCTTGTAGTTGGTGGGTCAACTTATCGCCATGTTGATCAGGCCTTGTCTGGGTCTCTGTGTGCCTTGGCATCCAGGCCTCTGTCTGCATGTCTCCAGTCTTTCTTAGTTTGTACCCAATTGGCATAATGGAGAATAATGATGTTACAAAGATAGGCTTTTGTGGCATGGGACAACTTAATATTATTGAAAATTCAGAGTAATTCCCCAAATATACTTCAACTCAATCTCTTCTTCCAGTTTAGTTCAGTCCCTAGCTACTTAGCCACTTGTATTGTTGACAGAAAATATATGTAGTAATGGACTACTGACCAACCAGGCTTGTCATCGTTTGAGTCCCATATGTTCTTCCATCCACATGTGAACTATTAGGGCAATCTCATTAGAGTGTTTATCAATCAATCAATAAGAATTTATTACACGCCTTCTATGTGCAGGTTCTGTGCTAGACTCTGGCAATAAAAAATAACTAAAAAAAATGGGGGGGGGCAGAGTTAAGATGGCAGAAACATAACTTCTGCCCAGCTCTGGCTCCCACCTCCTCCAATTCATGTAAAAAATTACTCTAGACAACTTTGGAGGTACAGTGCTCTGGGAGTCGAGCCCAGCCTTGTGGGTGCTTGAGGTTTTAGCCTCAGGGCAGCCTGACTAGCCACCAGCTGGAAGGACTTCAGATCACCAGTGGCTGTGGTGGTTTCCAGAATTATCAACCCATAGATGCTAAGGACAAAGTGAGAGATCAGTGCAATGTGGACTTTGGGACCTGGGAATTCAGGAGTGTGGTCCAGCCTTTGCCTCCAGGGTGAGAAGTGGCTGAGGTGCCTCGGCCCCGCAGCCACCTGCCTTGTGGCTGCTTCAGAGCTCCTGGTCTGTGGATTATAGGGGGACCAAGCAACCAGTCTGAGGGTCAATCTCTCTTGCTTTAACCTGTTTGGATCTGGATTGCTGTCTAGGGTGGAGGTCCTGGGGTACATGAGCAGCCGGCCAGAGCATGCGGAGGCTTCAGAGAGGGCACCCAACTAATACCTCCAGCAGCTGAGAAAACCCCAGTGTTTGGGATAAAGCTCCTGTTTCTGGTAGCAGAGTTCTACTGTGGCAAAAGGCTCAAAAGTCAAGTAATTGAGTGGCAACATGAGCAAGCAACAGAAGCAAAGCAAACAGAGCAATCCAACATTACACTCCTATTTTGGGGACAAAAAGGATCAAAGCATGGAACAGGAGGAAGACAATGAAGTTAGAACTCCTGCACCAAAAGCTTCCAAGAAAAATATGAGCTGGTTACAGGCCATAGAGGAGCTTAAAAAGGATTTTGAAAATCAAATAAGAAAAGTGTAAGTAAAATTGGGAAGAGAAATGAGAACAATGCAAGAAAATTATGAAATGAGAGTCAACAACTTGACTGAAGAAAATAACACCTTAAAAATAGACTAACTCCGATGGCAAAAGAGGCTCAAAAAGGCAATGAGGAGAAGAATGCCTTAAAAAGCCGAATTTGCCAGATGGAAAAAGAATCTCAAAAGCTCACTGAAGAGAATCATTCCTTTCAGAATTAGGTTGGAGTGAATGGAAGCTAGTGACTTTATGAGAAATCAAGATACTGTTAAACAGATCCAAACAAATGAAAAAAAATAGAAGGCAATGTGAAATATCTCATTGGAAAAACCACTGACCTGGAAAATAGATACAGGAGAGATAATTTAAAAATTATTGGACTACCTGAAAGCCATGATCTTAAAAAAATGGGGCAGCCCTATATCGTTCTGGGTTTCTATGTAATTAACATAGTATTATATGCAAATAGGAGCCTTAGGTGAACTTCATTATTTATTTATTTATTTGAGGGGGGGAAGGCAAGGCAATTGGGGTTAAGTGACTTGCCCAAGGTCACATATCTGGTAAGTATGTCAAATGTCTGATGCCAGATTTGAACTTAGGTCCTCCTGACTCTAGGACTGAAGCTCTATTTACTGTGCCACCTAGCTGCCCCCTCACTGTCTATTTTGTTCAGTAATGTCCAATTCTTTGTAACCCCATGGACATATAACATGCCAGTACAGTTCATAGGGTTTTCTTGGTAAAGAAACTGGAGTGATTTTATTTCCTTCTACAGAGGATTAAGGCAAACAGAGGTTAAATGACTTGCCCAGAGTCACATAGCTAGAAAGTGTCTCAAGCTGGATTTGACCTCAGGTCTTCCTGAGTCCAGGTCCAGTGATTTATCCACTGAGCCACCTAGCTGCCTCACTATTTATAGGGAATCTCTATTCTGTTTGGACTTCATGCATATTCCATAATGCTGATAAAACCAAATAAAACACTCTAAAACACCTTTGTGGGATTGTATCTCTTTATTTTGGGTCTCACTTGATACTGATGACCAGAGAAAATAGTAGTTAAAGTTATCAACAAAGTTGTGTTTATCACAGAATCTTACGTGGTCTTACCTATATGCACAGGAGACAGACACCCTGTTGGAAGACAGTATTTAAGTATGTATTTTGTTCTACCAAATACACAAATAATAAGCACAGTGAGATCTTGTGTTCCCCATACCTTTCAGTCAATTATATGAGTAAGAAGATCAAAAAGAAGTGAAAAAAAGAAATGGAAATAGTACTTGATAAACAGAAAGACTTCAACTAGTGGGACAAGAACTCAGTATTTGACCAAAACAGTCAGAAAAAATGGAAATCAGTCCGGTAGAAATTAGGTTTAGATTAATGTTTCTCACTATAGATTAAGATAAGTTAAATAAATACATGCCCTAGCTATAAAAGGGCCACATCATAAAAAAATTAAAAGAGCATGGTAGAAAATGGCCATGTAACTATGAGAAGGGGTAGCTCACAGAAGATAAAGTGGATAATTTTGAATGCATAAAATTGTAAAGATTTTGTACAAACAAAGTCAATAAAGTTAAAATTAGAAGGAAAAGTTAAGTGGGAGAAATATTTACAGTAAATTTCTCTGATAACTAAGATATGTAGGAAATTAATATAAGTATATAGGAATAAAAGCTGTTCCATTATAGATTAAAGGATTTGAACAGCAGTATTCAAAAGATTATCTAAGTTATTAACAAATGTGAAAAATGCTCCAAATCACTAATTATTAAAAAATGTAAATTAAAACAATCTTGAGTTTCCACCCTCTATCTGTTCAACTGGAAAAAATGAGAAAGAAGGAGAATGATAATTATTGAAGGGGCTCTGGGAAACAGGCTCAATAATGTACTGTTGATGAAGTTGTGAAATGCCTTGGAAGCAATTTAGAATGACAATCAAAAAGTTAAAAAATGTTTATACCCTATGACCCACTTATATCACTACTATGTCCATACCTTAGCGATGAAAGGGAAAAAAAAGATACATGTGTCCAAAAACATTTGTGGTGACTCTTTTAGGAATAACAAAGAACTGGAGACTAAGGAGGTAACCATCACTTGAGGAATGGTGAAACAAATTGTGGTATATAAAGTAATGGGATATTCTTGTGCCATAAGAAACAACTAAAAGGAAGCTTCAGACAAAACTTAGAAGAATTATATGAATTGAAATAGTGAATTAAGCAGAACCAGGAGAACAAGTTATACAATAACCGCAACATTGTAAATAAAACAACTAAGAAAGACTTAAGAATGATAATCGGTGCTACAATCAATCACATTTCTACAAGACCAGTGTTGAAATATATTATCCACCTTCTAAAAGTGAGAAGATACATTTTAAGACATTGCTGATATGGGGATTTGTTTCATTGGCTATGGATATTTGATAGAAAAGTCTTGTTTTTCTTTTATTCATTTGGGAGAGTAGCTGGGATGGAGGAAGGGAGAGGGGGGGATAGTGATAGGGTTATCAAAATGAAAAGAGACTATTATTGAAGCATTTTTAAAAACACACAAAAGAGAATAGAAAGATGCTCAAAAAGATTGACACCTTTGAAAGTCATATGTTGAGGGGTGACCAGGTGGCGCTGTGAATACAGCACCTGCCCTATTCTCACCAGTCAGGAGAACCTGAATTCAAATCCAGCTTCAGATACTTAACACTTACTAACTGTGTGACCTTGGGCAAGTCACTTAACCCCAATTGCCCTGCCTCCCCCGCTCCAAAAAAAAAAAGTAATTTTTTGAATTTGTTATATACTTGGAAGGAAAACTTAGTTGTATCTGGCAAAGATTTGTAGCTACATTTGTAATCTTTTTATCTGTTTTGATTTGCATATAGAAATCACTATCTTGTTTGGTTTAAATTCAGAATAAAAAAAAATTAAAACAAAAACCAGAAAGAAGGAGTCTGATGTAAAAAAATCACCCAGAAAAGGCAGTCTCACTCTTTTCATATTTTCATCAATACCCCTGATGCTATGTGTAGATAAATCCCAGAAAATTTTCTAGAGCTACAAAAGGTTGGAAGCTGCTGATGTCTTATTCATCTTTTTGTTGTTGTTGTTGTGGTGGTGGTGGTGGTGGTGGTGGTGTCAGTGATATTTTCTATTACTTTGGAAAAAAGGCAATTTGGAAGTTTGAGAAACAACTCCCTCTGGATAGTGAAGCCTTTTAGATGCCTCTGCTCAAAGTTAAGAAGTTATATTAGTTTTATTAAGCCAAGGAACAATATAGAACCTCTAAGAGGAGATCCATCACTGTTAAAATGAGTTTTCCACACAGGAAAAACCTCATCAATAAAGAATACTTATTGTTGGGGAGGCTAGGTGTTGCAGTGAGTAAGAGCGCCGGCCTCAGAGTTGGGATGACCCGAGATCAAATCCGGCCTCAGAAAATGAGCACCCACACATAAATAGTGACTAGCCGTGTAACCTTGAGCAAGTTACTTAACCCCAATTGCTTAAAAAAAAAAGAATACTTATTGTCCAGATTATGACAAGAAGTTAGATCCACAATCTATAGCATTCATCCATCAGTGTATATGTCAGACACTGCAATTGGACTGAGAGTGGCCCTGCAATTAAATATAAGAAGAGTAAACTGGGTTGCTTTCAAGAACTTGCAAAGCTTCTTTGATGACCACAGACTTCTCCTAGAAATGTCATATGTTTTCAGGATCAATATGTGACTGATAAGTGATGGAACAGTACAGTTTCCAAATAAGTAAAAATAAGTATTGCTTCACTGTAGATGGTGACACCATATGGCCTTGTGACCCACAGTTTAAGAACCACTAAAGGGGTCCCGAGTGGAAAAAGCTTAAGAAGCCCTGGAAGGCAGTGGAGAGGTGTATGGTGCTTGTGAGTAGGCTGCAATGCATAACAAATAAGAGAATAGTGGAGAACTGATGCAGTCTGTGATAAAAGAAGTGAATGGTTCAAGAAGATGGGCTAGTCACACAGTAAGAGCAAGACATAACAGGTGGACGGCCCATATGCTCCATTGGTATTCTTGAGATATTAGGAAAAAGTGAGTACCTTGAATGGTTTCCCCTGATGATATGAGAAGATATGAACAAGGGTCACACTGAATGGGTTATGTGCACGAATTGTGGAATCACTGTTTGAGTCACTATCTGAGTCACTAGAGGGAACATTCACACCGAATGGCTAACGGATTCTATTGAGTGTTTGAGTACCATCAGTAATCATTCCCATTGTCTGGGAATAACAGAAAAATGATCCATTTTGAGATATCTTGAAAATCCATACCTGAATGTTCTTAAAATCACACCTTCTCTAGCACAGGTTTATTCTGTGTGTATTCAGTTAGATCCAGTTGTTTTTCCTTCCTTCATCTTTTCAATTGCCACTTCCACTTCCTCAGATAATATATTGTGTATTGAGGCAGTAGAGTTTAAGCATGCTGATTCTACTATATTGCTTTAGAAAAGCTGACAAATATTCCACTTCCCATATATACTTGATCCTCTTCCTTTTTAATCTATAAATGTTCTCAGAATGATCCAGCTTGGCTGCATCTCATGCCAAGATTTCTCCAGTCTTGTTTTCCCTTCCACTGATTTACACTGTTTTGTAAAATGATGCTGCTTATTATTTTATGTCATTGGCCTCTGAAATATTTTGCAAATAAATCTGTATTTTTAAATCCATGATAATTTTGGTGGTCATGTCTCCCTACTTGAGCAGAGAGTTACAAATGCTTGTGACCCAAATGATTTTTGAGGTTTTTGAGCTTCTCAGTAAAAATGACCATTTTACATTGATTTTCTTTCTAAAAGATGGCAATAATCAAGATCAATGCCTTTACTTATGTCCATTTCCAATTTTTCAGAGTCATTTTTGTTTAAATAGTTCAGGTTGGAGCTGTTGATGTTGAACATAGTACGATTTCATTTTGCCCTTTCTAATTTAGTGCTGATCTTATTATCAGAAACAGTTGATTCTAAAAGAATTCCCACATCAGTAACCAGTCATTTCCTTTCTATCGATATAGTCAATTTTTTTTGTGTGTAATGCTGCCTGGTGCTTGCAATGTCTAGTATTTTCTTTTTCCTTTTTTTTAAACAAATGCTTTATTAACTTCTGCTTTACATCATTCATTTCTGCCAGATTTTGAGTTACAATCATTTTCCCCCCATTATTCCCCTACCCAACCTCCCAGAATAGTAATCCCACAAGATATCGCTTCCTCCAATCTGCTCTCTCCCATACCTTCTCCCATACCCCCATCGACTTTTCCATTAGAGGAAGGTGAGTCTTTGTATCCCAATGCCTGCACATCTTATCTCACTATTACAAGCAAAAGAGTATTAATAATAGTATTTATATATATTTGAAACATTTAATGTTATGACCTCAAATTTCAGATCCATTTCCTTCCTCCCTTGTCACCCATTCCCTCTTGGGAGATAAGTAATTCAGTATATGTTGTACATGTCTAGCTATGCAAAACATTATCATAGTAGATATATTGTACAAGGCTGCTTATAATTCCCTCCCACTCATCCCACCCCCCACCTGGTCCATTCCCTACATGATCCTGTCCCTCTTCTATAGTGGGTACTTCCAACCTCCCCTCACCCCAAGGATGCCCTCCCACCCATCATCCCTCCTCCCATCCCCCTTCCCCCTATCCTGCTGCAGGTTGAGATATCCCATTTAGTATGTATGTCATTTTCTCCCTGAACCAAATTCAATGTGAATGTGGTTTTGCCTTTTTAGCCTTCCTTATTCTCCCCCTCTTTTGCAACCACTTCCCCTTGCTTCTTCTACATGGGATAGTTTACACTACCCTGTCTCTCCCCATCTCCTCTTGCCACTTTCCTCTCTCACCTCATAATTTCATCCCTTGAGTGTTCTCCCTTCCCAACAAATTCAACTTATGCCCTCTATCCATATATAACTGTAACCATATACACACACATTCACATATGTATTCATATGACCACACCCCCTTCTTCCATTATTTTCATAGTGAGAAAGATATCATCAGCCACAGTTATTGCTTTTCCATATAGGAATGTAAATAGTTCAACTTTGATAAGTTCCTTTTGATTTCTTTTCCCTGATTGCCTTCTCAGGCATCTCTTCCTTCTTGTGTCTGGGTGTCAGATTTTCTATTCAATTCTGGTTTTTTCCTCAAGAATGCTTGAAAGTCCTCTATTCCACTGAATGACCATATTTTACCCTGAAACAAAATACTCAGTTTTGCTGGGTAGGTGACCCTTGGGTTCATTCCCATTTCTTTTGCCCTCTGGAATATCATATTCCATGCCCTTCGATCCCTCAGTGTAGAAGCTGCCAGGTCCTGGGCTATTCTGATTGTGTTTCCACAATATTGAAATTGTTCTTCCTGGCTGCTTGTAGTATTTTCTCCTTGATCTGGGGATTCTGGAACCTGGCTATAATATTCCTGGGAGTTTTCTTTTTGGGATCTTTTTCAGGAGGTGATCTGTGGATTCTTTCAACCTCTATTTTGCCCTCTGGATCTAAAACATCAGGGCAATTTTCCTTGAATTTCTTGAAGGGTGATTTCTAGGTTCTTTCTTTGATCATGGCTTTCAGGTAGTCCAATAATTTTAAATTGTCTCTCCTGGATCTATTTTCCAGGTCAGTGGTTTTTCCCATGAGATATTTCACATTGCCTTCTAATCTTTCATTTGTTTGGATCTGCTTAACAGCATCTTGACTTCTCATAAAGTCATTAGCTTCCATTTGCTCCAGTCTAACTCTGAAGGAATGAATCTCCTCAGTGAACTTCTGAGATTCTTTTCCATCTGGCAAATTCGACTTTTTAAGGCATTCTTCTCCTCATTGCCCTTTTGGGCCTCCTTTGCCATTTGAGTTCGTCTATTTTTTAAGGTGTTGTTTTCCTCAGTCAGGCTATTGACCCTCATTTCATACTTTTCCTGCATCCTTCTCATTTCTCTTTCTAATTTTTCCTCCACTTCTCTTATTTGATTTTTAAGTCCTTCTTAAGGTCCTCTATGGCCTGCAACCTGCTCATGTTTTCCCCTGGGGCTTTTGGAGCAGGACTTCTGACCTCACAGTCCTTTTCCCGCTCTATGCCCCCAAAATAGGAGTCTAGGGTTGCATTTTCTGTTTCCTTTGCCTTGGCATGTTGCCACTTAATTGCTTGACTTTGGGGCTTGTTGCCACACTATGGCTTTAAGGCCAGATAGAGGAATTTTCGTCCCGAATGTGTGGGGGCAACTTCCGTTTCTGGCAAGCTGTAAACCCACCCACAACTTCCACCCTAGATCACAATCCAGATCCAGGGAGGTTAAAGCAAGAGCAATTACCCCCCAAGACTGATCGCTGGATCTCCCTACAAATTTGCAGGCTGGGAGCGGGAGCTTCCTCTGAAAACTACAAAATGGCGTTTGTCCTCATCGGCTTCTAGCCCCCAGGGGAGGGAGCCGACGCATTCCCTAATACCAGTCCCAAAGTCCATAGGACACTAACCTCTTACTTTGTCCTAGGCAAGTCTATGTTGATAATTCTGGAGTCGCCACAGCTCCTGGTGTTCTGGGGTTCCTCCAGCTGGCTGCTGGCCCTGCCGCCCTGGGGCTAAAACCTCGGCTCATGCGGACCTGGGCTGGGCTTGGCTCCTGCGCTCTGCGCGCTGCACGCTGCCAGGTCCCAGACCACTGTGCTGGTCCTTCCTGCAGGGCTGCTGGGCTGTCCTCAGCGGGAGTTTAGCTTCTCTGTGTCGTTCTGTGGGTGCTGGGGCTCCAGAAGTTGTTCAGAGTCCCCTTTTACATAGTTTGGGGGGAATCTGGGGGCAGAGTGGCTTGGATGAGCTGTTTCTACTCCGCCATCTTGGCTCCACCCCCAATGTCTAGTATTTTCTAACACTCTTCTGAAGGAAGAAGAGAAAGAGAAATGAAATACTGTTGCACCAACTATGAATATGAGGACTTCAGAAAAACAATGGGGAGACATAACAACAGTTATATAGTACTTTTAAGATTTGAAAAGTGCTTTGTAAGTATTCTCTCTTTTGATCCTCATAACAACCCTGGAAGGTAGGTGCACCCTCCGTCCCCCCCAGCCTACCCATTTTACAGACGAAGAAACTAAGGCCAAAAAAAAGATTAACAGATAGGATGACACAGTTGGTAAATGTCTGAGGCAGTGTTTGATCCTAGCCTTCCTGATTCCAGGTCCAGCACTGCAATCCAATCAAAGTATACAGAATCAAGAGAACAATATATACATAATGACTCACAACAACACGAGGAGGCAGCCAAATTCAGGTTGATTGTAATATCTAGCCTTGGTTCTGGTGGACCAGTGAACACATTTCTTTCCCCTGAGTAGAGACATTGGAGTTTATAGAAGTAAGTGTTGCATTCATAGTAACACAAAACTACTTTGTCCATTATTTTTGCTTGACTATTTTTCCTTTTTTATTATAAAAAAAAAAGTTCAATGTATGTGTGTGGTGGGGGGGGTTGGGAGGGAGAGAGGAATGTATGTGGGGGGGGTTGGGAGGGAGAGGAATGTATGTTAGAAAATGGATAAAGCTAAAAAAACCAAAGGGATTTAATAAAAACCCTTATAGAACTCTTCTTTGTAATGATGGATGACAGTTAAGTAAAATGCATTGACAGTGAAGGAATCTGACTATTTACATGACATTGTGTACCCCCAGTCTGATTCTGTCCTTGAAGAAAGTATTTCTGATGTATAGGTGCAAGGATTCTGAGGAGTGTGCCTGCTTCAGGTCACTCTGAACTTTTTTTTCCAATATATATTTTTGCTCTCCTCATCTGGTTTCACCTTTCTAATGATATAATCAGTTTCAATATGTATATTGATTTGGTATTACAGGGAAGAACAGAAATTTTGTTGCTGATAGAAAAAGCAGAACAAAGATCAGTAACCATATTACATCCTACCTGGGGTAAATTGTATAGGAATTAAAAATTATTTTCTCAGGCCAACAGAGAATAGATTGAATCCAAGGAGTGGCAGCTAAGACAGAAAAAAGGCAAATAATGCTTAAGGGCTTCTTTGGCTGGCTAGCTTGATTGATGTGGGTCTGAATCACAAAACAGCTAATATTCTTTCCCCCATGAAGAACATTCAATTCAGTGGTGAATAAGCAAATGACAAGAGCAGTCCCGGCAGTGACAAGATCAAATTGTGCTGAAGACAGTAAACCAACTCACAACAGATTATTAAGTTTTCAGTGGGAGCATTTACATCTCAGAAATTAGATACAAATCAGGGTTTGATTTATTGTTTCATTGATTGTCTAGACCTAATAAAGTGTTAATAATACAAATTAGGCAGCTAGATGGTGCAGTGGATAAAGCCTGGTTTGGAAGTCTGGAAGATCTGAGTTCAAGTGTGAACTCAGAAACTAGCTGTGTGACCCTGGGCAAGTCACTTAACCCTGTTTGCCTCAATTTCCTTATCTGTAAAATGAGCTAGAGAAGGAAATAGAAAACCACTTCAGTATCTTTGCCAAGAAAACTCCAAATGAAGTCATGAAGAGTCAGACACAACTGAAATGACTGAACAACAAAAATAATGTAGATTAAAATTTAAAATGTATCTATACTTCTCCCCCACCTTATTAAATATTTACTAGTAAATCTTTGAATTGATATAGCACATTCCTTGGGCTCAGTAGGAGTGCAAAAGAAGACTGAGAGAATGAAGTCATCACCAGACTAGAGTTATCAGCAGTGACTATAGGCTAACAAAACAACAACAGCAGCAGTCATAATAACTGACATTTATATAGATCTTTAAGGTTTGCAGAGTGATTTAATTCCATTATTTCCTTTGAACCTCAGGAGGTTCCTGGATGAGCTTCTCAAAAGCAGGTGGCAGTACAATAGAGAGAAAACAGCAGAAAAGGACCCCAGCAGTTTGAAGCTGTGGAGAAAGCAGCTTATAGCCTGCTAGACCAGCACTTGTCATCGGCAGCTCTATGAGGAGCAATCCATTGTATCAGAGGCAGAGAAAGGTTTAAGTGGGAACACAGAAAAATGAGCTGCTTGCCTCTGGGTAATTTCTCTCCATTTGAGTTTTCTGTGTATGTGTTGTCTCCTATACATGTCATCCTGATCATCTTATTCTCTTTGTATGCTTTCTTCATGTGGACTCCTCCATGCCTGAGCTTTCTCCATGAGCCTCCTTTGTATAGGAACTCCTTGGCTATCTATATATGTTCCCACAGTGGTGTGGAAGCTTACAGAAAAGTATGCCACTGTGAGGATGAGATGGAATTCCCTTGTGTCTTATTTTGTTATGCTGCTTAATTACGCATCCTTTGCTTTGAACTGATGTGTTTTCTGCTTGGTATGGTCAAAGAGAGCTCTTCATGGAGGCTCATAAGCTACAGTTTTTAGTAGGTACTGACTGCAAACATCGGTTCAACCTGGATTAGTGGTGGAGTGGGGTGTAGCACCATGTCTAAAAGGGCCCTGGGCTACGACAAGAATTTTGTCCATTTCTCCAGAATTTCCTCTGCAATGGATATTGGTGCAGAGGCTACAATTATCTTCCTGGTGATCTGTTTGCCTACACTTATCACAAGAACTATAAAATGAGATGACCTGGCTTCCCAAGATATCATGTTTCCTGTTATCTTTGGGAGCATGATTCAAACCAGCTCCACCATTTTTTTCCATTTGATGCCCCAAAGGGAAATCTATGAACTGTCCTTTCATTTACCTGTAATGTAAATAAAAAATCTGGAAACAGGTAAAAAATGAAGTGGACTTTTCATTTTCCTAATCACTTATCCACTGATGAAATTTTAAGCCATCAATGGCGGGTTTGACCTAGTTGGAGTAATTTTCTTTCCATCCCTAATTTTTAAGATTCTCCTACTTAAGATGAGGCATCATGGGAAGAGGACTGGCTTTTGAGTCAAAGGGCTAGGGTTCAAGCTTAGTTTGGCTGCTTGCTACCTGTGTGACTGAGCAAATCACTGGGCCTCTGTTGGGAGGGGGTTGGGATAACTAAGGTCTCTTCTAGCCCTAAATCCTATAATTAAAACCATGATTTAGAATATTCTGGGTGGATTTAAAGGGCCCTTGGTCCTTCTCAGTTCACAGCACATATTAGTCAATGGCTCGGCCCCATTACAGGGGAATCTTCTCTGAAACCATTTCATAAACCACTATTTAATATCTATCCAGAGATATCAAAAGCTTGTGCCACCAAATAGGAGCAGCAGCAGTGAGCTCCAGACTGCAGGCAAACTCCCCAACTTCTGAAGCAAGCAGCCTCAATTTAATTATGGCAGGCCTGTCATGGCTGCCAAGTTCTCTCTTCCATATCATTAGCTGGGAAAATTGCCACCCTGTGGCTTTGTTTCAAGTGGGAAGGTTGTGTGCTTTAATACTGAGAGACACACCCTCAGGGAGCCCGGACAGGCTCCTTGAGGTGTATGTGGGCTGTAGGAATCCACATATTTACCTTTAAGAGGAATGAGCTGGAAACAGGTCCCACAGGAGAGGATAACAGCGAATAAGTGAGGAGAGTTGATAGTTTGTGTGATCTGTCCTGAAGGATTCTCTTGGTTCAGTTCAGTTTTCACCTTCAACCTTGGGGCCTTCACTGTTTGACTTCTCAAACAATACCAACCGGCTGTTCATCCCAAGCAAAGCAGATCCAGAATGTCCCTCCCATGAAGCCAGATGCCTGTTTTGCCCAACTCCTTTGGCCTGATTTTGATCTTGTTGCCAAGAGGAAGTATGTGGCATGTGGGTCTGCGGACCTTCCTGGATCTGGGACACTTTATTGGTTTTAATTTTATTCCATCTCTTCCTTTCCCTTCTCCAAAGGGCTTTCTGGCAAATGCTTCTTTGAATTGTAGAAAAATAAAAATCCGTTTCCTTGTCTTTTTTGGAGAAGCAACAATTTTATAGTATAAAATTTGATCTAATTGGAGACTACCTGTGGTATCGAAAAATGAGTATTGGGAACAGCAGAGCTAAAAGGGACTTCGGAGATCATTTATTTGAATTTCTTATTTATTTCTCAGTTAAGGAAACTGAGTCCCATAGAGGCTAAGAGCTCTAAGGCCACACTATGAATCATTCTATTAATGAACAAGCATTTCTTTTCTTTCTTTTTTTTTTTTTTTTTTTGCTTTTTGGAGGGCAATTGGAGTTAAGTGATTTGCCCCAAAGTCACATGGCTGGTAAGTGTGTCAAGTGTCTGAGGCCAGATTTGAACTCAGATCCTCCTGATTCCAGGGCTGGTGCTCTATTCACTGCACCACCTAGCTGCTCCTGAACAAGCATTTCTTAAATGCCAATTACGTGCCAAGTACTATGCTAGGCTCTGGGGACACAAGTACAAAAGTGAAATAATTCCTGCCCTCAAGAAGCTTACAGTTTAGGGGGAGAGAGGGAGAGGCAACTTTTATACAAAACAAATAAAAAGTAATTTGGGGGAAAGGTATCTGGGGAGAATTGTGACTTCATGTAGATAGTGGCATCTCAGCTTAACCTCGAAAGAAATGAAGGAGCTGGGTCTATAATTTAGTAATCGGGACTGAAAGCTCCCAATTCCCTGCGACTTTTCCATAAAGGAGAGTTTCTGCTTTATTGAAGGACTGCTTCTTCTGTCTTCCCCTCAATTACAAGTTCATGTGGCTTATTGAGGCAGAAGGATACATGAGAGTTTATTTGGTTTAATCCCTTGGTTTTATATATGGGGAAATTCAAACCCAGGAAATTTAAGTGACTTGTTGCAGATCATACTGTTCAATCATTTCAGTTGTGTCTAACTGTTTATGATCCCATTTGGTGTTTCCTTAGCACAAATACTGGAGTGGTTTTCCATTTCCTTCTCCAGCTCATTTTACAGATGAGGAAACTGAGGCAAACAGGTTTAAGTGACTTGCTAGGAAGTGACAGAGCTAGGAAGTGACTGAAGCTGGTTTGTCTGACTTCAGGCCTGGTATTCTATCCACTGAGCCACTTAGCTGCCTCAGAAACCAGAACTTGAACTCAGACCTTCTGTCTCCTAGGCTAGAGCTAGCACATAATAAGCTCTTAATAAATGTGTGCTAGTTGTGCTGGTTCCAGGCTCACAAGTACATCTTCTTACACAAATGAATATGAACACTTTAGTTTTGTATATATATATATATTTGCTTTTTGGAGGGGGGAAGGCAAGGCAATTGGAGTTAAGTGACTTGCCCAAGGTCACACAGCTAGTGTGTCAAGTGTCTGAGGCCAAATTTGAACTCAGGTACTCCTGACTCCAGGGCTGTGCTCTAGTCACTGTGCTGCCTAGCTTCCTCCTTAGTTGAATTTCAAGGTTAAATTTTTTTAAGTGTTTACGGGATATGAACAAAGCTTTTCGTCTGATGAAAGATTTGCTAAGACGAGGGTCTCTATAAAGAACTGTTCTCTGTAGACTCAGGCAATGTCTATCTTTTTCTGATTAGACTTTTGAGTATAGCTTACAATCTGGGAACTTTTCCACACTCTGATAATAGCCTTCAGTTTGCTGAAGTTGTCTGGGTTTTGTTCTAATGACCTTCAAATGAAGCAATACGTGTGCTTCCATGGAACACTCTCAGATATTATTTGGACTCACAAGATAACTGAGAGCCTTGCTCTTGGCCTGGTATTGTTTATCAATCCCAACTTTTTTTCAGTGTATTTGATCATTGTACAGAAGAAACATTACATGGCAAAAAATAATTTTCTCATCAACTCTCCTTAAAACCTTAAGAGGCAGTGTGGTAGAGTAAATTAAAAAATGGCCCCAGAATCAGGAAGACTTATGCTCTCTTGGTAGGTACTGGCAGTGGGACCTTGGAAAAGTCACTCACTTTCTTAGTGCTCCAGGCAGGTCTATGAGATTCTAATTTTAGGACCACAGGTTTCGAGTTGGAAGGGCTGTCAGAAACCATCTCTTGTAATCCTCTCATTTTAACAGATGAGGAAACTGAGGTCCAAAGAAATTAACTGGCTCACCCAAAGTTACAAAGGTCAAAGTCAGAAGCAGAATTTGAACTGAGGTCTACTGAATCTAAAGTGTGTGCTTTCCCCATACCATGCTTTCTTCTTCAAGTTGCAGAGCAATTATTGATCTGTGGATTTGATTTATGGAAATAATTTCCTCATTGAGTGTTCCTTACACTAATCAAATCACCAGTCTAGACTAAAAATAACAACAACAACAACGACAAACAAAGACTTCCTGATACAAAATGCTCCTGATTTCCAATACTTCAGAACAGCGGGAAAACCACTCATTTCAGTGGGCTTTGCAAGGTGATTTCCTCACATCAACCCTGTGAGGTAGTTTGGAACCTCTGTGATACTTTCCGTCAGTCACTAAGACAGTGGTAGGGTCTGGGATGAATGGGCAGACATAAAGCTGTTCACTTTCTGAGAAGTATACTGAGAGTGAGGAATATCTGATGTTTTATGTTTCCATGTGTTTTCATGGGTTTCTGTATGTTCTTTATGCCATGCCTTTTCTGACTTGAAGGAAATAAAAAACTGTACCATGCCTACCATCCACATCATATATTGAGTCCCTTCATACAGTCCATTAGAGATCTCCCTGTTATTTATTCTAGGGTGAGCACAGAGAAGAAAAGTCCTGGGCAGTGTGGCACAAACCAGCTTAGGGTAAGACTGGCAGCTGCTGGGAACCAGTCATCTCAGCAGGATGGGAGGTCTACTCAGGAGTTCCTCCATTGGGAAGTATGATGGCAATCTCAGCAACCACTTACCTTTGGGGCTCTAAATGAGCTGCCTTTATAGGTATGTGAAGAAAACAGTGATGGTGGATGTAAAAATGCAAATAATTAGGATAAGGGCAAGGGTGGGAGACTCGGGATGGGTCCAGAAATGCCCAAATGAATGTGTCTGTGTGGTGATGCCCTGTGAGTACTACACCACACATTATTACAGTGCAGCTTAAAACAATTTTGGATCCCAAAAGCCCAACCAAGGCAATTCTGTTTTCCTGAAATTTTTAAAGGTGGTGGCAAGGACAATTTTGGGGGATAAGGGTGACAGGACAGTTACTGAAGATTATTTTACAAGCTCTTCTGATGACAATCAAAGGCATAGCACAGTGGAAAGAGTAAGATCTGAATTCAAATACCAGCTTTGCCCCATGACCTGGGGGTTGTCATGTCTTTACTTTGGCTCTGAGTTTTCTCATTTTCAAAATGGGGGACGGAAGGAGACTTGGACAAGATGACCCTTTCAGTTCTGAGTCTATGTTCTTAAAAGCAAGCCTTCTATCATAGTATATTCAATTTTTAAAAAATACTAGACTTTTCTAAACTATACACGTTTTCCCAGGAACTGTTTGGGAAATTAAAGACCTAATGGTGTGCCTCTCAGGTCCCCACTGTCTTGGTGCTATAAACTTTAAATACATCTCTGATGCCTCTTATTCAACTCTCAATTCAGGATACATTTTTACAAGATTAATGTACCAACTTTTTGCTCATCCTACAATTTAAATATATAGAGTAACACCTGACTTGTCTACAGGTCATTTATTTAACAACTTTAAATGAGAACCTGAAAATGATTAAAAAGGGCCGCCAAGGGGTGGCTAGGTGGCACAGTGAGTAGAGTCACGGCCCTGGAGTCAGAAGGACCTGAGTTTGGATCCGGCCTCAGACACTTAACATACACAAACAAAAACCTAGCTGTGTGGCCTTGGGCAAGTTACTTAACCCCAATTGCCCTCCAAAAAAATGCAAAAAAAAAAAAAGGGCCTCTGACTCATCAAAATAATGTCACTTTGTGCATTTTAATCATGTGAAATAAATTCAGGCCCTCACTCAAAACCTATTAACAAGTTTAGTTATTTGTTTTCCAATCCACACCATTGTATATGTTACAGATTCTTAGAAGTGGATTGGATTCTGATGGAGGTTGGTATAGTGACAGCAGCAAGAAGTGACAGGTCACAATGTGGCAGTAGGGATGGGACAGAAAAATTATAATGAACAGACACAATAGTGAAAAAACCACATAGCCATCTGGGACCACTTAGCATAAGGGCTGTTAGAGTCCATTAGCATCAAGGAAAAATTCCAATATGCTTAGTATGATGCTTCCCTGCTTTAGAAGACAGGGAAGCATAAAATCTATTTTGGAAAGGTAGCTATATTAAACAATTAAAATTTCTTATCTGTTGGTGTTTAAAGGAATAAAAGCACCAATTATCTGTGAAAGAAGGAAATTATTTGTTTTGTCTTACAGTGGAGAAACTTTGATGTCTACACATAAGGGAAGAAGATTTTGCCTCGATATAGATTTAGACTGCCTTAACAATTACATCACTCTAGAAAAGAGACTGGGTTAACTTCAGAGATAATGAGCTCTTTGTCAACAGATGTCTGTCTTCTGGTGAAGGATGTCAGGCTAGGGATCAGGGATGTTAGAGTGAGGATTCATACCTCAGGTATGGGTTGAATCTCTGAAGTCATATTCCAATTCCAATGGGAACTGATTCTAAAGATTCCAAATTCTATCGTCCTAAAGAATGTCCTCATTCCAGTTGCTAAGTGTATGGATGTACATATAAATGAATGGATTTATACATACATATATATCCACACATATGACTGCATATATTTATGGTATATCTATACTTACAGTATAAATAAAAAGCCCTTTAGAATACCTACACTGAAAATCTTCCACGAGCTCATCTTTTTTTATCCTAAACTGTAACTCCATTGGTAAAGGGAACTCCTATTGAAGGAATTCGTTATATCAGTAACTATTTTTCAGTTTATACAGTCAATTCTACCTCAACATTTGTTTGAAAATGCAAACTTTGTTGCAAAACGATTAATATATTAAGGAACAATTTGAGCATAACATGAATTTCATGTTTGCTTTTATTTTTTATTTTTGGAGGGCAATTGGGGTTAAATGACTTGCCCAGTCACATGGCTAGTTTTTGTGTTAAGTGTCTGAGGCTGGATTTGAACTTGGGTCCTCCTGACTCCAGGGCCAGTGCTCTATTCACTGCACTATCTAGCTGCCCCCATATTTGCTTTTATAGAAGAGAAATACTATATGAATTCAGAAAATCATACCTGACTGAACAGAGCCATGAAGGAATACACAAAACCCACATATGCACACATTTCAAACATCTACCAGCTCCCCCAGTTCACTACATGTATTACTACAATGTTGTGTTTTGCTATTTTTCCTCTCCCCCTTTTGTGAACTTTTCTACATAAAAAACCATTTGTTTAATATCCCAAACCTCTCAAAGCATCCTGATTTTAAAAATGTCAGGCAGTGCATGTAATTTAAGTATTGAGGAGAAGCTTGAAATAATATAGTGTTTTGAAAGAAATGAGAGAAGATGTAACCTCTCCCAAGCAATAGGCATAAAGGAATCCATATTGTGGACCATTGGAGACAATGCCACAAGAATAAATGTCTATAGCTGGAATTTTTTGCCTCCAGTTCCATTTTCACCATAAGCCTTGTGGTTTTTATTGTGTGATTTTACATAGGAAAATGATTTCTGGGAATACATAAGGTGCATTGCAGCAGGACTGGAATCTTAAGTGCAACATGAGGCCCTGAGGGATTTAGTGATTTGCTAAGGTCACCCAGACTGTATATGTTGAAGGCAGAATTCAAACTCAAGTCATTCTAACTTCATCCACTATGACACGTTTGCAAAAATCTGTGACTAAGAAGAAAGCATATTTGGGCCATACAGACCAGGGATTCTCCTATTTGTTAGGAGAAAAGCCTTATGTCTATCTCTATATTATACTGTTCTCTGAGTACTTTGAATAATTAGAGAATTGAAAAGATAACAAGATAGCACTTGTGCAGTGAAAATCAGAGTTGTATTTTTACATAAAAAATACCAAGAACTCTGGTTACATTTATGATAACAGTTCAAGACAGTCACTTAAAAATATATAATTTAAATCTTATATCATAACTTTGTTCTCATTCATCTAAAAAAAAAAAGCCAGTAGAAGTTGGCAGAAATCAGAACTACAGCCTTTACAGCACAGATGTGAATATACTGTGTGAGAGGGGAAGGTTTCCTAAACTGGGAAACAGAGTAGAACATAAAATGTGGTCCCAAAGAGAAAACAAGAAAGAAAAAGGCATACAGGGTAAATTGTTTTGAGTGAACGTCTGTCTGTGGGCTACTCATTTCTCAAGTGTGCTACTGAGTACCGTATATTTCCTAAAATCAGTGCTCAGAATGCATTTCTCTAAATAACATGATGTTAATTTAACTTAACATCATAAAAATAATTAAGTAAGATGAAAATGTGTAACAGTTAACCTCTGGGCAAATTTCATAAATAAGTAGTTTATCACCAAATGACTGACCATTAGGACATTCAGACTTCAAATGAGAGATTTGTTTTCTGCTCTATGTACTGGAAGAGTGCCTTCCACCCCACCCCGTGGAGAGAGAAGTGAAATTTACTCTAAATAGTAATGCCAGCAACATTTTCCATCTTGCCTCAGGTGATTTAGAGTTGTCCAGCCAAACCCAAGGGATGCCAGAGGAAGTTGTCCCTCTGGGTAAACAGTGATTGGCCATTCAGCAGGAAATGATGATTTTTTTCAAATGCCTTGTTTTGCACAATCCTACAAAAAACATGGTTCAATAAATACACAAGGAGCCCAAGCCTGTCCCCTGTGTCCTTTTGCTCCTACATTCTCCCCCACCCACCAAAATCAGATCAGGACAGATGTGGTAGAATTTCCACTTCTCCCTTGGGTGTTGTACATTCAGTCTCCCAGCTCTCTGAGGGCTGCCTGCCAGGGATATGTGGGCTGCTGTGGTGGAGAATGTCCTTTTTTCCCTTTTCTTTCTTTCTTTCTTTCTTTTTTTTTTTTACAAAGCATTGGAGTGTTTTCCTCCTGGGCTTCGGTCTGTATGGGTGAAGGCAGCTTTTACTTAAGGGCCTTGTGATGACTGGGTTTCACATTTCCTGAAACTAGATCTGTGGAAAGAGTTCCTGAAATTCAGAGGAGACAAAAAAAAAATGAGGTGAGAAAGATCAATCAGTCTTTGAAAGAAAAGGAGAGGAGGAAGCACAAATCACCCACCAGAGGGGGAAGTATATTAATCATGAAGAAGTCAGTGAGTAAGTGTGGCAGGCTGTCCTCACTGTATCCTGTGCCAAAAAACACAGGCCTCGGGGAAGACCGTGGACTGGAGGCTAGTATGAAAGGGCACCAGAAGGGTCAAAGAGAAGGACACAAGAGGTTCCACTCAGAGTGGATCCCACTGTCCTAACTTCCTATTATATTATTTTTGTGATTTCAGAGTGCTTATTAATACCTTCTCAGGGTCTAGGCCAGTCAGAGAGGGGAATTAAGGCCATCCCCAGGATGGGAGGGAGAGGTTTCTTATCCCAATAATCCAATCCGGCAAACATTTATTAAGTGTCTGCTTTGTACAAGCCACTCTGTTAGGTGCTGGTGTTAGAAGAATAAAATGAAAGATCATCCTTTCACAGTCCACCTGAGAATAATATGTAAATGGATAAATGTATACATGATATTAAAATTATTTTCAAAGTTCTGTTTTTGCCTTTTGTTTTAAATATAGTTATTAATGTTATTAATAGTTATATTACACAAATAATAATATAGATTATTAATACTATAGATATTATTAATAGTTATTAATATAGTTATAGTTATTTCCCTTTAAGCCACCCCAGAGGGCCCTTACTTTATCCATGATAATTTAAGATGAGAAAAAAACAATAAATTATTGAACAAGAAAGGCCTCTCATGGTTAGCAGCACTTGACCTGATTCTTGTTGGAATCTAGGGGGTTCTAAAAGGTGATGGTGAGGTGGGAATGTATTCCAAGCATGGGGCACAGCCTGGCTAAAGGGGTGGAGGTAGAAGTTGGAATCTCACATGTGAAGACTAGCAAGTAGACCACCTTGGATGGAATGTGAAGAGTGCACAAAGGTACCGTTTTTATACGTTGTCCCTCCATTACCTTTTCTCACTTTGAACTCTGAATATTGGCTTGTAAAGCTCCGGGATTTTCCGCTCGATCATGGGCCTGAGGTTTTCTTTTAGTTTATTGTAGTTCTTCTTGAGCTCCTGTTGATACTCTCTCTGGTCTGAAGTAATGAGACGTTTGTTTTTCTCCACGGCCTCGCCACACCTGAGCACAGAACAGTCAAATGGATCAAGAGAAGTGTGGTTACTTCATGGTGAAGTGCCTGGCGATCCAGGGGAAAAAGGCAATCACAGAGGTACAAATATGTTGTTCTTGGAAGCTCTGAGATTTGTGAGCGGTTCAAATGGAAGCTCTGGTTCAGCTCGCAAAAAGTAGTACACAGATTAGTTGAATTACAGACAAAAATCTAGTAATTCAGGCTCCCTCACTTCAGTTTAGGGATAGCTAGGAGGTGCAGTGGATAGAGCATTGGACCTGGAGACAGGAAGTTCAAATCTGGCTTCAGACATTTACTGTCTGTGTGACCCTGGGCAAGTCATTTAGCCCTGTTTGCCTCAGTTTCCTCATCTCTAAAACAAGCTGGAGAAGGAAATGGCAGATCACTCCAGTGTCTTTGCCAAGAAAACCCCAAATGGGATCATAAAGTATCAGACACAACTGAAAAATGACTAAACAACACTTGAGTTTAATCCAGATTAGGACAAAGAGTATGGATATCACTTAGTTTCGCAGCTTTAAGTATTAACTATGAAGGCTCAAGATTAAATGATAGAATTCTGGGTTGGAATCCTGGCTTTGCCACTTCATACTTAATGGTCTTGGGCAAGTCTGTGCTTTAGCTTCCTCATCTGTAAAATGAAGGCATTTGGCTAGATGAACTTTGAAGTTTCTTTCCAACTCTATATTTATGATCCTATGATTCAATTAAATTCATCAAATGTTTATTTAGTATGTAAGACACTGTGCGAGGTCCTGGAGTTCAGAGATAGTGGGATGAAGTGAGAGCTGTAAGGAACCTCAGGAGCTATCTGATCTAAATCCCTACTTTAAATGGAAAAATAGATCTCTCTATGACCTCATCTGGAGCTTACCATCATGTATTTGTATGAATGTGGGGAGATGAAAAATACACATGAATCACCATAATATGAGTTAAAATGAGATGGGTCCATCCACAGAAGAAGTCAGAGAGGAATGAGAGGTTTGGGAAAGGGAGACATCACCTCTTGCCAAGGAGATAAATGAAGGCCTCATTGAAAAAACAATACCTGAGCTAGGCCTGAAAAGAAAGGAAGGATTTTTATAGGCAGAGAGGGAAGGGAGTCTATTAAATGCATATGCAAATGCCCAGAGCCAGAGAGGGCTGTACATATTAGGGAATGTCTCATAATCTGGTTTGGCTAAAATATAGGGTACATGAAGTGAATAAGTACTTTGCAAAGGTAAGTTGAAACCATTGAGTAAAGAGCCTCAAATGACCGAGTAAAAAGTTTCTATTTTAGTAATTATGGGGAACCATCGAAGGTTGCAAAGAAGAGAAGGGACATAATCAAACTTGTACAATAGAAAGATTATATCTGTATGAAGAAGAAAGAGACTAGAGGCAGAAAGGGTAGTTAGGAAACTATCAGAAAAATCTAGGAAAGAGGTAGCAAGATCCTGAAATGGGATGTGGCAATAAGAATGAAGAGAGAAGGCAGAACAGTGCAGTGGAAAGGCCATGGGCTGAAATCCCACCTCTGTCACTCCATAACTGTTTGACCTTGGGTAAGTCAGTTAACTCCATGGGCCTCAGTTTCCCCATTCACAAAAGGAGAGTGGGACCTCTGAGGTCACTTCAAGATTTAATCTATTATCCTTTGATCATGGGTTGTTGGGGAGTTGGCATCCGAAGGAGGTAGCACCTGACTGAGTGTGGGGAGGAGGTCAAGGGGGAGAGTCAAAGGTGCCTTTAAGGTTTCCAGTCTGAAAGACTGACTACAGGGATGGTGGTACCAAGACAGAGTTGGTGTCCAGTAGGATGGAAACTTCTTTACTGAAGGTAAGGAATATGTTGCCATTTTAATTTGTGTATCCTTAAGTTCCACCTGGTAGCTGATCTAAGAAGTGTTTGATGAAGTAGAAAAGCTGGGATGAATAAATTGTTTTTAGAGTCCTGTTTTAGACATGTTGAGTTTGAGGTGTGTGATGGGGCATCCCGGTGGACCTATCCAAGAGGTCACTGAAAAATTAGAATGGGAGGAGGCAAAGGGGGGTGGGAAGGCAAAGCTTCTAAAAATGTGGCAGTTATGTGCATAGAAATGAGAGCTGAAGAAACCAGAAGAGGCTGCCTGTGTAGAGTAATAAGAGAAGGCCAAAGACAGACCTCTTCTCAAGGGATGTTCACACTTCAGGGGTCAGAGAAGAACTGAGTGTCTGGAAAAACAAGAGTGGGGTCATGGGAGCTTGAGGAGAAGAGAGGGTCAAGTTGGTGTCAGCTAATGGTGTCAAATGCTACACAAAGGTCAAGAAATATGAGGATTATGGAAGAGAACCTGATGAGGCAGTTAAGAGATCAATGGTGACCCGTGGCTTGCTGGAAAGGCACTGGACTGTGGTGAGGAAGTAGGCGTGACAAAGTTGCATTTTGAGTTATTTTCCTGGTCATGATGATGGATTTATCCTGAGCCACATCATCATACACACTGTCTCTTCAGTCCCCATGGGGGTGAGCAGCCCACATTTTCCATACCACTGCTCCTGAAGTTTGTGGCTACAGAACACAGCTAAGCTAACTGGTCTCTAACAGAGAAAGCAAATGGTGATGTTGGTCTCATGACTGAGCTAATGAACCACAGAGTTAGTAAGAGTTCCTTTTAACTAATCCATCATGTCAGGACTGACAGAACCAGATTCTTGTCTATCTTTTAAATTTTACATTTGATTGAAGTGAAATTACAGGGTACCTAAGGTTATATATCAAAGGTTTAGGAGATGGGGTGGGAAGGAAAGGTATGGCCCATGAATACTGAAAAATTCCCATCCCTCCCTCATTATTTTTTTATTGCTTCTTGTTCAATGGTAATGAGCAAATGCCCCGTATGAAATTAAATTATGTTAACTATAAGCACTAGAATTGTAACACAAACAAATTATACACAGACAGGGTTGGGGCATATGAATCAAGGTCAATGATAGTGTGGTACTTTTTATAGGGTGACCTTTAGCAAAGTTGATTTTGTGACTCTTGTCTTTAGTGGGGAAAGAGTGATGATGAAGCTAACCAATGTTTTAGGAGTTCTGTAACGGTGAATGTGAGACATGGAATAGAATAGTGGATATTGTTCTCTATTGGGAGTCAAGAGAAAACCTGGGTTCAAATCCTGCCATAGATACTTATTAGCTGTATGACTCTGGGCCAGTCAATTAGTCTCTCTGAGATTCACTTTATCATCCGCAAGTAAGAGGGTTGGATTACATGACTTCTAGGGTCCCTTCCATTGCTAAATCTATGTTCCAATGTATTAATGATCCTGTTAAAAATAATTTGTGTTCTGCCTTAATATTATTTCCTAAATTCCCACTTGCATTGGTGACCTGGGGCCCCAGAGGGAAGCTGACTACTTTTCCCTTTAGGATTCTGTGGTTTTGTAAGCACTGTTGCTCATGAGCCCCCACTGGTGTGCTTTCCCTTAAAATCAGTTAGCCAGACTTTAAGTGACTTTTAGAAAAGGGTATTTATTAAGGTGGTATAGGAAGAACGCTTGTTGATTATTGGTCTTCACTATGTCTGTTTGCTCTTGACTAGATGCCTGATCTTCTGCTGGTGCCTTCTCTCTACTGACATGGGGAATGGTGTGTGTGTGTGTGTGTGTGTGTGTGTGTGTGTGTGTGTGTAGTATTGAATGAATGAGTGACAGAGTAAAACTCTCTCCTCCTCCCCCCTTTAACCCCCAATAGAATGATTTCCTCTGAGGTACTCAAACCTGATGTTCTTTATCACCAGGCTGATCTATTGGTTAAATGAACAACTACTGGAATTTTTCCTTTAATATTTAAAGTACCTGGGAACATGGTTAGATTGCTTGGTTAGTTGACTGCTATTTCCTTTTTGGTCAAATTAAAGAAGAATTAAAGAAGAGTTTGCTTTTTTTTTTTTTTTTTTGATGGAGAAGGCAGGGTAATTGGGGTTAAGTGACTTGCCCAAGATCACATGGCTAGTTTTTGTGTTAAGTGTCTGAGGCCGAATTTGAACTCAGGTTCTCCTGACTCCAGGGCCAGTGCTCTATTCACTGCGCCACATAGCTGTCCCTTATTAATATATTTTTAAAAATTCATCAGATGTGTTGTTTTTTTTTTTTTGAAGTGAGGGTGTTGAAACTCCTCCCTTACACATTAATAGGATGTTTTGCATCATTGTTTTTTGGGGAATTTGTGTGTATGTGTGTGTGTGTGTGTGTGTTGTGTGTTGTTTGGGTGTTTTGGGAAAATATATGTTGTGAGGGTGGTCAGAGAAGGATCACTGTGCCCATTTTATAGATGAGGCTATACAGGCAAAGTGACAGAACTGGGAGGTGATAGAATGAGGACCCCAACTCAGAATGCAAGCATTTTCTTGCAGCAATGACACTCATAATTTTTTTTCTCTGCTTCCCATGAAATCTGAACTTGAAAAGAATAGAAAGGAGAGAATATGTGATGAGTTAAGCCAGAGTGTGCCTAATGGAAGGCTTCCTTGTGTTACCACTGCTATTACCTAGGGGTGAAAGAGTTTCTTTTTCAAAGGCAGTCACCTAGGGATAGCTGCCTTCTTGACATCTCCCTAGTGTTCTACTCTGACTGCTCTTTATCTTGGCATGTCTTCAGCAAGTTGGTGAGAGATGACAAGAACATCAGAGTTATGGCCTTGAGGAAGAGGTGAGAAAATATTCCTCCTGCCTTTGCTTACTGAGGTGGGGGGACTGCATGAGTGGAACATTGCAGAGTTGGTTGATGGGATTGGTTGGCTTTGCAGAATGCTTTTGTCCCTCTTTTATTTTTATTTTTTTTATGAGGGGTAGCTTGCTGAGTAGGGAAGGGATAATTTAAATAGTAGAAGATATTGGGCAGCTAAGGGGCACAGTGGATAGAGTGTCAGGCCTGGAATCAGGAAGATTCATCTTTATGGGCTAAAATCTGACCACAGATACCAATTAGTTGTATGACCCTGGGCAAGTCATTTAACCCTGTTTGCCTCAGTTTCCTCATTTGTAAAATGAACTGGAGAAGGAAATGGCAAACCATTCCAGTATCTTTTCAAAGAAAACCCCAAATGGGGTCACAAAGAGTTGGATACAACTGAAACAACTCAACAACAACAATAACTAGAAGATATTAATAACATTTAAAAAAGTCAAACTAGTACTTATCAAGAATCTATCAAATCCTTGGCACTGTGGTAAGCCCTGGGAATACAGAGAAGGCTAAGACAGAGTCCCTGCCTTCAAGGAGCTCTTTGGAAGAGACCTTCAAGATTATCTAATTCAATCCCTTCATTTTATATACAGAAAAAGTAAGTGCCAGGAAAATGGTCACTTACTGTCAGTTGTCAGTGACAGAGCCAATGTAGGACCAAGATCTCCTGATTCCTAGTCTAGTATTTTGTGTATCATGCCAGAAGTTCTAATGGGTTACAAACTCCAAAGGGACTGGATTTGTGACTATGTTGTGAGCATGGGGTTCCAAGGAGTACCTTATACCAATGCAAGTCAGCACCTTCTCTCCAGCTTTTAGTTTTAGAAATAGTATGTTAGGGGAAGCTAGGTGGCACAGTGAATAGGGCATTGGCCCTGGAGTCAGAAGGACCTGAGTTCTGATCCGACCTCAGACACAGTGCACATAGAAACAAAAACCTAGCTGTGTGGCCTTGGGCAAGTTACTTAACCCCAATTGCCCTCCAAAAAGCAAAAAAAAAAAAAAAGAAAGAAAGAAATAGTATGTTAGAGACAGTGTTTGAATCTAGGGCTCCAAAGCCGTCTCTCTGCCCTCCACACCATCCTGTGTCCACAAGACCAACTATAGAAAAGGAGGCTAGGTGGACTCTTTAGTTAGACCAGCCAGGTAGATATTTAAATAATGATCAGGCATTACAGCTCACTCTTTGTTTTATCTCTAAATTTTCTGGCTTGGTCTTTTAAAAAAATACCAAAAGAATACATATTTTTTTAATGTGGTTTATCCCAATGCATGAACTCCATATGGTTCATTTCATATGTGTATGCATATATATTTAGTATACATTCACATATATATGTATGTATGTATTTGTTATAAAGCCATTGTGATCCCATTTGGAGTTTTCTTGGCAAAGATACTGTAGTGGTTTGCCATTTCCTTCTCCAGTTCATTTTATGGATGAAGAAATTGAGGCAAACAGGGTTAAGTGACTTGCCCAGGGTCACACAGTTGGTAAGTGCCTGAGGCTGGATTTGAACTCAGGTCCTCCTGACTCGAGGGCTGGGGTTCTATTCACTGTGCTCCTAGCTGCCTATATGTGTGTGTATATCCATGTATAGATGTATGTATGCACATATGTATATATATGTATAATGTGTGTATATATGTACACACATATACACATATTGCCTACATATGCATACAGATATGTATTCCTTCTCACTGTTGAGGGCCTTTCTAGACACTTGCTGGCTCATTCTTTAGCCTAGCTCTTGGAAATATTCCGCATTTCTTTCCAGGCCCCAGGTATGACTCCTCTTAGCCTGCTGAACCCCAGTTTGGTAGCACGTTGTTCCCTTGGATTTTGCCTATCACGTCTTTATCAAGTTTCCCTTCCTTAAGTTCAAATTCCACTCAGCAACTGGTGCTCATTTTCAAGTTTTTCTTATTTGAGTTGTTTTTGGTTACCTCCAAATGACTGCAGGTAGCAGATGAAAACAGAGAGAGATGAGATATGAGAGATGAGAGAAATGTGTTAGATAGATGGGGGCCTATAATGCTTGGTTGCAAAGCTGATTGTCTTGGGAAAACTGAGGGAGAGACATTCAAAGGAAACATCTTGGCAGTAGAATAATACATCTCTGCAGGCCTGAGACTCCCAAGTCATTTCACCTGTGTCCCTCCTTCTTGGGTGTACCTGGGAAGGTCTGATATGCCAGATCTGTGTGCGAAATGCCCAAGGTCCTTGGCACAGAGAGCAAAGGGGTTTGGGTTGTGAGGACGCTATTGCAAAAGGGTAGTGAGAGCCACATCCTTGACAACAACTTCTGAGCCTTCCTTATTTGGGGAATGAGCTTGTACCCAACTGAAGTCAGCATTTTTAAAGCTCATCTTTATTTGATGCCATTTTCATCTTTTGGGAAGTAAGGCATAGAATATGACAAGTCACCCTCCCATTTGCAAGGGAATGTGTTTTAACTATCCTTGATAATGATGAAATCCACAGATACCTATACCAATACAATACAATACTGGCCTATTATGAGAGGGAGTCAGAAATGCATGCTATTGAGATTTAAGTCTCTGAGGTTATTAGATAGGGTGATAGGTTAGATAAGTGTGCAGTGCACAGGATTAATTGGTATATTTTTTCTTTTCTTTCTTGCTCTTCAGGGGAATGAACCTGTACTAATACAGAAGAGTGTCATCCTTTCCCTAGTATCTGTGGTCAGGGGCACAGAATCCTTAAAGCCAGATTGGGCACATTCATTCCTTTATAGGGAAACCTTTGACATGGCAGGGAAAGGGGCTGCAGGTTGAGGTTGAGGTTAGACACTGGAACATGCTTGCTCTGAAAGCTTTCAGGGAGGGACCCCGGCATTTCACATATTGTACTAGGAAGCTCAACGTGGCTCTTTCTAAGGGCGTCTGATACACAACATAAATAGAAAAAGAAGGATATTTTTTCACAATAGCATTTTCAGAACTAGCAGGTGTGGTCCAAAAGACACCTGATTTAGAATCAGTTGGTCTAAGTTTCAATTTTGGTCTGACAGTTATCTCAACATGGTGTTGGAGTCTCATTTTCCTTACTATAAAATGGACTTAAAATACTTATGGAGTCATTGTGAGGAAAGCGTTCTGTAAATCTTAAAATGACCTATACATCTGAGTTATTTTTACTTGTCTGATTATCATCAGATTCACTTTAATGCCACTTAGTGAATATAGCTCTGGACTTGGAGTCAGGAAGTTCTGAGTTTGAATCCTATCTCTGAGACTCACTAGCTATGTGACCTTAGGCAAATCATCTGTAAATGGGGACAATAATAGCATCCTAACAGGTCTTTTGTGAGAAATAATGAGACAATACATGTAAAACACTTTGAAATCCTTAAGTGCTATATAAATGCTAGCATTTCAACCTCTGTGTTAGGGATAATCTTCATGGGATTCACAGAATCATAGCTCTCTCAAATTTAAGGGAGTCTGTGATGTCATAAAATTCTTTAGAGTTGGCTTTAGAGATTATTTTTTCCTTTTCCTCCCCCATCTAACCCCCTCCCCTCTAACTGGACTGAACTGGATTTCTCCTAGGGAGATGATCATCGGAGCATAGCTGACAGCTGGAGGACTCTTTGGAGACCCCCAAATAAAACCTCTTCATTTTTCAGATGAAACTCAGACCTGGGGCATTGGAGCACTTTGCACAAGGTCACTTAGGTGGAAAGTATAATAGATGAGATTTGAACGGAGGTTTTCTGACCCCAAACATGGTGCTTTTTCCCCTAAACTTGTGCCAGCAGGGGTGTTTATCCCTGTATATGCAGGAAATCAGAAAGGGTGAAGAGATGTGAGGGGAAAGAAGGCAGAATCAAATTATAATCAGAGATGACAGGGCTCAGGGGCAGTGGGTGAAGCTCCAGCCTAGAGTCAGGAAGCTTGATCCTCATGAATTCAAATGCAGCCTCAGACACTTACTTGGACATTCCAAGCTCATATCGGTCTGAGGGGCCACAGTTGGATACACTGTAACTTGACTCTAACATTGTGGTGTCATTTTGGTCCCCTTGGAGAATGAAGGGCAACAACCAGTCAACCTATTGTGGGCTTAAGCCTGTTTGCCTCAGTTTCATTACCTGTAAAATGAACTGGAGAAGGAAATGACAAACCTCTCCAGTATCTTTGTCAAGAAAATCCCAAATGGGGTCATGAAGAGTTGGGTAGTACTGAAAAATGACTGAACGATGACAAACCATGCTCAGCTAAGTCCTTGGGGTAAGGGAAGGAGGATGGGCAGGAGCTCCAGGATATGGTTTGAAAGGTTCCCTAGGTTGCTCTCCCTTTTGTGGCTTGGCTTGGCTTTGCCTGTTGTTATGGGTCTCACTGACATTGGCACACAACAGAGGTCATACTTCATTTGGATGGGGTGCCCCCGAACCATGCATGCCCCTTATGTTTAAGGGTCAAAGAGACTTGAATTTACTATAAGCTGTGCAGACCTGCTCTCGCCAGTTGTTTTAAATACAAATACCAAACATTTCTTTGGACGACTGACAGAAAGTTCTTACTCCTTCCCCTTGACTGGCCCTGACTCCATTTAGGGGGAAAAAACAGTTCATCACTCTTGATCTTCTGATATCCTAAGAGCATAGATACAGAGCTGGAAGTGAGCGTCTTGTTATAATAATAGCCAACATTTATATAATTGCTTTAAAATTTGCCAAAAAAACCCCCATATATTATTTGATCTTTGCAATAATCCTATGGGACAGAGGCTATGATCGACTCCATTTTGCAGATCGATAAATAGATCGAGAGCAGTGAAATGACTCAGGATCACACAGCTGGTTAAGTGTCCGAGGCAGGACTCAAACTCAGGCCTTCCTGACTCACTCTGCGGCATTCTCTCAGTGACATCACCTTCCAGCCCTAGAGAGGGCATCTCGTCTAACCTACTCAGTTTATAGAACGTAGAATCATAGCTCTAGAGGTGAAAGGGGTCTTTGGTGTTCATAGGCTCAAAGATCTAGACCTCAGGAACCTAGAGGACCTCCATATAAACCGACCTCCTCATTTTACAGATGAGAAAACTGAGGCCCATGGAAGTTCAGTGAATTATTCAAGGTCAAGCCAGCAGGATTCGATCCTCTGATTTCATACTACCTCCCCTTCATGAATTGTCTGAGCTTAAATTTCAAAAGATCCTATGACCATAGATCTCTATAGCTGGAAGGAACCCCAGAGACCATCAAATTCAACCTCTTCACTTGACAGATGAGGAAGCTGAGGATCAGCTATATAACAGGCTTGAATTACCCAACTAGTAAGTGATAAAAGTAGAATTTGAATCCTGGTTGTCTTGCCAGTTCTCTCCCTGTTGTACTGCACTGCCTCCCCTGTGATAAGATAGAGTGCAGGGCCTGGATTCAGGAAGACTTATCTTCTGCCCTCAGACACTTATGAACTGTGTGACCTTGGACAAATCACTTAACCCTATTTGCCTGATCTCTAAAATGAGCTGGAGAAGGAGATGGCAAACCACTCCATCTTTGCCAAGAAAACCCCAAATGGGGTCATGATGAGTCAGACATGACTGGAAAAAAATCTGAAAAATTCAGCATATGTTCCTATGTCTGTGTTTCTGATGCTTAACGTTAAAACTTCCCTTTTAACAGATGCTGAACCATGCTTTCCTACTATCAGCTACATGGCACAATGAGTAGAGTGCTGGACCTGGAATCAGGAAGAACTTACTTCAAAATCTGGCTTCAGACACTTACTAATGTGTGACCCTGGGCAAGTCACTGACCCTCTGATGCCTCAGTTTCTTCAACTCTAAAATGAGCTGGAGAAGGAAATGGCAAACCATTCCAGTATCTTTGCCAATAAAACCCCATATGGGGTCACAGAGAGTCAGACATGACTGAAACAATGAATGGGATATAGTAGGTGCTATATAAATATGTTAACTATTATTATTACTATTGTTATTATTAATGGAGAGAAGGGGTACTCCTTGTAGGGAATACTGCTTACACGTAAATGCCATTTGGTTTTACTTGACAAGGAAGGCTTAATAGCAGTGGTGGTTGTGTTGAGATATACTTAAAAAAGGACTATTGTAAAAAAAAAGTGATAACAAATAGAAATTGAGTAAATATACATTTAAAAAAGAAGGTATTTCTATTTTGGTGTAACTGTAACTGGCTCCTCTTATTATAATTATCTAACAATAATCTGGGGCTAATTGGAGGAGAAGGAGAAAGAAAGAATGTTGTTTCCATTCCATCTTGGCATCTGAAAAGTTAGCAGTGTTTTACTTATCTCAGGAAATAATGATAGAGGATATAGGCAGCAGCTTGGCAAATGCAGCAGGACCTGGTACCCAGGCCTTTGTGTCTATAACTTCCTTCACACTGTCCACCTGGAAGGGCTTCTTCCCTATCATAAGACTCCTATGGTGTGGGTCAGGTTGCTATGCTCACATTTCTACTGATCTCTTCCATCATCAAAAACCAGCACTCACATTTGAATTTCATAATCACATAGAAGATTGCATGGGGTAGTGGGAAAAGCACTCGATTTAGAGTCCAAAGACCTCAGTTCGAATCCCAGCTTTGCTATTTATCACAATGATAAATGATCTTAAGCACTTAACTATGGCATGTCCTAATGAACATAACTCTGGACTTGGGAGTCAGAAAGGGCTGGGTTCACATCTGGTTAAAGACTCTTAGTAATTGTGTAATTTTAGGCAGTTATATGGCTTAGGGAAGAGAGTGTCAGGCCTGGAGTCAGGAAGACTTGAGTTCAAATTCAACCTTAGACACTAGCTGTGTGACCCTGGGCAAGTCACTTAACCTGTTGCTTTAATCTACTGGAGAAGGATATGGCAAACCACTCCAATATCTTTACTAAGAAAACCCCATCGGCAGTGTGATACACAGGGTTATGAAGACAGGGACATGACTGACCAAAATTTCTATGGGTATTAGTTGTATAGATTCATTTTTTGTTGTTGTTACAACAAACAATTTGAAACAAAGTAAGTGTCCATCACTTGGAGAATGGGTAAACATTGTATTATATAAATTATTGTATTATATGAATTATTATACCATGATATTATTATTATTATTCTTATACCATAATAACTATGAAGAATTTAGAGAAGCCTGGGAAGACTTGTATTAATCATTGAAGAGCGAAATGAGCAGAAACAAGAAAACAATTTACATCATGATTACACAGGTGTAAAGGAAAAGGAGGAAAACAATATCAAAAGACCTAAAAAATGAAAAAAAAAAGACCTCAGAATTGATAAATGCAGTGACCCACCATGACTTAAAAACAAAACAACTAACTATAAAATATGCCTTCTGCCTTTCGGTAAAGAGATGCAGAGTGAATCTTTCATTTTTAGGCATGGCTAATATATTGCTTTTTTCCCCTCGAATATATTTATTATAAGATAGGACTTCTAATATGGTGAGGAGAGGGGTCTGAGAGGGTGGGTTAGAGTGCAGTAAAAGAGATATCAAAACAAAAAAGACAATCAAGAAAGTATTTAAATATGTAGAAAACAAAACTAAGTACACAAATAAATGTGGCAATTTTGTTTGCTAAATTTAACAAATTTCTTTTCAAAACAAATTGTACCTAACAGAGTTCACAAATTCATATATAATCCTTTCTTTTTTTAATTTATTGGAGTACTTTTTGATAAACGGGAAGTTCATAATATGAAAAAAATTCTAAAAAGAAAGTTGTATGGAAGAAAAAAAACTTTTTGGGGGCGCAGGGGGTCCAGAACCATGTATTATTATAGCAAAGTAAAGAACTACTGGTATGGTAACTCCCTTCACTGATGTAGATTTGCAACTCATCCTTAACTCATCAGTTCAGAGGGTTAGCTGAAAAGTTAACTTTCTCATCCAGAGTCTTGGGAATTGAATCTAGTTCTTACTCCAAAGCTAACCCTCTAGCACTACATCACATGGTACCCTGGTGATAGATATATCTATGTGTAAAATTTTAAACCTTTCCAAAAAAAGGGCAAACCTGACAGAACTCTTCTTTGACTTTTATGAACACCATTAAATAGAAAGTCATCCTACATACTCTTAAAATGCTTGAGTGATGGCATCTTCTTGCACCAATGTGGGTCACCACAACTCCTCTGGGTTTCAGCAAACTGTCTTTGAGGATTGCTGTGGCCCAAACCATTGAACACCCAGTAGTTAAAACTTTTAGTGACAAGCTTTTAGTGACCGAGGTTGGTCCTTGGAAGGGGACAAACAGCCCATTACCAGGCACAGATGAAATATATTGTCAATAAAATAATACGTAACAAGATTCCTTTTCCTAGAATCTGAGGAAACAGTTCTGTGAACTGTACAGTGAGTGGGGTTGGTTAAATTTTAAGTTTTCTTTCTGGACAGAGGACCAGTAAAAAAAAAAGGAACTACAGGCAGATAAAAAAAGAACAATGATGCCCTCGGGGAAAGAAAATATGAAGGGCAGGTTACTAGGCAACCCCTGCATCATGGTGGCACAATAAACCCCAGTGGCAAAAAGCAGCTCTCTACAGCATCATAGCTGAGTCAGCAGCAGATGAGGGAATATGGAGGCCTGCTTTTCCATGTGAATTGCTGTCATTATGGCTGGAAGGCAGGTACAGCAGGCACCATGTAAAAGGTACCTCTTCTGATGGTAAACTAGATTTTGAGCCTCTATGTGCAGGGAGGCAACTTTGTCATTACAATGCTGGTGCTGACATCTTTATTGAAGAAAATGCCCTCAGCAGCCTGGGGAAAGTTACTTTTCCTGTTCTTCTAACCACAAATTCAATAGGGACAGTAATGCTAGAAGACTAGGAATCGGAAGACCTGGGTTTGAATCCTCCTTCTTCAATTTATCAGCTGTGTAATCTCAGGACAAGTCTCTTCATTGTTCCCAGACTTGTATTCTTTCTATATAAATTGGGAGTAATTATCTCTCTGCCTCTCGCAGAAGGCTATGCAGATCAAAGGGGAATGACATTTCGAGTGCTGTATCTAAGTCAGCTCTTATTATGATGGGCAGAGGCCTTGGTATGATCTCAGAGCCTTGGAACATGGGATTTTCAGATTTTGCAATTGGTAGAGAGAATCAAGGTTAACTCTAAGCAGAGTAAACATCAGAGCCTGAACAATGTCATCTTAAATAACAGCTCTAAATCTATTTACCACATGCTTTCTCTCCAAACTTGTTGCCTCATACTTCTCTGTATGGTTGTTTTCCTCCAACCAACCTGGTCTGTGCTTAGGAAAGTTACGTGATCTCAAACTTCATCTCCTTCTGACTGCGCCCATCCCCAAGTGACCTTCCCTTTCTCTGAACTGCTTTGGCCATCACTGTCTGTAGATGCCATTTGTCATAAATCACATACTCTCACAGCAACTATTTATCCCTTTACTTATACTCGTTATCTTTTCAGCTAGACCACAGTTCTTTTGATCTGTAAAGGCTCACTCAATGATTTGTTTGTATGGGGTAGTTATTCGAGAAATGTCTGTTGGTGATAGTTAAGTTTTGCAGTTCTGTTCTATTAGGAGACATTTGAAACAAAGTTTTACTTTGCAAATGAGAAAGACAGAAAATAATTTCATTACTTTCCATTTCTGACTCTGTTTACATTTTTTGTCCTTTGTGCCCTATCTTGGAGCATCAATTCAATTCAGTTCAATCAAATGCCCCCTAAGTTTAAGATTCTATCCTAAGCTTCAAGGCTATAAAAAGGAAAGGACTTGAACTCAGGACCTCCTGACTCCAGGGCTGGTGCTCTATTCACTGCACCACCTAGCTGCCCCAGGAATGTGTCTTGATGAAGATGATTCCAATTTTGGACATGTTGGATTTGAAGTAATGGAAGGCATCCCCGTGGAAATTTGCAGAAGGCAAATAGAAATGGAAGATAGGAGTTCAGAGGGAAGGCTGGGCCTGAGGACGAACATCCACAGAGATGAAATGATTAAAGCCAGCAGAAGAGAGTACCAAGGGAAAACGTGTAAATTGGAGAAAAGGTCCAAGTGCAGAACTTTGAGACTTATGAGTCATAAGATCAGAGATTTAGAGTTAGAATGGTCTTCAGAGGACATCTAAATTCAAACCCCTCGTTTTATAACCAACAAGCATTTATTAAGTGCTTGCTATGCCTCATACTATTAAAAGTGCCTACTATGTGTCAAACACTATCCTAAGAGCTGGCCATACAAAGAAAAGCAAGAGAGAGAGAGAGTCCCTGGTCTCAAGAAACTTATAGTCTGGGGCGGCTAGGTGGCACAGTGAGTAAGAGCGCCAGCCTTGGAGTTGGGATGACCTAAGATCAGATCCGGCCTCAGAAAATGAGCACCCACACATAAATCACTACTGGCTGTGTAACCTTGAGCAAGTTAACCCCAATTGCTTTAAAAAAAAAGAAACTTATAGTCTAATAGGGAGACAATACGCAAATAATTATTTACAAACAAGATATATGCAGAATGAATTTGGATATAATCAATAGAAGGAAGGCATTAGAATGTCCCCTTTGAAGGGCCGGGAAAAGACTTCCTGTAGAGGTAGAATTTTAGCTGGAACTTGAAGGAAGCCAGGGAAGCCAGGAAGTAGAAATGGGGAGGGAGAACATTCCAGGCAGGGGGGCAGCCACTGAAAATGTACAGAGTAGGGAGATGGAGAGTTCTGTTTTAGGAACAACAAGGATGTCAGTGTCACTGAATTGCAGAGGATATGGATGTATCGCCAAGGCAATATTCACAGCACTGATGGTGACTATGAATATAGTGGCATAGTTCTGAATTGCAAAATATAACAGACTCTCCATATAGAAGACAGAAGTAAAACATTTATTTAGACACCAGAAAGCCAGATCTCAACACCAGAAAACCAAATCCATCATAGCAACAAAGAAGTTAATATACCATAACACAGTAGGGAGCCACACCATCATCCCAAAGCCTTCCCACAAGCCTAGCTGTCTCCTTGCCTGTGTCCTTTCTCTCTCCTAGCTCTAACTGCTCTGACTTCCACTTTCCTATGGAATCTGTTCCACCATTTAGCAAACTCCTCCCACCACAGGTTCCATGTTATTACATTTGGCCTATTAAGGGGAAGGGAAGATCTTCAAATTCCCATTACCATTACAATAGGGGTAATAACAAGACCAGAAGGAGAGGAGGGAGTCAGGTTATGAAAGGGCCATACTGGGCCATATGAGAATTTTTTATTTAATTGTGGAGGTGATAAGGATAAGGTGATAAGAGTTTATCATGTTGAGGGATGATATGGTTAGATCTGTGCTTTGGCAAGATTAATTTGTCATCTGAGTGGTGGATGTACTTGAGTGGGAGACAGACTTAAGACAGGGAGGAAACTGAGGCCCAGGGAAGGTAAGTGACCTGACCAGGGTCACAAAGCTGCCACGGCAGTTCAATACCAATAAGTTCTGGAATGCTAATGCATCCACATAGAATTCTATGAGTCCTGCCATTGCTTTGATTAGTTTTGAGCTACTGAATCCCCAGCCACTTTCCCTCTTACTTACCGCATTATGAATTCTTTAAAACACAATCGCAATTTGTTGTGATGCCGGTAAAGTTTTGGGTCATCTGGAATTTCAGCCAAGAACACTTGGGCTACCTCTAGTGGTCCCTAATAGAAACAACAAAAATACATTAATGTTTCACTTAAAAGAAAACAAATTTCCTCAACATTTAAAAAAATTTGATTTATTTGGTTCAACATTTTGTTTCACAGAGTGATCAATTTTTTATCCAGACCTGTGATTTCAGTGGCATTGAAAACAAACTGTGGAGTACCTCCACTGACATTCAATCACTGGGCATTTTCTTGCAATTTCTGTGTGCCACATAGATAAGACAGAGAAAGAGGACAGTTCTGTAATTTCAGGGGGAAAGTGAGATTGCACTTCCTTTCATCCCAGTGGCTCTTTTACCTGATTCACAGTGGCTCCCACAGAGCCTTGTAACACCATCTGAAGCATCTTGGCATCTGGCGGCTCCTGGTTGACAGCCACGGCCAACTCCAGGGTCTTCTTCTTCATGTCTTCAATAGCAACTTCAATTGGGGTCAGCACAATCTGGAAAAAACAAACAAGCAAAAAAAAAAAACAAAAATGGGAGGAAGTCACTGTCTGGTCCTAAGAAATAGAGACAGGGACAGATAAAAGGACAAGACTGGTAACTTTACTGGCGTAGGAAACTCTTGGTTAAGGAAATTCCTTCTACCAAAGCAGGTCATCATCTCTACAACTTGGAGTTTTGAAGGCTTAACCTAATCTAATCTAATCTATAGGTATTTCTTCCACATGGGGTTAGGGGTGTGGTGTAAACCCCACCCCACCCCCATCTGGAAAATCTATGTACAATTTTTTGGCCGTCTCCTTATACCAGAGAAGATTCTGAATTTTTTCTTTTCTTTTATGAGGTGTTTATAGTACTATACATATATTTTATTCATTTCTGAGTTTCTAAGCTTTTTCTGTGTCCTCTGCTGGCTTTGGCGTGTTGTCTGCTGCTTCCCTTAAAGTCTCCTCAAGTTCCCATTTAATTTCTTATGCTGCCCTGTGATGTATTGAAACCATGATGAGGAAAGTCACAGTGTGGAAGGGATAACTATGATCTAACCTAATATAGTTTAGATGTGTCAGAGGCAGAGCTTGAGCCTGAGTCTTCCTGCCTCCAAAGGCCACTATACTATAGGCATAGGGACAAGACCTAGGGAGCACCCAAATGAGGACCCTTTCTCTACCAATGCAGGTAACTCGTACCTTATCAATTACTTAAATTAGGGCACTGAAAAGTTAAATGACTTCCCCTGGTTTACACAGCCAAGGTATGTTGGAGTGGAATTTGAACCCAAATCTTGGCTCTGAGGCTGGCTCTCCATGTAGACTTGTAGTAATACAAATCCTGGGCAGAATTAGAGATGGCAGACAAATAGGGTGATTAGATTCACAGGCAGAGGGAAAAGAACACATGGTTGGAAGGGTTTCAAGACAATCTGAATAAGGAAAGATGGTTTCAGGTGAATCTTATTTCTATTCCAGTTCCATTTCCGTTATGGGGCATATTATTCCATTTGTAACCAGAGAATTAAGGGCTGTCATATCATAAGAGGTAATGTAATGACATGAGCACTTTGGAAACCTTAAAGGTCTATGTAAATGTCAACTCTGGTTATTATTACTAGGCCTCTGGCATCTCATGCCCTTTTTTGGTATTATAGAAAGTGGTTCTTCCAACCCAATAGAGTCTTAGTGGTTCACCTGTCAACGGTTTAGTATAACCCTCCTCTCTGTAAAATTGTGGCTCTGGTGACAGAAAGGAAGGTCAGAGTGTCAAGAAAGTCTGGTCCAGAATCAAAGAGGTCTTCATCATTTGTTCTGGTCTACAATGGTCCTACTGTTCAATACCTGTTAAACCAGGATCAGGACTGGACTTGTTATTTCATTGGTACAGAATTCCTAGATAAGGAAACTCCCTCTCTACCAAGTGTTACACAGCGATTAAAAAAAAATCAATAAGGAGCATATAGCAGCTGCCCAATATAGGTTTGCTATCACTAATAAACAGTATTAATTCCAGAATCACCTACAGGAATTTATATAACATAGGGAGCAGAGAAGAGCTGTCTGACCAAATCTGGACACTCAACTCCACTTTGGGAGTAAAAGTACTTCCAGGTAGGAGTTTGTAAAGGCTCCCTTCTTTCTCTTTTCACTGCCTTACGGTGTGGAGAGACCAAGCTCTGATTTGGACCCCTCTTCTGGGAGGCCCTCCTGCAGGGGGTCATTTCCAAGTCTTCAGTGGCTTGATGCTCCCCAGTTGCGGTCATTTCCAGGTGACATTACCTCCTCCTTTTGGATGACTCTGATTCTGGTCTTGATGTAGGGGAAGGCATGCATGGTGGTCAGGATAGTGTTCCTCCGGTGCTGCTCATTCAGCTCTCCCCGGGGCCGTCCCTCCAGGGTGAAGGGGGTTGTGTACATGAATCTTTGGAGGTTGAAGTTCTTCTCAAAGTAGGTTACCCTGTCTTTCATCTCATACTCATCAAAATAGGGCTCCACAAAAGTGATTTGTATGTAGGCCTAAGGGAAGGGAGGGAAAAGGAGGGAGGAAATGAGCCTCATTTTCCAACCACAGAAACAAATCATGACGAAGGAAGGGAACAGACATGCTGGGACACATCAAAGAGCAGGATCCCTCTAACACCACTGAGGCTGATGGCATCAAGAAGGAATTCAACTCCTTTCCAGGAACCCCCACCACTACCACCACACACACCAAAGTCAAAGTTTTCTTATTCAGAACTGTCTTTCTTTTTGAAATTTTCATCAAAGAAACTAAAAAAAAATTTAGGCCTTAAAATTATTCTCTAGGAAAATAAAAAAAATGTAATATGTTTTAAATTTTAAAAAAAGTTTCTACTAAGTGGTCTACTAATGCTTTTATTTTTTGAATTTTGCCTGACAGCATTAATAGGACAACCCTTCAGGAGATGGGTTCACTATTACCAGACACAGGGTTACTATGATGTCAGTCATCATAGGGTAGCTAGGTGGTGCAGTGGATGGAAAGGTAGACCTGGAGTCAGGAACACCTGAGTTGAAATCTGACCTCAGACACTTGCTAGCTGTGTGACCCTGGATAAGTCACTTAACCTGCTTGCCCCAGTTTCTTCATCTGTGACATGAGCTGGAGAAAGAAAATAGCAAACGACTCCAGGATATTTGCCAAGAAAACCTCAAATGGGATCACAAAGAGTCAGACATGACTGAAATGACTGAACAATAGCAACATGATATTAGTCAAGGACTAGAAAAATCAGACAGGATGGTAAATTATGCAGCCCAGACTGGTGGGTCATTGTTTTGTTTTTTAAATTTATATTTCAGGCTACTGGGAAGAATTATTGAAGTAATGGGAAAACCAGGCAAAGTTAAAAAAAATTTCTCTTCATCTTGCCACATGCATTTCTTTTGTTTCATATCATGTGCATTTCCAAATATCATAGCATAGGGCCACAGAATTAGAGCTAGAAAGTACTTTATAGGTCACTGAGCCCAATCTCCTCATTTTACAGATGAAGAAACTGAGGCTTAGAGAATGTAAGTCACTTGCTTAGGGTCATACAGCTGGTAAGTATTTAAATTGGGATCTGAACCCAAGTCTCCTTGACTCTGAGTCTAAAGCTACTTAATATTCTTCTACCTCCTCCCCATCCCAGAAAGTCATTCCTTGTAACAAAGAATAAAAAAGAAAGAAAAAGCAGTTTAGTAAAGCTATCTAATTGAGTCTGACAGTATATACAACTTAGAGAGAGACAGAGACAGAGACAGAGACAGAGACAGACAGACAGACACAGAGAAAGAAAGAAAGAGATAATGTGTGTGAACAGCTCATTAGGGTAGTCTAGCCCCTTTTCCTCCTGACAATCATAACTTATGCTATGTCTTAGTTTAACTTTTTTCTTTTTTTTGCTTTTTGGAGGGGGGAAGACAGGGCAATTGGGGTTAAGTGACTTGCCCAAGGTCAAGGTCATTCGGCTAATAAATATTAAGTGTCTTAAGTTGAACTCAGGTCCTCCTGACTCCAGGGCTAATGCTCTATTCACTGCCGCCCCCCGTTTCTTAGTTTATGAGCACTTATGTCTTAGCATGATAACTTACAAGATATTATTCAAAGAAGAGAAACACAATTTTCCAGAATGGCTGTGACCAAAGGCTTTGGTGTCATTATATGGCTGTGGTGGCCAGGCAAAAAGTATAAAATGGCAATCAAGAATATATTAAGTGCCTACTGTATGCCTGGCACTGTGTTAGGTTCCAAGAACATATGTAGAAAGAATGAAATCCAACTTGAAAGGATCTTATATTCTAATGGGGGAGACAACAATTATATATTCAAGCATACAGACTAAATATAAAGAAAATCAATACCAATAAATACGGGACAGTTAAATATAATGCATTTAGGGGAGGGAAGGCAATTGTGGAAAATCAGGAAAGGTTTCAGGGAGAAAGTGGTGCTTGAAGGAAAAGAGGGATTGAATATTGTGATGCATTGTATGGGACTATATTTGTGACATTGTATTATATCGTGTTGCTTAGTACTGTGTTGTGGCACACTGTATTGTGTTTATCATATTTGTTGCATTGTATTACATCGTGTCACATTTTATTGTGTTAAATTGTACGGTGTTACATTGTATTATATCATGTTGCTGTGTGTTGTATTGCATTGTATTCTATTGTAACTTCTGTGACATAAAAATCCAGGAACAGATCTTAATCTCTAATTCAAAAATCTCATACTTTGCAGAAACATTACATTGTCCCTCATAACAAAGTGCTAGCTCTTGGGGGAAAAAGTGAATCCCTTTTACCTCAACAATCATGGCAAAAGTAATTTTTCATTTTACTTGGCACATTGCATGAAAGATCATTTATTTCTCAAACTTACTGGTTGATGTCAAACATGGTAAGTACTATCTTCCTTAAGGTTTCAACACCTTTATACTTAAAACTTGCATCAATAGGTGTTTGTTTTGCCATGGGTATGGGATGAAATTATGAGAAAATATGGAGAAGGATACAGAGAGGGCAAAGATTTTTCACTACCTGAATCAGTCTTCACAAAAGAGATTTAAAAAACAAAGGCCCATTGCTTGAGGAGGCACATTTTACCAGCCTGACAATTTTTTCCAATCCTTACCTCTTTGACTAGCATCATAGTGACCCTGCATATGGTAGCAGTGAACTAAAGCTGTCTGGTAAGTTGTTAATCAGAACTTTACGTTTATACTGAATCTGAATTTTCCTGGAGTATGATTTTTAAGGCCTAAGCTAATTTTTCCTCCTGGATACCAGGCAATGGCTAAAGCATATAGGATGCATTTCAAAGTTCTAAAGGGTCACATGCTAGCTGCCAGAAAGGAAGGGTCCCAAGGGTGATGCTGTTGTATAAATCCATCCCATACCTTATGAGGATCCAACTTGGTTTTGTCCACAGGAATAGAATCTTTAATTACTTCCACAAAATTTGCACCAAAACATTGACCATAAAATGCCTAGGAAAAAAACAATTCTTAAAGTTATTTTGACACAATTCTTCCCCACCCTCCCTCTATTTTGGAAATGCAGGGCAAGACTGAAAGAAGTACAGGGTGTACCTTGTGGGTACTTGAACATTCTATCAATGGAGTGACATTGGGATATCATTGGAGCTAATGGGAAAGATTCAGGCTTAGAGCTTCCATAGCCCCAAATCAAGAAAAATCCTGTCCTGCTGGCTGATAAACACATTCCTATTATAGGCCTACTAGAATCTCTAAAATTATTTAATTAGTGATTACTGAATGCCCACAGAGTAAGTTGCCACTGAATTCAGCCCCATTTATTCATACTATAGAAACTCAGAGATCACCAGTCTTTTCTTAATGTGGCAAACTGTAGCCAGAAGTATTTAAAAGTCAGTTCCATTCACTGCAGTGTGATGCAGCAAATACTTATTAGAGACATGCTCTGGGGCAGCTAGGTGGCACAAGCCTTGGAGTCAGGAGGATCTGAGTTCAAATGTGACCTCAGACACTTACTAGCTGTTTGACTTTGGGCAAGTCACTTACCCCCAATTGCCTTGCCTTCCCCCCTCCAGAAAGACAAAAACAAAACAAATAAATACTCGTTCTGTGCTAGGTAAAACTTCAAGCAAACCATGACATTTAAATAAGACATAGTGGCTGTCTTCATGAAGCTTCCAATCTAGAAAGGTCTGAGACATTCTAGTACACAACCATAATAGGTACATGTATATAGTCATAACACTCAATAATATATGACAAATGCATTAATTAGCAAGTTATAAAACAAAGTTCTAGGTGAGGTCCAAGGAGGAAAGGCGTTAATGGTAAAGAGATTAGAGGCAATTTTCATAGCAGCCTCCTTTGAGTTGGGCTTTAGAAAATGGGGAGGAATTCAGTAGAACATCTCTGAGTGCCAGTGGTAGAAACAATACAGACCTGGAAGTAAAGAGATCTGGTCTAGCACTTTTACCAATTAACTGTGTGACTTTAAAGAAACCATTTAATCTCTAGGATTCAGTTTGGCAGCTAGGTTGTACAGTGGATAGAGCACTGGGTTTGGAGTCAGGAAGACATCTTCAGGAGTTCAAATCTGGCCTCAGACACTTACTTGCTGTGTGACCCTGGGAAAATCACTTAACCCACTTTGCCTCAGTTTCCTCATCTGTAAAATGAGCTGGAGAATGAAATGGCAAACCACTCTATTTTGTCTGCCAGGAAAACCCCAAAGGAGTCACAGAGAGTCAGACACAACTGAACAACAACAAAAAGGCTCAGTTTACTTGTGTATAAGCAGGCATGATAACTCCTTGCCAATTTTCCTGAAAGTGAGACAATCTCAGAATTTTAAAAGAAGGGTACTAAATAAATTCAAGGTATTTGCATACAAATATGTGCAGTGCCTATGTTACTTATCATGAAGTGTTTGGGGGATCTTAAATGAGGAATAATTTGAGTGTACTTCAGTTTTTACAGTGCTGCGTTCTGCCATTATTTTTTAGTTCTTAGGATTATTATTATTTTGACATGTCCTCTGGATTTTGTTTTCTTGGAATTTTGTTCTATGCTTACTTTCTTTAGTGTAGCTTTGAAGTGTCAGAGGTGAGATTTGAACTTAACTGTGTGATCCTGGTCCATTAATTTGGCTCTCTGAGATTCAGGTTCCTCATCTGTAAAATGGGCACAATAATATACAGGCAGAGGTGTCAGGAAAGCACTTTATAAATTTTAAAGTGCTATAGAAATGGGAGATATCATAATCATCAACTTAGGGCCTTAGAGTCAAGAAGATCTGGAATAGGCTTAAGTAAGTGAGGAAGTCAATAAACATTAATTAAGACACTGTACTATTCTAGGGATATGAAGAGAGACAAAAGATAGTCCTTGTTCTTGAGATTAATCAAATGGTAGAGACAATATTCAAATAACTGGGTACAAACAGGATAAATGAGAGAAAAATCAACAAAGGGAAGATTTTAGAATTAAGAGGGATTGGGAAAAGCTTCCTGTAGAAGATGGCACAACCTGCCTCTGACACAATCTGGCTGTGTGACCCTGGTCAAATCACCTAACTTCTCAGTTCCCTAGGTAATATTCAAGGATAATATAATATTTTGGTTATTTTTTAAAATTTAATTTTCTTTTGTGCTTAATAAACACCAAATAAAATGAGCATTTCCATATTCAAAGTAGAACAGAAAAATAGAATTGTACTTAAACCTACAAATCTCTGTTATATACATCTTGCTTTTCTTTTTAAGCATACGATAAATTTGACATTTAAATTTCAAAACTGTCTACAAATTGCAGAATCTCTTTTGATCTGTATCAATAAGGTGAATTCCCACACAGGGAGTTCCCTACACCAATAAAATAAAAGTTTAGACCAAAAGAAAAATTTTTTTTTCTCTACAGGTTTCTCCATTATAGTCTTCCTTCAATGCTTCAGCATGATGCAGAAATGATCTCAAGTTCTCCAAGGCTATGCCAGGAGAGTCTGAACTCTGGCAGTTTCCACCAAGCTGGAAAGGCTTCAAGTACAATCCTGGTGATGGATTATGTGCTTGTTATCTGAGGACAACCCTGGAGTCACTATATCAGAACTAGGGTTCATTACCTACAGACATGAAGCAGAGTGTAGTTCCTGTAAGCCAGAAATATTTCCCAGTGCAATTCATTGATTTAGCCTTGGATAAGCCCCTTGAAAATGAGAACTGTCTCACTGAATTTGGGAAAGGGTGCCAAAAATATCCCTGTAATCATAAGTACCTTGGGAAAGAGACCCACACAAGTGATCTACAATCTTAGCCTTTACACATTCTGACAACCAGACACTGGACTTGTGGGGAGAGGTAGAGGAAGGGGACATTCCAAACCTTTCTTACCGCCAGCTGCCAGTGTGATTGTCAGATGGGCAATATGGAGTGGTTCCTATGAGTCAGTGAAGCCAAGTCCATGACCAGTGGTGGTGTTTGGTTTTTTTTTTAAGCTACCTAGAAGGATGTACTTTAACTCCATTTCCACCCTACCTCCCCCAACCAGGAATGTTTTAGATGCCAAGCACAGAAAGCCACACTTCTTACCTCTAGTCTATGTGAAATTTCTGGAAGTTTAGTAATTGCAGGCTCTTTGTAAACAAATTCCTGTTCATCCAAATCTCCAAATTTGAAGCCATAGAAACCAACTCGGAAATAGGTTCCAAACATTCGCTTGTGACCCTGGTAAACAAAAGGCAAAACTCCTCATTTACACTTTGGCTTCTCTCATCTAAAGAAGAGTAGTGTTCATTAAATTACTACTGCCATGATTACTATCAAGAAGAAATCATTTAGGGGCGGCTAGGTGGTGCAGTGAATAGAGCACCAGCCCTGGAGTCAGGAGGACCTGAATTCAAATCCAGCTTCAGACACAACACAAAAACTAGCTGTGTGACCTTGGGCAAGCCACTTAACCCCAATTGCCCTCCAAAAAAAAAGAAGATATCATTTATAAAAACAATAACAAATACATACAAGTTTTCATGCTTATAAAAGGAGCTTTGGAAATGACATAAAAGAAATAGGAGTTCTTAGAATTGCAGCTAGGAATTCCTAAGTCTGGGTCAAATTCAATTTAGCGGGGGCAGGAATGGGGAGATGACAATAGTCAGTGCAGAAGACTGTTTAATTGATGGCATCACTCTGAGACTGTCTGAGGTGGGGGAGGGGAGCCACTGAGACTGGACTCTAAGCCTGGTACTCCTGAGCCAGGTTCATACTGAAGAAGTACGGGTAGGACAGAAGATTAGGGGGTAAGGCAAAGGGGCAGTGGTTGATGCAGCTGATGGGGGAAAGCATTCTATTCTCAGGGAGGAAGTACAGCTCCCCAGAGAGTGAGTATATCTCACTACCTCCCCTCAAATTGGTACCTTGGGGCAAAGAATGGGTTGTCCCTGACTATTTACAGCTATTGCTTTTGGTTACAGTCTCAGTTCTATTACTAATTCCCTGAGTGTCTTAGGGTACGTCACCCTCCTTTTTTTTTTTTTGGGGGTCACACCTTTTAATAGAAAATACAAAGATCTCACACAAAACAGCTAGAGTAGAAAAGAAGGGGGGTTGGGTGGGGCAGCGACAGCTACTTGGCAGCTACTTCCTTTTGTTTGGGGGGAGGCCTGTAGACGCCCACCACCACAGCATGATCTCGCTCATAAGGCTCCAAGGTGAGCTGTTCCTGGGGCTTCATGTTTTCCTGCTGCATTTTCTTGACTTCTGAGGCAAACACGGCTTCTGGGGAGGCTGTGGAGTCTATGCAGTTGGCCTTAATGGAGATCACAAAGTGTCCACCGTTGCGCAGGAAGTTGTGTGCATTGAGAGCCACAATTCGGGACTGCTCTGGCTGGGCCACATCAGCAAAAATCACATCCACCATCCCAATGAGCATTTGGTATTTGTGGGGATGTCGTGCATCTTCAACGACGGGAATGATGTTTATCCTCTTCTTGGCCACGTTGATGAGATCTCGGCCAGATCGATGAGAAAATTCGACATCGTAGACCAGACCTTCGGGACCCACGATGTCAGAGACATGCGAGACAGTAGTGCCTGATGCTGCTCCTAAGTAGAGTACTTTGGCCCCAGGTCGGATGTGGATCTGATCCACTCCACCCAGGATGGCTGCAGCCAGCTTTGATCAGAAGGGGTTCCAGGCTTGGTACTCCAACTTCCCCTCACCATCCTCCACAGTGATTCTCTTTTCACCATAGACTGACTCCCCGGGAACCATGTTCTTTGTGACCAGGGCATCCTCCTTTCCTCGACAAATAAAAACTCCCTCATATCGATGAGGCTCCACAGTGACCTTCTTTCCTCCTTGGAAACCTCCTCTACCACCCCGGCCTCTGCCCCGGGGGGTGCCTCTGCCCCTACCGCCAGGTGACTGAAACCCTCCTCGGCCACCTCCTCGGCCCCCACGATCTCCAAAGCCACCACGGCCACGTCCCCCAAAGCCTCCTCGGCCCCCAAAGCCTCCTCGGCCCCCTCGGTCACCACCTCTTCCACGACCTCCGAACCCACCCCGACCACCCCCTCGGGGGCTGAATCCTGGCTTCATGGCACGCGGCTCGCTCCGCGGTCCGTATGGTGGCCGCCGGCGGACACGCGGCTCCCACGCGCCACGGGGCCTCAACAGCCCGGGTTACAAACAGCCGTCACCCTCCTTTTTAATTCTTTTTTTTTTTTTTTCTCAGAATTCTTTTTTTTTTTTTTTAGCTTTTTTGAAGGGCAATTGGGGTTAACTTGCCCAAGGTCACATGGCTAGGTTTTTGTTTGTGTGTGTTAAGTGTCTGAGGCCAGATCCGAACTCAGGTCCTTCTGACACCAGGACCGACGCTCTGCTCACTGCGCCACCTAGCCACCCCCCTTTTTAATTCTTAAGGCCTCTTGTAAGGTGCTAATATCCATATCACGAGAGCAATTTTCAGGTTTTCTTCGAACAACAAAATGAATTACATATTGCAATGGGCTCTAATTAGCTGACTTCTCCTTCTCTCACACTCTAGGGACCCATTTGATTTCTGTTCATTCATTATTAGTCATGTAACAAATTATGGGATACCACATGAAGGAGAACTCCCTGGAAAAAGATGGGAGGTAAAGCTCAGGGGACAGGGACAACTTCTTCAGCATTTGTGACTAAATACAGCAACCAGACCACAGGATGAGCTGGAAAGAGATCTGTCCCAGGTACCTTGCTAATGATGTTATCAAAAGCCTTCTGCAGTTTGTCATGAGTTGAGGTCAGCTTCCTGAAGTCTCGGTGAGCTTCCAATATGGGGATGACCAGCTTGTAAACCTCATTGACAGTTTCATACAACCCTCCCTTATTAAAATGAAAAACAAAACAAAAACATTAAATATAATAGGACCTCTTAGAAGATCATCCTCAAAAAATGCATCTGAAAGATGGTGGTTGGCTATTGGCATTCTCATCGCTTTGCAGTGCTGAAGATGTTATCTAAATCTATTCTCTGCCCAGTCCCTATTATATATTCTTAAGAATTTTTTTTGTCCAGACCTATGACTTCACTGGTATGGGAGAACTCTTGGTGAAGAAACTCTATCAGTATAGAGAGGTAACTCTATGTGAAACTTATATTCTTAGAGCATTTCCCAGGGCACTGAACAATGAAATGAATTGTCCAGCATTGGGCAGCCAGAATGCATTAGAATTACCGCTTAAGCCCAAGACTTCCTATCTTTGGGGTCCTCTTTTTACATCCACTTGTCCATTCCCTCCATTTCTTCTAGGAATTAGAGCCATATAAATAAGTAGAAGCAGACTGGTACGATGAAAGGTATTTTGGATTTGGTGTTGGAGGCCCTGAATTAGAATTTTGGCTCTGCTATTTACTTTCTGGCATGACTTGGGCCAAGTCCCTTCATCTCTCAAGGCCCCCATTCTTCATGAGCAAAAGGAGGAAGGTTAGGCTAGAGAGACTCTAAGGCTCCTTCCAGCTTTGTCTACAATGCTATGAACCTATAAATGGTAAATATTGTATCTAGTGATGATAATTAGTGGGAGTCAGAAAACATCTAGGCTCCCATAAAATAATGATGAGAGCGGGCGTCATTAGGTAATGAGGCCTAGGAATCCCTGCAGAATCCATCAGTTTTTCTGGTTAGAGGTGGGGTATCCTTTAGAGAAAGTTTTCATTTCGAGGGGAGATGGCAAGGAAAGTTGGTGAGAGAAAAGGGAAGACATTAAGACTGTCAAAAAGAAAAAAAGTTTTAGTGTTTAGGGAGGAAACAGAAACACAAATTAGATAAAAAGAGGAAACTTAGGGAAATAAATCACTGTTGTGGTTTAGTCAGTTTTCACTTGTGTCTGACTCTTCATGACCCTATTTGGGGTTTTCTTGGCAAAGATACTGGAGTGGTTTGCCATTTCCTTCTCCAGCTTATTTTTACAGATGAGGAAACTGAGGCAGACAGAGTTAAGTGACTTGCCTAGGATCATACAACTAGTAAGGGTCTGAGACTAGATTTGAACTCAGGAAGATGAGTCTTCCTGACTCTATAACTGGCACTATTTCCACTGAGTCACTTAGCTATCCTGGGATATAATACAGTCTGCTAAATTTAGTGAAGCCTTAAAAAGTAGACATTGGTCAATCATTGAGGAAGATATTGGGGGACAGATGATAAATAATGGAACAATCTGTCATAATGTTTAGATACTTTTCCTTTTGCTTTGGATTCAAATGACTAAAATTGGTTTGACCACCTATTAGGTACACTGAAGGCCCAGCAGGAGATGAATAGGGTGCTTGGAGGTTCCTATTTTGAAGTATATTTATATATAGTCTAGGGAGGAGCTCTTTGTTTAAGAGAGGCCTACTGCACTACTTCCCTTTTCCTTCCCAGATGTTTTAATGACTTGTCCTTAATATTTTTTTTTTTCTGGATTGACTAGGAAGGAAGGAAAATCAGTATGGCTGTGTATATTCATTGTGTAACTCTGGCGAGTCATTTCACCTCTCCCCATAAAAAGGCAATAACACAGAGAAAGTTCTGTACAGCTATTATAATATAGTGTTAATATGAAGGAAGGACTTCTAATCTTTTGCAGAAAGGATACAGGGTTCATTGGAATTTACAAACTCCTTCCCAGTCCCTGGATGTCCCTTACCTTAGCCTCTGGGATTTGTGGTAAGTAGGCATCTCCGAGCTTATGACCAAGAAGCCATATTTCCCTCAAATGATAACTATGTCTTCAAATTCTCCACATTAAGGCACCCTTTGGGGTTCTTTCTTATGCTACTCACTGTGCTAAAAAGTTCAGCAGCTTGTTCCAATAGCCCAACCAGGCCACTCTCCGTGAAATATCTCCCAGAACACACTCCGTCCTCATCAGGGGACAGGATGTCATCAGAAACTGCAGATTCTTCCAGGACATTGGAAGAGATATTCTGAAACAAAGCATAATATAAACCTGAGGGGCCAGTTGAGACAAGTCAAATCAAGTCAAGAGGCATTTATACTTATACTTATTTATATTTATACTTATTTATACTTAATAGTACCTACTATGGGCCAGGCACTGTGCTGAGGACTGGGGATATAAGGAAAGGCAAAAAACAGTTCCTGTCTTTCAGGAACTCACAGTCTAATGGGGGAGATAACATGTAAACAACTATGTAACAAAAGGATATAGACAGGATAAATCAGAGATAATCACAGAGGAGAGGATCTAGCGTAAAGGGTGACCAGGAAAAGTGAGATTTTATCTAAGACTTGAAGAAAACCGGGAAGCCAGGAGATGGTGATCACTGTCCTCTCATCAGAAAAATGAGGTGTTTGGGGCTAGATGAAATCTGCCATTTCTTTTTTGTCTAAATCCACTAGCCAATGGGTGGAACTGAAAGAGACTGAAGGGGCACAGAGGTGAGATCACAACCTGTGATAGTTAAAAGGCCAGGAGAACTATCAGGGCTATAATCTGAGACCCTCTGGAGTCTTGGTTGACTAATCTGATCTGGGGCAAGGACTTCAGTGGCACAGTGGATATCAAGAGAGAGTTGGGCTTGGAGACAGGAAGAGCTGAGTTTGAATCTTGCCTCAGACACTTCACTTAGCCTCTGTCATCTTTAAAATGGGGATGATATTGGGGCCGCTAGGTGGCGCAGTGAGTAGAGAGCTGGCCCTGGGGTCAGGAGGACCTGAGTTCAAATTCAGCCTCAGACACAACACTCAGAAAAAGCTAACTGTGTGTCCTCGGGCAAGTCACTTAACCCCAATTGCCCTACCTTCTCCCCCTCCAAAAAGCAAAAAACAAAACAAAACATAAAATGGGGATGATAATATCACCTACTCCACAGGATTGCTGTAGGATCAAATGAGATGACACACTTTGCAATCCTTAAAGCTTCATTTAAATCCTAGCTATTTTTACTATTATTATTCTAAGATACAGGGTGTCCCAAAAGGCTTAGTGTAGTTTTAAGCTGTTTCAAAACTGCCCTAAGACTTTGGGGACACCCTGTACAGTGCCACCTTTTTGCTGGTTCCCGGTTGAATAGCTATAATATTATTTGTTATTAAGACTTTAGGTACACTCTGTATATGGCCACTTTCCTGCTGGTTTCTGATTGAATAGCTGTGATAATGCTTAGCAGGGATGATGAGGAATGCCACTCTTATGCAATGTTGTAGTACTAATTATGTATTAGCCATATACATTTTCCTTCAGTAAATTCTGTTTACTTGTAAGCTCCTTGAGGGCAGAGAATGTCTTTTGCCTCTTTTTGTATCCCCAGGGCTCAGCACAACACCTGGTACATAGTAGGTGCTTAACAAATGTTTATTGATTGATTATTTATTTTTACACATTTATCCTTAAAACCACACTGTGGTCTAGGGGTTCTCAGGAGATTCTTAGAAACTCTCAAAGCTGTCTTTAACCTGGCCCTGACTTTTCTTCCTTTCTGTTAAGTCCTTGCCCAGTTTTTCTCTGATGGTGTCTCAGAATCAGAGGCAGCAGAATCTTTAAGAATATGATATGGAGAGAATCTAATGGCCCAAGAGAAAAGGTCTGTTTTCATGCCCCACTTCCCTGGTCATAGAAGGAGAAAACAGAGCTACACAGCCTAGGGCTGTGGCCAGAGAAAAGGCATTCTAGGGGCATTTTCCTGGCCTTGGAAAGCTGAAAGGAGCAGAAATGGTATGTAAGAATATCTCCAGGCTCATATTTGTGAAGTAGATATCGCACCCTGAGGCCCAGAATTCCAGAAAGCTCAGCTTTGTGGAATTTGATGGCCTTGAACTCCTTTTTCCTCTACAGATTTTATTTAACTATAACTCATTTTTCTTGGCTGATAACTTATTTTATTGGAACAGAATAAGATTGAAACAGAATGCATAAGAAAGTCACAATTATATTTTCTCTGAATGGAAAAAAAGAATGAGATCACAAGCATCAATTTGAGATGAATTTATTTCAGAAAAGTATTGCAAGTCTATGATAAGAAATAGTCAAACAGGTAGGGTGAACTAGGGCTACATTTCTCTGTGTTTTTTAGGATATGGGGGATCTTGAAACTAATGTTCTAGTATTTCTAAGAAGTAGAGGGGCATAGCTAGGAAATATAGAATCTGATTCTGAGAATTGGGCCAGTGGAATGGGAAGAGGACTGGACTTGGAATTGGGAGTTTCAGGTTAGAATCTCAGGAAGCATGTAGAGTAACCCTCCTAACCTTCAGCTTCCTCATCTGTAAAATGGGGATGGTAAGACTTGTACCGTCTGGTATCACATGGTTGCTAGGAGGAAAGTGCTTTGTAAACCCTGCATCAAGAGAACTTTTTTTTTTAATCACCCTGGCTTATTTTCTTGTAAGCAAATCATAAACTGGAAAAATTAATATATGACTTATAGGCCAGATGTATGATGTTAATTAATATTTACACGGAATGCTGAGAATCTGGGTAAGAGGTGACAAAGAGGTAGAAGGAACAGGAATGTCACAGCTGACTAAAATCTAACACAAGAAAGATGTAATTTAGCTTTAAAGATGGAGTTCACTGATGATTTTCTGGGAATTGTGAAAGTTATCTTGTTTAAAGTGCTTCTTTAACCATGGTTTCATCACTCAGATTGTCTTCTTAGAAAGAGAAAAAAGGGCAATATGAGTAGAGAATATATCTAAATCAATTTTGTGATTATTTACTGTGTCTGATTCAAAAACTGATATGAAAATTTCACAATTTTGACAATTTTTTGGGAGAGGGGAGTTAAATAATACAATTTTAAAAATACATTTCTGAGATATTTCATGTATGGAAGGTAAAATCTAAGGAGAATAACTGGGGACATACTTGCTACCAAAATTAGTGAAATTAGTAGCTGAGTTCTAAAACCATTTGGGTCAATTAGTATCAGATAGTTGGACAAACTGTAAGCTTAGACAAATCTGATCTTTCTGGTTCCTTAACAGTGAAGTGTAGATAAACAGCCTCCTGTAGTAGACAACAACTCAGTCTACAAAGAACTCCAGGTGGAAGGTGGGGGTGGGGGCGAGGGCTGGGGCGGGAGGAGGGGGGGTGGGGTGGGGGGGACTGGTATAAAAAAAAAGAGCTGAGGTAAATAAGGACAATAAATGACTCAGAGAATATTGGGTAAAGAGAGATACATCATATACAAAGGAGGTCCTGTAATCGTGCTGTTCATGACTTCAGGGAGGTTCCACTCTAGAGACTCTCTTAAGACAGAGGGCATATAAAACAGGTTTTGTTTCTCCCTGATTTTATTAAAACACCCAGTAACAACAGGGCATGCCTGACCTTGAAGGAGCTGTGGTTCCTGGCCTGACCCAACTTTCAGGTGTGGTTGACAGTAACTGCTGCACTAATAGGGCATAAAAACCATTCTTCAGGTCCCCATAAATATTCCCTGTGTTCAACTAGAAAGAGTGCTGGCTTCTACGTTCAGGTTTTTTTTTTCTTCTTAGACCAGTTTAACTTAAAATTGAGTCTTAGAGCAAGTGGAAAGGGCTAAGGAATCTAAAAGAAAGGGCATACAGGAAAATATTTACCTAAAGTCTGGAAAATACTTTTGTAAGGGGGTTAAGGATAACAAGTTCTATATTGTTGTTTGTCCTTTATCTTGGAGAGGACCGATGACATCATGGGGTGATGTCTTGACTTGTGTGTGAATTGGATTTAAGTGAGGAAGAGCTGTGGAAAACCATCAACCTCACTCTCGCTTCCAGAGTTATCAAAGTCCAGTGGCAGGACCAAAGTCAAGATGTTTGGGGATGGCCCAGGATGCTGCCGATGACCTTGGCATCTTCTGCATCTGACCAAGCTATCAGCACCCCACAGTCTCCGCTCTGACTGCCTCCATGGTCACTGGAACAGATCGTTCTCATCTTCCCATTCTGCCAGGGGGAGACATCCCTTTAAATCACAGAGGTGCTATTCTGTACTTCAACAACTGCTAACATTTATGTAGCGCTTTAAGATTTTCAAAGTACTTTATAGATATATGTTATCTCATTCAATCCTGCTAAGCACCCTGTGAAGCAGGTGCTATTATTGTCCCTATCTTACAGATAAGGAAACGGAGGCACAGAGAGGTTAAGCAGCTTTTGAGTCACAGCTACTTAGTGTCTCAGGCAGGATGTGAAATCAGATCTCCTTGATGCCACTGTCATTAGTAGTTTTTCCTTTGAAGCTCTGTTACCATTTAGAGGTGATCCTATATCCTCAGAGAGTGATCCCACAAAGCAAGTTTTAAAGCTTGGAATTAATCTTAGGACCAGGTTGTATGTGCGTGGATAGCTATAGTGGATAGAGTTCTGGGCCTGGAGTCAGGAAAACCAGAGTTCAAATTCAGCCTTAAACACTTTCTAGCTGTGTGACTCTGGGCAAGTCACTTAACCCTATTTACCTCAGTTTTCTCATTTGTGAATTGAGTTGGAGAAGGAAATAGCAAATGACTCCAGTATTTTTGTCAAGAAAACCCTAAAAAGGGGTCATGAAGAGTTGGACATGACTGAAAATGACTGAACAACAATAGCCTATTTGGAGAGGCCTAATGCCAAAGAATTGGCCACAGCAACCTGTAAACACTGTCTACTGATACACTAAAGTGGACATAGCCTGCTCCCCCAGGTGCAAAATACCAACACCTACAAATCTGTAAGGACTAAGAAGTGAAGAAGGTGATTATATATTTACAGCTAAATAGAAAAGAAAAGGAAAGAAAAAAAGCCAATTCATTCAAGAAAACCAACGCCCCATTCCCATTTGTAAGTGAACGAACCCCCAAGGAAGGGTTGGAAGGTGAAGCTGAGGAAGAGACCACCACAGCGTGCCACACTAAGAGGCAGATGGGATCCATACCTGGAAGCTCACGCTTCCCACTGGCAGGTAGCAGTGGTCCTCCAGCATGCTCAGGTACTCAGCGACCAAGGCCGCTGCATGCACCAGGCACATGGCTGCCTCTGTGTAGCACTTCCTCTTGGAGTGTTTTTCAGCCATATTCTGAAGCCAGGTCAGTCTCAGATCAGGAGATGTCTGATATCCCTTGGCAATTCTGAAGACAGATTAGGGGGAAAATGGTTTTGACAATAAGAGGATGGACATTTCCAGTTCTTTCCATTTGCATTGTTCTTTTTTCTTTGCCAAGAATTTCCCAAATGAATCCAGGAAACAAGAGAAGAAACAACCAGCATTCCAGCTGACTTACACATGTGGATGAGTGTGTGTCTGTACATTAGACTCTAAGAAATGGCCTCTTGAAAAAGCCAGATTGGAAAAAAGTCATTGCTGAGATTAGATTTATATTCTCTCCTTCTTTGTCCTTCTCTCAAATTAGCAGAAGACAAATGTATTGACACACTTATTTTGACCCTGGCTCTGTGGCAAAACTACTACCTAGGGCAGAGGTGTCAAACATGCATCTCACAGTTTAGTACACCTGAGTGTTGCCCAAACCAGATTAAAATGTAATTAGGAGGGGCAGCTAGGTGGCACAGTGAATAGAGCACCAGCCCTGGAATCAGGAGGACCTAAATCAAATCCAGCCTCAGACACTTGACACACTCACTAGCTGTGTGACCTTGGGCAAGTCACTTAACCCCCATTGCCTTGCCTTCCCCCTTCAAAAAACAAAACAAAACAAAAAAATCCTTGATAGCTCTTCATGGCCTCCTGACTAAATTTTGAGCTCTTTAGCCTGAACTTAGTTTCTCCACTGAAGTCACTTTTATATACACTGTATCTTTGGCAAATTGAAGGACAGTGACATATTCTGTGCTTTCCCACTGCCCTGCCTTAATTCCTTATGACTGGAATACCCTATCCCATCCCCGTCCCATCTCCCTCTGGACGAATATCTCCTTTGTTGTTGTTTGTCCTTTGTACCTGAAGTGGACCATGCCATCAGGAAGATGATGCCAAATCATTTTCAAGTGGATTGGATTTAATTGAGGGAGGGCTGTGCAGAGTCACCAGCTTCTCTCTCTCCTCTGGAGCCATCTGAGTCCAGTGGTCAGATGACTGGAGATGCACCACCCCTCCCTCTCCCCCACCCCCCCCCCCGCCCAGCCATATTTCCTTTAAGACCTAGTTCAAACATTACCTCTCCCATGAAATCTTCCTTGATGCCCTTAACTTCAAAGATCCCTATTGCTTGGATGTCCAAGTACTTTTTTTTTCTTTTTGGAGGGGGGAAGGTAGGGCAGTTGGGGTTAAATGACTTGCCCAAGGTCACATGGCTAGTTTTGTGTTAAGAGTCTGAGGCTGGATTTGAACTCAGGTCTTCCTGACTCCAGGATTGATGCCCAAGTACTTTGTACTCCCTCTGTGCCCTTAACATATTCTAATATTTTGGTATCATATTTACATGCCAGCTATAGGAATATATTATATTTATGTGAGAGGCAGTATCACTTAATGGATAGGAAACCCACCTTGGAGTCAGGAAGACTTGGTAAGTTTTACCTCTAACATACATTGGTTTCATGGCTCTGGGCTTGACTTTCTAGGGCTCTAGGCAACTCTTTAAGATGATAAATTGCAGAGAAAGTTCAGACCTGCATCAATAGAGGGCGTTTCCATTATTGGAGGTCCCTGTATCAATGTAATCACTGGTCCAATATTTATCTTATTAGATCATAAGTTCCTTTCAGTTATGTATTACATCCTGCTTATCTTTGTATCTTTCCCAGTACCAAGCATCATGCTTTGTACCTAAAAAATTTTTTTTTGTCTAGACCTGTGATTTTATCAAAGAACTTAAAGGTCTTGGTAAGCAATGCTGATAAAGACAAGGTTAAACACATCACTTCACTGGCCACTGGTCACACAGTGACCACAGTGACATTAACTCTCAGTGTCCTGGGCAGCTTTCTAAGCTAGAAGTTAAATCTGCATTATACATTGCACACAGCATCTCAGATTTCATCTCTGCTATTTACTACCCTGTGTGATCCTAAGAATGTTACTTCACTTTTCTAGGCCTCAGCTTTTTCATCTAAAAAACATTAGGGATGAACTGATAGTCTGTTTGTAAGGTCCCTTCCAGATCTAAATCTACAATCTTGAGATCCTAGCAGGTCCCTAATTAAGTGTTTTCTCAATGTGGGATAGAATATATCAGACAGTTAATATGGAAGATGGTAGGTACACTCTCTCTCCTTAATACATCATGAAATATAAGAAAGATGCTGTTATAGTGAAGGGAGACTTTGTTCTTCATTAGATAAATATTCTGAAAGGCTGGATGAAAACTTAGTTTTCCAAAACTGGAATCATACTGGCTACCTGAGAAGTTTATTTGTAGAATTATGTGGCTAATCTGGTTTTCTTTAGAAAGGCACTTTCATTTACTATTTTGAAAGTTATTGTTTTTTTGCTGTGTGGCTTTATTTGGTGCAGAGAACTACTATTAAGGAAACTCCCTTTACCAAAGCTAATTAACACCTGATCAGCAACCTTAGAGCTGCCTGGGGTACTGAGAAGTTAAGACATTTGCCTGGGGTTACACAGCCAGTAGTGTCAGAAACAGGAGTGAAACTCTCTGCTTTAAGGGACTCCAAGGCTGGCTCTCTTGCTACAATGCCACTCTTTCTCTCTTTGCAAAGTTAGAATTTTATAAGTAAGGTTTTTTAAGAGGTGCACTCTAGCACCTCTAAATTTAATCCCTTAATTTCTTATTATTAAATTTTTCTTCATTTTCCCCCAAAATTTGCCCATGTATGGTAACATGTTGTAGAAAAATGTGCTGTTAGCTTTATTAGTGAGATAACACATAAACACCGTACTTGATTTCAGGAAAATCTTGAGTGTGAAGCCTGTGTCACATACTAATTAACTTTGTGACTCTGACCAAGTCACTTAACCTCTTCACATGGGCCTTGGTTTCCTCATCTATAAAATCAAGGCGTTGAATCATACTTAGGCCTTTATGATGGTCCCTTCCAACTCAAAATATACAATCCAGTGATCCTCTAAATCCCAGCCACCCAGTGTCCCCTTTTCATTTGACTGGGATGTTTTACCTATACATGAGATCCATAAGCATCTCTGGATCTTCCTGGAACTCCCTCATTTTCACCGTGTCCGACAAAATGCTGTTGAGATTGCAGAGCAGTTCTTCCACCTGTGGTGGGACCAACATGGTAACAGTTTGCAAAAGTCACATTGAAGCCCTACCAGGGTGGAGAACTTACAGCCTCGAGGCCTCACGTGGCCCCCTTTAGGTAAAAGGGCCGAACTTGAGGCCACCCCATTCCTGCCCAGACCAACCTCATTACAGTTCTCAGAAATCACATTGAAGCCCAAGGCAGCAGTCTGGGTACTTACTGACTTTATGAGGGACAAACATTCCATGACTGCTAGCATTAGGTTGGCTTAAGTTTTATTGCAGTGACATAGAAACTAGGTTGTTGGGAAGGGGAGAAGTAGAACATTCATTAAAGAAAGAATCTGACTTGGAAAATAAGATGCCGATGAAGCTTACTTGCCCATAAAGGGACTCTGAGACACTAACAAGTGATTGCTTGTTAGGTCTTCTACCTATCATTAATTACAGGTGATTGTTAAAGGGCAAAAAAAACAACAGAAAAATAGGATCACTCTCTCCTACGTCATTCAACAAACTTAATAAGCTGACTTTAGTTCTTGTTAAGACAATGGCCCAAGGAACCTTCTGGACTCTGCTTGCATCATTCCCTGTACTTGAGATTCTCTTTTCTCCTCCTCCCTCCCCCTCCTTTCCCTCTCCTCCTTATTTTTTCCTCTTTACCCCTCCTCCTTCTCTTCCTCCTCCTCTTTCTCCTCCTTTCTCTTCCTCTTCATTCTCCTCCTCTTCCTCCTTCTCCTCCTCTTTCTTTGCCTTTCTCTTCCTCCTCCTCCTCCTCTTTCTTTGCCTTTCTCTTCCTCTTCCTCCTCCTCCTCCTCTTTCTCTTCCTTCTCCTCCCCTCTTCCTCTTTCTCTCCCTCCTCCTCCTTACTTCCTGCACTATATTCTCTATTGAACTCCTTCATGGAAGGACTGTAGTATCAGGACCTTTGTGTTAGGAGGGACCTGGGAGTGAGTCCTGGTGTGACATTCATTGGCTGTGTGACTCTGGGCAAGTGCCTGAACTTGAGCTCTTGCTTCCTTTTTTGTAGCTGGGGCTAATGATAGCTGCACCGCCTCCCCCACAGGGCTGTGAAGAAAGTGCTCTGTAGGCTTTACGTGCAGTAGAAGAGCCTCATTATGACCCCCCTTCTAGCTGGAAATGGTCTTTCCTCCTCACATTTTACAGAGTACTCTGTGCCTTTCCTATTCTAGGCTGCATGAGCATCATTATGTAACTATTGCACATCCCCACAAATATCATATTCCCTGAAAGTCTGTAAAGTTCTTGAGTGCAGAGACTGTGTCTAAGTTACCTTTGTATGTCTCTTTGCGTCTATGCTTAGTGCTACATATAGAGAAGGCACTCAACACATGGTTACTGGATGTTGAAAACAACCTGCCCTATACAAGGTACCATATCAAAAGGATTTGGACTGGTTATGACATGAGACAAGAGAAATTTCCACAGCGCACCATTCCAGGAACATGGCCAAATGAGACCCAATTATGATCAAGAACAGGCTGCTATGTTACAGTCTTCCAAGAGACCCCTTGGATAGAGTCATTTTTCTAGGGTTTCCAAATACTCTTGAGTTCATTCATGAAGGCCCAATAAAGTAGCCTAAGAGAAATTACAGGAGTTCATGGTTTTCTGGCTTCCTTTAAGCCTCAACTAAAATCCCATCTTTTATAGGAAGCCTTTCCCAACTCCTCTTAATGCTTGTGCCCTCCCTCTCTTAATTATTTCCTATGTAGCCTGTTTATAGAACTTGTTGAGACATATTTGTTTGCTTGTCTCTGTTAGATTGTGAACTCATTGAGGGCAGGAACCGTCTTTTGCCTCTTTTTATATCACCAGAGCTTAGCACGGTTCCTGGCAAATAGTAGGTGCTTAATAAATTCTTATTGACTGACTGACCATTGCACGAGTCAGAAAACACTCCTATAAGAGGGGTTTGTTTTATGTTTAGATAGAGAATAGGCCACATTTATGAGGTCATTTAAGGCCCAGTGAAAAGTCTACTGGCTCTGAGGCCCAAATAGGTTGCTTGAAATTTCAATCACTAGTTACTCCAAAGAGATTCTGAGCAACTTTTTGGAGGTCCAAATTAAAATGTGAATTGGTTATTTGGGATGTGATATATTAGCCCCCATTAATATCTTAGTCAGAATATACTGGTCTCATTTGTTTGAATAAAGTATGACTGAAGGGATGGGATAGAAAAGATTTATTAAGAGGTAAGGACAATGCATGAAATGGTATTAGGAAGAAAGGTCGTTGCAGCTTATAATAGTGTGGTGCCCTAGGTAAAGCACTGGGCCCTGAGAGGAAGGAGGGATACCAACTGGGAGGGGAGGCTAGAGCACTGGGGAGTCAGGAGGACCTGAGTTCAAATACAGCCTCAGACACTTACTAGCCATGTGACCTTGGGCAAGTCACTTAACCTCAATTGCTCTGCCTTACCCCTGCAAAAAAAAAAAAAGGCACTGGGAGACAGTTACAAGAGAGGGCTTTTATTTTGGGGAGGAGGAGAGATTGTGGGAGAGTGAGTGGGTGAGTTGTTCTAGTGATACAAAAAAGAAAAAGAATGTCAACAGAACACTTAAAAAATACACAAAAGAATTTAAAGGAAAGACCAGAAGGGGACAAGTAAGCATGATAGGTTTGTTACTAGCATGTTGAGCCTAAACTCTCAAACCAAGCATAGCAGAATTTTAATTTAATGAACTCTTTGTAATTTTAATTATTTGTCTTTTTCATTAATAAGAAAGAAAATTTATTAAAGAGTTGGGGGAGGGTACATGAACATATTGCCTGTTTTCTAATATTGCCTAGCACTTTTTTGTTAACTCTCTATAATGTGGCTACAGCTTATCTGGCCATCCTTATTTTATCTCTTATTATATTTCAACCACATACCCTCTTTTTTGATCAGATGAATGCCCTCATTTTCCCCGAAACATCAGATTCATTCCCATCTCTCCTATTATTGTCTTCACTTATATTTCCTGAATCCTCTCTGCCTATTTAAATTCTACCCATCCCTCATCCTGCCTTCCATGGAGCTTTCTCTAATTTCCTATAGTCCTCACTCATCACTTATTTCTCTGAAGTTCAATGGAATTTACAATGTATAGTGTACATTTGGGCACTTAGCATTTATTATAGTGTCCTCCCATTGTCCCTTGTGGGGAACTGTTGTCTCCTCAACACCCTGAAGGAAGGTACCATGGCAAGCACTTCTTCCCTATGGCCCACAGTATTGTGGCCAGTTAAATACTTGCAGAACTATCAAATTGCAAATTGTGGTTGAGATTTTATGAGTAGGTCAGTGACCATGACATAGTCAAAATGAAATTCTCAGAAATTTAGCCTTATGGATGAACAATGAATTTCAGTTCCATACAATTCTGACATCAGTGGACCTAGATCAAATTCTGCCTTTGATGATGATTTCCTCTGTGGTTTTGGGAAGAGTCATTTAACCTTCTTTGATTTCATATTCTTATTTATAAAATGGTGGGGCTGGACAAGATGGCCTTGGAGGTCCTTTCAAGCTTTATGTCTATAATCCATTGAACTCTTGCGCCTCACCTGGGCAGGAAAAGGAGTTGCCTGCATTGCTGTATCCTCTTCTGCATATGCCAAGATAGTCCTTAAGGATTTTCTCAAGTATTCCTCATTAAAATCTGATGCTTTACCAACCAAGGAAGCCAGGGACATTGTTACTTGCATCTTCACTCTTGCAAAATTCTTTATCAGAAAAATAACCAGAAAACAGGTTATTAGAATAATGTATTAGAGTTACAGATGTTGCACCTTTTTTTACTAGCTAAAAACCTTCACATTTGTCAATTTTAATCTTTCCCTTATAGCATATCTTGATATTTTTCCTTTTTAAAAAATTGAATATTGTAAAAAACCCTAAACTGCACAATGAGATTATGTTAAGATTTAAATTGTTACTATAGCCTGTGCCTTTGTCAATTTTCCTTTTAATTTTAAATCACACCTCAGATTGGATTCTAGTCCCAGCTTTGCCCTTGTTTGCTTATATGGCCACTTTTCTTAGCTGCAAAATGGGATCGTTTCATTAGAAATAATACAGTCTGGTGGAAACGGCATTGGATTCAGAGCTGCCAGGTAATACTTGGATGACCTTGGTTAAGTTACTTACCCCTTGGCCTCAGTTTCCTCAACTGCAGTCATTCAATCAATGCATAGATATTGATTAAGCATTTATTATATGCCAAGCACTCTGCTAAGTCCAGAGGATACAAAGAAGAAAAAATATTCCTTACTCTAAAGCTTATGTTATACTGGGGGAAGGGGAGAATGAGAGAATTAGGTTAGATGACCTCTAAAGTGTCCCTCCATCTTTACTCGTTTGATCCTATGATTATCGCTCTAAGGTCCTTACAGGTTCTAAAATGCTGTGGTTGGAAGCAGCAGGTCAGACAAGTTTCTAGGAAGCCAGGGCACAGGATCAAGCTTTTGATGACTGGACAATTTTTCTTTTGTGTAAATGTACAGAGAAGGCGAGGATGGTACCTCCATGGCCATGACACTTGCAGCTTGCTTATTTCCCTATGGCTCCTCTGAGAAAGCATCCTTAGAGTGTCCTGGTCACTCGGGGGTCAAGTGCCCAAATATTCTCAGAGCTGGTCATCCAGTGGAATGTAGCCTCCTTGAGTTCAGGGTGTGCTTACTTTTTAGTCTGTGCCCCCAGCACCTAGCACAGTGCTTGGCACATAGTAGGCCCTTAATACATATTTGTTGATAGGCTGATTGACAGCTATCTTCTGAAGACTTTTTCTAGTCCTTCCCAGGACCACTTGTTTTCTCATGTAACATAAGCTATGCTTTCATACTATCCCCCATACAAGAAGCATTCCAAAGAGGTGCACCCCAAGTGGAACAAAACCTGTGGGCCAAGTGTCACTGTTCTGTGGTCAGGTTGGACTTGAAGCGGTGACATTGTTGGGGGAAAAAGAAAAACTAGTGCATGTGTATCTCTTTCAAGAGCTTGAGTCTACTGCTGTAAATCTGTCTCGTAATGACCAAGAATAATTCAGAAGAGATGAGCAACTGTTCCATCTTCTTCATGCTCTATGTGGCAAAGTACATTCATTCTTTTCCTTCACTGATGGGGGATACTAATTGCAATTTGAACACATGAATGCATTCCTTAACAAAATGAACTACTTTGAAGCTAACATGCCCTTGAGAACCTTACTGCTTTTCTTCTGGCAAATATTAAACTCAGCTCATTTTAGGTGATAGGCACAATCGTTTCTGATTCTCACAGTTAAGGACAGAGTCCACTTTCCACACTGTAAACATATCTGCCTCATTTTACCCTTGACTAATGAAGGCCTTGCTTTGACTCCAGGCATGGATTCTAAGTCTCAGCAGGGCAAACATTAAGTGGCCCTTTCCCCCACCCTGCCTAGCCCCCCTAACTCCTGCTCCCTGGGCCTGAGGTCTCTTACGCTGGTGGCACCAAAGCTAAATCTCATGAGCAGGTAGAGGGTTGCACAGGCATGACTCCGGGTGCCATGGATGCTGCTGCTGCAGTGATGGAGCACTCGCTGGCACAGGTCGGCACACTGCTCCACTTCCTCCTCAAACAGCAGGTCTCCAAACTAGGAGAGAGAGTGGAGACCATTAGGGACCACTCCATGAATTCCAACAGACACACACACGGACACATACACTTACACAGACACAGACCTTACACAGACATACCCCACCACATACACACATACACACACACACACACACACACACACACACACACACACCCCTCATCACACACAGACACAGACACACACCACACAGAGACACAGATACACACAAGCACACACGCACATTTCACCACACACACAAACACATACACTCCATTACACACAGAGACATAGACACACACACACCCCACCACACACACAGACACACACACACATACACACACACCCCACCACGCACACAGACACACAGAAGCACACACACACTCCACACACACACACACACACACATACACACACACACACTCCATTACACACAGAGACACAGACACACACACAAACATACACACAGACACACACAGACATTCACACTCTGGTGGAGGGGGCCTGTTGAAATATGCAGATGTTGGGTTGGAAAAGAAAAACCATCGGAGCAGTTAATCTATTGCTTCACACGATAATGAGACCCTTGACTCAGAAGATGGATTAGAGCAGTGGGGTGTACTTAAGGTTTAATTATGAATTGCACAACTTCAGTGAGGGCTGCCTTACTAAGCCAGCTCATGCGCCAGATTGCATCTGCCAAAAAGTCACCCATTAGAAGGCACTTCCCACCCTCCCCACCCCCCGTCCTCCAAGGCCCATTGAAAATGCTTGGCTACCATTTTCCTTTACTTCCAGAACTGGGGGGGGCAGGGGGGGCAAGCTCTACCAACCTTAAGAGTAGAGACATTTGCCTTTTAAAGAGTCCAATCAGCCAGGGGGAAACAAGCAACAGTTTTAAGATAATTGGTGAGTCATATGTAAAGTATGCAGCCTGTACTTACATTCCTGGGGCTATGATAAACTGATTTCTGAAGCCTTAGGATGTTTCAGAGCATTAGCATTTGCAGGATTTAATGACAAGTGATATATATTGCCCAGAGAACTGGGACACTGCATGTAAACTCAAGAGTTGCCATGTAGGAAACATGCAAGACTTTTCTTCACTACTCTTGCCACCATGGGACCAACTGGTTTGGGGTATGCTTGATTGCCCTGGCATTTAAAGGTGCCAGAGAGTAGGAAGGCTGTTGGTGCAGGAGTAGTTCAATGATAGGCTGAGACCAGGCTTGGTGGTGAGAAATGCTAGTGGTGATAGAGTTTTGATGAGTCAATAGAAAGAGTGAAGTAAGAGAGTTCCAAATAGGAGGGCAGGTATGTTATGATATTTGGTAGAGACATAATGTCTGTCCTTGAGTTTCTTCCCCTTGTACTATTCCATCATTCCTTTTTTAAAAGACTGGGTCTCCCCTTCTCTCGCAGGCTGGAAGGACAGGGGCTACTCAAAGACTGGGTCTTCCTTCTCTCCCAGGCTGGAAGGACAGGGGCTACTCATAAGACTGATTGCTGTAGGAGCCTTGACCTGCTGTTTCCAACTAAGGCCAGTTAGCCCCGCCCCAAACCCCTTAGGCAGTCTAGTGGGTTCCTAGTCTTGGAGATTCACCATGTTAATGCTAAGCTTAGCCTAAACACCTACCTGGTTGGTCTAGTCCATTGCAGCACAGAACACCTGAGCTCACGAGATCCTCCTGCCTCAACCTCTCAGGGGCTGGGATCACAGGTAGGTACCACCTCACCTGGTACCTTGTATAGTTTTTTATCATATCTGAGTTTGGGTTGGTCTGGGTTTGTGGCCTGTGTTGTTTCCATATACATCATGCAGTGATGCAGGAGCAAACAGTGATGAACCCAGGGAGTTAGATTCAGCTTTGTTGTTGTTTTTCAATCATTCAGTCATGTCTGATTCTTCATGAGAAGTGGACCATAGCATACTATTAGGCATGGGGTTTTCTTGGCAAAGACAATGGAATGATTTGCCATTTACTTCTCCAACTCATTTTACAGATGAAGAAACTGAGGCAAAGAGGGATAAATGACTCACCCAGAGTCACACAGCTAGTACGTATTTGTGGTCAGATTTGAATTCAGGTTTTCCAGACTCCAGGTCCAGCACTCCATCCACTGTACCACCTAGCTTTCATATTTTCCTAAACACTTTTGCTAATATTCAAAGTTTGGTAGCTTGGTGAATAGTGTTGGGCCTGGAGTCAGGAAGACCTGAGTTTAAATCTAGTATCAAACATTTAATAGCTGTGTGACCCTGGGCAAGTCACTTATCCCTCTTTGCCTCAGTTTCTTCATCTGTAAAATGAGTTGGAGAAGTAAATGGCAAACCACTCCCAGTGTCTTTGCCAAGAAAACCCTAAATGGGGTCACATAAGAGTTGGACATGACTGAAATGACTGACCAACAACTTTTTAGAAAAAGATATATGGCAAAATTGTATCTCAACCAAAAGGCAAAGTCCAGTTCTAAGATTACCAGCCATTCTAGATTTCTTGAGACTATTCCAAATTTTAAATGGAGCTATTAGGCGTCCTCCGCCCGGATAATCAATTCTATGTGAACACAGACACAGTTGCCTCTATGTGTGCTCCTTTATATTCTATCCACCCTTTGGGAATCTGGCCCACCAGGAAGACAGGGAAGCTGAAGGCCAGAGAAACTAATTAAGAGAAAGAAAACAAAGAGCAGGGCCCAAGTTTACCTTGGCAATGAGAGCTCGGAGTGTGGCAAAACAGTGAGTCAGGTAGGTGGTGCTCTGGTCACAGCTCAGGGAGTTCACAAGGACCCTCAGGACCCCTCCCAGAAGGCTGTCTTTGCAGTCCAGCGCTGAGCTTGCCTGCGTAGGCAGAGTAGAAATGGTGTGTGAAGAGCCTGTGCTGACACAGACCGCTACAAAGTGCTTTCCAGCCATCATCTCATTTATCTCTTCACCACTACCCTGTGAGGTAGGGAAAGAGCCCCATTCTACAGATTAGGATTTGGGCAATGAGTCCCATTCTACAGATTAGGATTTGGGCAATGAGTCCCATATTAAAGATAAATTAAAGAGAAAGTGACTTGTTCAAAGTCATATAAAAAGTGGCAGAGTGAAACTTGAACTCACAGATACCTCTGTTGACTTAAATTAAGCCCTCTACCGCTGTGCTGAAAGACACCTGGGCCCCAGAGAATCCTAATGCATCAAAAGCTAACAGTTCTACCTCCCGTGTTTGAACACTGGCCTGCTTTATATTGTACCCCATGAGGTCCGAAGTCCCCTTGAGGATGTTGTCAGAGGATTCAGCACCAGATCCCCAGTTCCTGAACTCTCCAATTAACTGATGATGTAAATTTCATTCTGGGTTCTCAAGTAAGACTTTGCAAAGTACTTGTACCCTCCGCTGATAGCACCTTGCCCTGCCCTCATCTAAAGGCCATAGCCTCTGGATGTGTCCTAACTGATAAACATTAAATCTTTATAGCATTTTTTATGCCGGTCCATCACTCTCTTTATATGACAACCCTGTGAAAGAGGCAGTGCAAGGACAATTATTCCCATTTCACAGATGAAGAAACTGAAGCCCAGAGAGGTTGGATTTCTTTTCTAGGGTCACGTAGCTAGTGCGTGCTGAGCCAAGGCTCAGACCCAAGTATCCTGACTCCTGAATCAGGTACCATTCCCAACTTCTATGGGACCCTGAGGACATCAGGGGCTGCTTGGATGTCAACAGTGCTTCTTCATAGATTCCCAATTATCCAGTGAATGGAACATAGAATATATTGGATAGTCAAGATCATAATGACAGCTAACATTTGTATTTTTTGTTGATTTTCAGTCATTTTAGTCGTGTCCAGCTCTGCGACCTCATTTGGGGTTTTCTTGGCAGAGTTACAAGGGTGGTTGTCATTTTCTTCTCCAGTTCATTTTACAGATGAGGAAACTGAGGCAAATAGGAAGGTCACACAGGTAGTTGTATCTAAAGCCAGATCTGAATTTACAAAGATGAATTTTCTTGAATTTGTGGGGGGGTTGTTTGTTTTGTTTTGTAGGGGGAAAGGCAAGGTAATTGTTGTTAAGTGACTTGCCCAAGGTCAACAGCTAGTAAGTGTATCAAGTGTCTGAGGCCAGATTTGAACTTGGGCCCTCCTGATTCCAGGGCTGGTGCTCTGGTCACTGTGCCACCTAGCAGCCCCAAAGATGAGTTTTCTTATCTCTAGGCCCAGCATCTTCTACAGTCACCACCTAGCTGCCCTTAGCATTTATTTAACACTTACTGTGTACCAGGCACTTTGCAATTATTATCGCATTTGATCCTCATAACAATCCTGGGTGGTAGGTGCAATTATTATCCCCATTTTTACAGATGAAGTAATTGAGGCAAACAGAAGTGAAATGACTTGTCCAGGGTCACACAGATCATAAATGTCTGAGGCTAGACTGGAACTTGAGTCTTCCTGACTCCAGCCCAATGCTCTATCCACTATGCCATCTATTTGTCCCTATGATATGGATAGTAAGATACCCTAGGCATATGTTTTTTTTCAGCTCTTTTTCGAAAAATGCAAGCTCACACTGAGATCTGGGAATAAACACAGCAGACAAGGTCTCAAAGTTGCAGGGTTAGTCACCCTGTTTTCTAAATGACTTAAGTAATTTTGCCTCCCTGACTCAGTTTCCCCACCTGTAAAATGAGGGTTTTGGACAAGGAGACCTCTCAAATTCCTTCTGGCTCCAAATCTATGATCTTAAATGTGATTTCAAGGTGGATGTGAATGTAATGGCAGGTCTATAAGGTAGAGAGGAAGACAGACAGCTCCTTGGCTAGAAGTGTCATCATTTTAAACTATTCCAATGCTTGGGTTACAGAGATTCCATTATAGTTCAACAATATTTCTTCTAGCTCTGATGTATCACTGTTAATCAGGAGTTCCCTTACAACAACATCATAGGATTAATCAAGAGCATTTATTTAGCATCTGCTATGTGTCAGCCACTGTGTTAGGCACTGGGGACACAAAGATGAAACAACAACAATCTACTCCCTGCCCTCTAGGAGCTTCCATACTATCTAGCCTTATAACTCTAGGACTGGAAGATCATGCAGTACAAGCCCCTCCTTTTTAAAAAAAATTTAAAATCTTAAATTAATTAAATTAAATTAAAATCTTAAAATTTTAAATTGAAATTTTATTTTTCTTTTTCAATCAATAAATATCTTCCTTTTCTCCCTCAGAAGAATGTAAAGAAGGATATAAAGATTTTCCTCTCCAATTTCCCATGGAGAATGAAAGAAAAACAAAATCTCTATTACAAACACATGCAGTCATGGAAAACAAATCCTCCCAGTGGCCATGTCCAAAACCTGTGTCAATAGCCATTCTGAGTCCATTAGCTCTCTGTCAGAAGGCATATCTTACAGATGAAGACACTGAGGGTCAGAGGCACGAAGAGGCTTGCCTGAGCTTACAGGTAGTAAGCTACAGAATCAGGATTCAAACCAAAGTATTCTGATCCTAACACTCTTTCTACTGTCCCACAACATCCCTGTTTCTGTTTAGGCCAATTGGGCACCCCATGATTTTGTGTTCTGTTGAAAGTTTTTCTTATATCTTCTTTTTTTTTCTTTTTTGCTTTTTGGAGGGGGGAAGGCAAGGCAATTGGGGTTAAGTGACTTGCCCAAGGTCACACAGCCAATACGTGTTCATTATCTTAGGCTGGATTTGAACTCAGGTCCTCCTGACGCCAAGGCTGGTGCTCTGTTCACTGTGCCACTTAGCTTCCCCTTTCTAACATCTTCAACAACTGGAAGATGAAGTTAGAAAGTTACAGCATTGTAAAGCTCACTATGGTGGTTATATATTTATTTTATGGACCCAGCTATGAGGACAAACTATCCTATACTTCTGCATAATCACCTTTAAGGTCTGTAGGCCAGACTATTGCCCTTAAAAATCTACCCCCTGTCCTGATCTCAAGGAGAATTATACAGGCTTGGGGGGAAATGTTCAATACCTCCCAGACTGGCAAGGTGAACTCTACTGTGAAAAGAAGGTCAGAAAAGCCTGGTTTCTCTAAAAAACAAACAGCAGGAGCAATCCAGGGTCCACTTTTATTTCTTCTCCCTGAAAATGCTGCAATGAAAGTGTTTTTCAAGATCCTAATAAAAAGTAACCCATATGTAACATAGTTTACTGTAGATTTTCTCACCTGGATAATATTTTCCAGCATATCTAGGATGATTAAATTTGCTTCCGTGGCCAAGTTGCCGTTAATCAAGGCTTCTTGATCTAACTCTGCCTTTGTTCTAAGGAACAAAAAGAGGTCAGATTAAGCACACATCCAGTCTGGCAGTATTCTAAAGATTGCAATCTGCACACTAACGCCCAAGCAAAGCCTCAGAAACCCAGACCTTTCAGGGAAAACAACAGAGCAAGTGATTTAGGGAAGTAAACAGTGTGTGCACACAGGGCACTTTCCGGGATTAGTACCTGATTTTAGAAGTGTTTTGGTTTTATTTTTCCCCTGGTTTTTAATTTAGCTGGTGTCTAACTTTCTAGCTAAAGCCTTGAAGTCATTATTATAATTATAAGTCAACTAAAAGAAAACCATTGGTTTTAATTTTTTTATTTTTTTAAACCATTGGTTTTTAAACAGGAAGAGACCTGTGCCGAATGAGAGTCACCCAGGCTGGCCAATCAGATTGCTCAAACCATCCCTCAGGGACACTTTGGAGTTTCGTGTACTGACAGCAATCTCTAGATCTGGGCAAGGTGGAGCCCATGCTACAGGCCAGAGAGAGTCAGGTTGGGTGTGATCTGAGCTTGGCAAACAATGATGCCACTGAGTGAGGAAGCTAAGATTCCTTCTGAATTGGGTCAAGGGAAAGCTAGTCAATTAGACTTTCAAAAGACAGCCCCAAGTCTGCTCAGCCAAGCCCTGGCTCTTTGTCTCACCACTGACTTTTCTCTAAAACCTTTTTGTCTGAGGACAAGGCCCAGGGAAGCTGGTGCTCTGACATCTATGTTATACCAACTGCTGTGTATTTGGAAATTCTTAGGGTCTCAGAGTATCTCTTGCATTTTTTCTTTTCTTTTCTTTTTTTTTGGGGGGGGAAGGCAATGGGGGTTAAGTGACTTGCCCAAAGTCATATGGCTAGTAAGTGTGTCAAGTGTCTGAGGTGGAATTTGAACTCAGGTCCTTCTGACTCCAGGGCCAGTGCTCTATTCACTGTGCCACCTAGCCGCCCCATATCTCTAGTATTTGGATGGGCCATGTACTACCACCATAAAGCACAAGCAATTTGGGAACACATATGGAGGAGTGATTATCCTAAGATTACTGAGAGAGAGAGAGAGAGAGAGAGAGAGAGAGAGAGAGAGAGAGATTGAGAGAGAGAGAGAAGACAGAGAGAAAGAGAGACAGAGAGAGAGAGAGACAGAGAGATTGAGAGAGAGAGAGTGTGAGAGAGAGAAAGAAAGAGAGAGATAAATAAAGAAAGAGAGCGAGAAAGTATATATATATATAATGTTAACAGCAAATGCAAATATATATATATATATATATATATATAGAGAGAGATATATATATATATATAGAGTCCAATGCTCTCCATTAGGACTTCCCTATAGATACTCTTGAGGTCTACCATCTCTAACACTGGGATGGTGGTCAGGGTAGAAGGGTGGAAGGAAAGAATTTCAATTCTTTTCAACAGAACAAATCTCTGAAGTAATGATTTTGTATTTATTAAAAACCCCCATCCCCAGGCCCAGTCCTTTCGCCATATCTCGTGCTGGTCTTCACCATACTGGCTCTATCCTTCCCCCCATCTGCTCTTGCTTCTTGATGTAAGCTCTGTCCGTATTGTTAGCAGTAACAGCAGAAGTAGTAGTGACGTAAATCCTCTCTCTCTCTCTCTCTGTCTCTCTCTCTGTCTCTCTCTCTGTCTCTCTCTCTGTCTTTCTCTGTCTCTCTCTGTCTTTCTCTGTCTCTCTCTGTCTCTGTCTCTCTCTGTCTCTCTCTCCCTCTCTCTCTCTCTGTCTCTGTCTCTCTCTCTGTCTCTGTCTCTCTCTGCCTCTGTCTCCCCCCCCTCTCTCTTTCTCTCTCTCTCTCTCTCTCTGTCTCTCTCTCTGTCTTTCTCTGTCTCTCTCTGTCTTTCTCTGTCTCTCTCTGTCTCTGTCTCTCTCTGTCTCTGTCTCTCTCTGTCTCTCTCTCTCTCTTGATTAGGTATAAAGCTTGTTTATTTAGCCCCGTGAGGTAAGTGGTACAGATATTGCAACCCCCATTTTATAGATGGGGCAACTTCAGAGAATAGTGCAGTGTAGCAGAAGGTGAAGAATGTGGAGTCCGAGGAGCTTAGTTTGGATCTTGGACCTGCTACTTATTGCCTATGTGACCTAGGCAAATCACTTCATTTCCCTGGGCCTTGGTTTCCTTATCTAGGAAAATGAGGTGGTTGGACGAGATGACTGCTGAGATCCCTTACAGTTTTTTTTTTTTTTTTGGAGAGGGTAAGGTAGGGCAATTGGAGTTAAGTGACTTGCCTAAGGTCACACGGCTAGTAAGTGTAAAGTATCTGAGGCCAGATTTGAACTCAGGTCCTCCTGACTCCAGGGTCAATGCTCTATTCACTGCACCACCTAGCCTCCCTAGTCCCTTACAGTTCTAAACCTGTGATCCTCACATTCCAGCTCTTCAACTTATAACGGGGTGGACAAAGCACTTAACCTGAGTCTCAGTTTTCTCATCTGGAAGATGAGGGAGTTTGAACTAGGACCTCTAGCAAAAAAGTTATGAATTTGCCAATGGTCTCCCAATTTGTTCAAGTCAATATCATGACTTGAGTTGAGGTCCCCTGATCCTCTGGCTTACTTCTAACATGACAGCATTTTTGAAAGGTTAGTGAAAGTTGAAAGCAGAATTTTTATTGATTGAATGATTCATTTTAGCATGAAAACATCTGGAGAATGTCCTAGTCTTTTTTTCTTCTTATTTATAGAGGTCTCCAGGGTTTTTCTGACTTAGATTGTACAGTGCTATAAAAAACACATTTTGGAAGTAATTTGCAAAGAATGAGCTTGAGGCTTCTTTTCAAGGAATGCTTTTTTAAAAAGTTCCAAATAACTCAGTTTCATTGTATACATAACCATTTTTTTTTTTTACTGACATCCCTTTCTGTAGAATGCCAAAGTCCTCTTCAGAAGGGAATCAGTAGCTACTCCTTCAGGACAACACACCAAATGTGCTAGTGACTAGTGGTATGAAAGACCCATGAAAAGGGTCTTACAGAGTCATGTAGATGGCAAGCCTGGAAGGAGGGTCTTCACAAACTTGAGCTCATGTATAAGTGATCTGGACTTATCTGGTATATTGGTGATCTGTCTAAGATTTTTCTATAGCATTTATTGTAAAATACACTAAATTTTCTTAGTTTAAACCAGAATGCACAGTGCCTTTAAATTCAGTAGTTTGCTAAGAATTTTGAAAGACATTAGACAGGAAAAAAGGGCAGAAAACTTCTTGAAAACTTTAATATTAGAAAAGGTAGACCAATAGCACAGCAAAAAAAAAAGATAAAGGCATACTCATGAAGGGGAGTATGCCTTCAACACTACCTATGATACTAATCTGTTTGTTCCGTTCTGTCATGTCAGATTCTTCATGACCCCATTTTGGGCCTTCTTGGAAAAAATATAGGAGTGGTTTGCCATTTCCTTCCTCTGCTCATTTTAAAAATTAATTTATTTTAAACTCAAATACTAAAACTTAAATATGCAATAAGAAAAGAAAATTAAACATTATAAACTTAAATATTAAGACAAATATAAAATAGGAAAAGAAAAAATATCACCATTTGCACAGCAGAATGTAAGAAAGGATTCAAAATATACAGTAATCCCAGTTCATTGTACAAGGTGTCCCTAAAGTCTGGACACATAGACAATTTCATTAATTATTCAAGAAATGAAATGAGTGAAATTTTCAATAAAATTTTATTTAATTAGCATAAATTTTAGCCATGACAATTACATATGGAATAAAAGCTTTCATTAGCTATTGGGGACTATTTTCCATATTAATGAGATTAATTTTATTTTAATTGAGATTTCTTGTGTCTCCTATGAAATCTCATTTAAGCTGATTAAATAAAATGTTAAAAATTTTCATTCATTTCATTTCTTGAAAATATGTATAGTTAATGAGATTTCCTATGTGCCCAAACTTTAGGGACACCCTGTACAGATAAGGAAACTGAGGCAAACATGGTCAAGTGACTTGCCCAGGATCACATAGCTAGTAAGCATCTGATGCTGGATTTGAATTCATGAAGGTGAGTCTTCCTGACCCCAACCCCAGTGCTCTAGCCTATGTTCCCTTCCAGATCTCAATCTATGGTCCTGTAAAGTAGAAATGGCACATCCATTAGCAAAAGCAGATTTGCTGCTGTTTCAAACACACCAAAATTCCTCTCATTTTTGTCTAAGTTACAGACCTATTAACAACTCCTGAAATATGCTTGGTTTGAAATTGTGCAGACATGGGCATGTGGCCTGTGTTCTCTCTTGCTTTCTTTGTAAACTTATCAACTGCCTTTACCATGGAAAACATTTCTTCTGTACATTATCACCTTTGCAATGCCATGTGAAATACGCAAGCATTCATTTTCTTTAAATATATCACCAGTCCAGAGAGCTCATGGCATCTTAGTGTCCGAGGATGCTGTGCTTTTGATTACTCTGGGCTGCTGGAAAGCCGGCACCTACACAGATAGCGGTGTTTCCTTCTCTTTGCCTTTGAGGGATACAGCCATTTTGGTAATGTAAGTACCCTGGGAAAAATGGTTTGAACTTTTGGTAAAATTATCACAAGGCTGCTGCGTGACTTACTTATCTAGTTTTTCGTTAGCCTGTCGCCAATGTGTCTGCTCTTTCCTCCATCTCAGGTTTTCATTTAGTCCTGGAAACCGGTCATTCCCTAGGAGTTAAGAAACGCATGATTGGAACTTGATTAGAATGAAACTCTCCAAGATAGCTGGGATTTCTATAACAATCTTTATTGAGGCAGCTCAGCTCAACATTCTGCTGATGACTAGAAAACATGATGTGCTGTGGAAAGGTTAGCAACAAAACCCACCAGGCACCTGGCTGAGCTCCCCAGTGGCTGGTATGTTCCCTGACCTGGGGGGGTGGAGGTGGGCATTGCTGTGGTAGAAGATGCAGCTGCCCTGCCTGGGGTCTGTACTCTGAAAGCTCAGATTCTCTGATTGCATTTCTGTAGCTCTCAACGAGGGAGCCTTCCAGTGAAACTCTCAGACTTACCTGTGGAACCGTGGCTGGCTGGGGGGTGAAGGAGTCTGAGCTCCCTGCAATCCCCTGCCTAGTGAAGGGTTGCAAGGACACAAGTTACTCTGGAAGGGACAGGGTGACTTTCTCGGGTGGTCTTTGGGACAGAATCTGACCTCAGACACTTCCTAGTTGTGTAACCCTGGGAAAGTCTCTATTTCTAACTGCCTCAGTTTTGTTATCGGTGAAATTGGTATATCATTTCCCCTTTGGCGCCTTTCCCTCTCAGAAATAATGCCTCTTCTAGCCAGGCCTTCATTTCTTGACTTCTGCAGGACCTACATACCGATCTGGGCTAGAACTTTGTTTTCTCTGAGCAAGATTGGGGGAGGGAGAAGGAGAATCAACTGGACCATCTTTGTCCGCATGTGCTAATCCTTGGAACAGCATGAAGGTTTCAGCTCATGGGATTACATGATATGTGGACAAAGCAGGGGAGAAGGGAAAGGGATAAATGTTTTCTAGGTGTCAGGCCCTTGGCTAGGCATTTTTCATAAATATTATGTCATTGAATCATCTGTTAAATGAAGAAAGGAAATAGCACCCCCTCTTAGGGCTGTTAAGGGGATCAAATGAGATGCTACTTAGAGTGCTTTTGAAAACTTCAAGTGCTGTACAAATGCTATTATTATTATTAGGCATTCTCTGAATAAATCCAGGGGCCAGTCTGACTCTCCTAGAAATGCTCCTGGCTGGTATGGCTACTCCTCTCCTTCCTTATCAAATAAGTTCAAAGGTGATAATAATTGTCATGTGCTTAGCACAGCACCTGGTACACAGTAGGTGTCATATAAATGTTACTGATTATCATTATCATTGTGACTGTTCTTCTTTACCCCGAGGCCCATGTTCTATGGACTGGCCCTTTTACACCTGTTAAAGTCAGCTCGATGCCAGATGTCATTCAGAAACATCTCCCCAGCTGCCAATTGATTGACAAAGGAACATGGTAGGTTCTTAATAACAAAGGAACATCATAGGTGCTTAATAAATGCTTGTGGATTGTCTGGTGGATAGTTAAACTCACTGAAGAATCACAAACCTTTGTTGTTACACAAGGCGTGGGCACCATCATCCCCTAAGGAACTCAAGGCTGAAATCTCATTGGCAGAACATTCCTTCCCATTCAGAGAAAAATCAGAACGAGACGATTAAAAACTCACCTGCTGGTGTCTTACAGCGCTTCATCATTTCCCCTCTGGCACCTTCTCCTCTCAGTAATGCCTCTTCTAGGCGGGCCTTCACATCTCTTGACTTTTGAAGGACCTGGGTACTGACTTTGTCAGAATTTTGTTTCCCCTGAGCAAGATTGGGGGTGGGGAGAGGGAAGGAATAATTTTGATAATTATTATCTGTATGTGCTAATCTTTGGAACAATATTAAAGTTTCAGTTAGAGGGATTATGTGTTATGTGGGCAAAATTGGCAGGGATGAGAAAATCTCTGACTGGGATTCTTTTATTCGTCTTGTAAATGTGGAAAGAATACAGAGATAGAGTCCTCTCCTTTCCTAGGGCATCGCAATATTACTGAAAGGAAGAAGAAATGAATTTGAATACATAAATGGGCAAAAGGCATGGAAAAGGAAGAGATGCCTTCTATTTTGGCCTCCCTTCCTGCCTGTCACCCCCTGCAAAAAACAACCCACCCCAAAACTATACTGAAATTTGGAGAAAACTGAGTAATTGGATTTACCTTGTACTCAAAACATGAGACACAAATGAAAAGTAGATCTAAAATCCTATTTAGTTGCATTGATGGTAGGTCTGCAATCCACTTCTGTATGAGGGTCTGGTCGGCATTTTTCATGATCCAAAGGAAACAGATCATGAGGTTGCGGGTGGTATCAGAATTCAGCACATTGTACTGCTTGTAGGGCTGGAATGTGGATTTTTGGTTTGTTTGTTGTGGAGAAAGAGGGAGAAACAGAGTTGTTAGGAGATTAAGAAATGCTAAGCTTTCGGAAAGTAAGAGTTCTTATTCATGCCCTGATCTAGTATGCATTTCTTACATGTTCCTAATCAAACCATATATAGTTAAGCAAAGGTTCCCAAGTCACACAGCTCATGAAAGGGGACTTCTCTGAGGCTAGTCTAGGTCTAGCAAGGGATGGTTGAAAGATGATTGGATTTTGAGTCAAAGGACCTTGGTTCAAATCCCACATCTGTTGTACCCTATCTGTAGGACCTTAGGCAACTTCTTTGGTCCTATCTAGAAAGTGAAGGAGGTTGGACTACATGGTTCCTGAGGGCCCTTCCAGTTTTCATTCTGTAACCCTATGGATAAAAGCTTTATTAATTTTGGGACCAAAAGGGCAGCTCTTTGGCTTGTAGACTATGATTCCTGGTGCTTGTGTGCCATTCCTTTCCCACCTTCCTCGATAATTGGTGGGGCTCTTTATCCCACCTCTTCCACTTTGATGCAATATGGTTGCAGACTGTTGTAGATTCTTAGGGATGCTCTCTCCCATCAGATTTGAATGTAGGGGAGAATGTAGGGCTGGGTGCCCGAGAAAGCTGCCATACCCTCAGCATCCAGAAGGTTAAAAAGCTAGCCTTCTTCTCAGTTCCGAAGAGGAAAATTAGGTTGGTGACAGGCAACAGATATTATAACTTCTTTTAACTTATTTCACAACCTTCTTAGTCATCTGCTCTCATTACAATAGGGGATACAATTGGCAGAACATTGGCAAGATAACTGAATCTGTGGTGTGGTGAAGAACTCAGTTGTGCTGGTTCAAAGTTTGGTGTCTGCCTGTGTGGCTTAAAGAATGTTTTTTTTTTTTTCAAAGAAAATCCATGGTACCGATTTTGTAGCATAGACAACTGCTTTTTGTTACTTAATTACACAACATGAGATTGTACTCTTCTCAATATGGTATCATGGTCATATCTTAGGGGGCTGGTACAAATGAAATAGTGCTACTATCGCTAATGATGGTTTGGGAATTATTGGTTATAGGACAAAGACATTTCTACAATGACTTTTTCTTTGTTTTAAAAATACATTTCATGTTCTTTTTTGTGTGTGTTTTTATATTGAAAATGAAAAAAGATGTGAAAAAATAAAAATACGTTTTATATGTGCTTTTGTCTTTATGTTACAGTCATTTCTTTTTTTTCCAATTCAGTTTACATTTATTAAGCATCTACTATGCTAAGATACAATTTGCCCCAGTGTTCTGGACTTCCAATTATTAATTATTTCCTCTGGCACAGAGTAAGAGAATTGAAATCTTCATTGGTTACATACAAGAAAACATGAAAGGGCTGTTATTCTATAAGTGTGGAAGAATTCCTGGAGTGGAAATTTTCCTCTAATATCTTGGATCATAACTTGTCTATAATTTAATAAGTCTAAGGAATAGGGATTAAGTGATTTGCCTAAGGTCGTACAGCTAGTAAATATTAGAAGTGTTTGAGCTCAAGTCTTTCCAATTCCAAGATTAGAATTCTACCAACTATAAATTTTTCCTTTGTTACACATATGCGGCAACTATGTATACTATAAAAGAAAATACTGGATATACATGAAGTAAGCTAGTGAAATTCATGAGAATGTATACCAAGGAAGATAGAGGTGCCCCAGACGTCTTCAAGAGGTTGAAATTATTCCCTGCGATGGCTAGGGCTACACTTTGGTTAATTGGACTTCCACCTTCTTGTTCTTCATCTGGGATATTTGAACGACCTTTCCCACCACGAACATCTGAAACTGCATTTTAAAATATCATCAGTCAAGTGAACTATTAATAAACTTTAGTCAATATTTCCCTAAGTCTGTTGCACAAAATTTACTTCCATAAAATCCAATTTCCATGGGCTTGATTTTGATGCCTTTGCATCAGTAGAGTCTGTGAAATAATTTTAGTGGGACTTGTACCATTACTTTAATCTACTGCCATCCATATGAAGAGACGATCAAACTGAAAAAGGAGATAAAAGCAATCAAAAAAGGATTAAGATAGAAGGTAATTTTTGAAAATATGAAAAATGACCTTCATTAAAGTTTTTTAAAACTGCTTCCAAATCCAACACACTTTGCTTAACCAAGCCTTATAGGATTTCTGGAGATAAAGAACCAACCACAAAAGTCCCCAAAATGGTGGAAGGAAAACTAGTGTTGTACAAAGAGGATTAAGACATTTGGGTACAGGGGACGGCTAGGTGGAGTAGTGAGTAGAGCACCAGCCCTGGAGTCAGGAGGACCTGAGTTCAAATCTGGCCTCAGACACTTAACATACTTACTAGCTGTGTGACCTTGACCAAGTCACTTAACCCCAATTGCCCTGCCCTCCCCCTTCCAAAAAGCAAAAAAAAAAAAGATTTTCTGGTACAGATTTATGAAGAGTTTCTTCTAAATTTTGACAACATCTGAAATGACCTTCAGTTGATTGCAAATGCCAGAATCCAGGCACATACAGAAAGGGGGTGACCATTTTAGAAGCTGGACTTCGTTTAAAACATGATTGACATTATTTTTCCTACACATACACATACGTGGCAGGTCATTTATACAAGCAATTTTTAAATAGAGGTGTGGGAAAATAAATCTTCACAGGTGATTGACCCACAGAGAAGTCAGGTTTTCATAGAGTTGTCAAAACTTTATCCATTTCAGCCTTCAATTTTTCACAAAAATAAGACTGCAAGAAATATTTTTGGCTGCTAACATGAAAATGGAGCATTATTATAAAGAATTATAAAACACCACTGGAAAACTTTTGAGACCATTCAATTTTTTAAGAAAATAAATCAAGTTTATAAAGAAATATAGCTTGGATAAGATCTGCAATTATAAAGGATCAGAAGCAGCTATCCTCAAAAGTAAAGATCATAGCTCATAGACTTAGACTGAAAGGGACATTAGAAGCCCTCTAGTCCAACTTTGTCATTTTATAGATGAGGAAATTCAAAGAACCTTTCAGTCTTTAGGACTATATTTTTTCCCCTTTAGGAATTTATTGGTTTTGGTTATTGTTGTTCAGTTGTTTTCAGTTGTGTCTAACTCTCTGGGATTCCAAAATTTTTTTTTCCCTTTTGGAGGGGAGAAAGCAAGGCAATTGGGGTTAAGTGACTTGCCCAAGATCACACAGCTAGTAAGTATGTCAAGTGTCTGAGGCCAGATTTGAACTCAGGTCCTCCTGACTCCAGGGTCAGTGCTCTATTCACTGTACCACCTAGCTGACCCCAGGGTTTTTCTTGGCAAAGATACTGGAGGGTTTTGCCATTTCCTTCTCCAGATTATTTTACAGAAGAGGAAATTGAAGCAAACAGGGTTAAGCTACTTGCCTGGGGTCACATAGCTAGCATGTGTCTGAGACTGGATTTGAACTCAGGAAGATAAGTCTTCCTGACTCCAAGTCTGGCACTCTATCCACTGTGCCACCTAGTTGTCCCTTGAAACTTATATGAAGCATAAAATGAAAGGCAGGCATTGTTAAGGAAATAACTCTCACTTCTGAACAATTATTCCTCAATGCCAATAAACTGGGGGCAACTAGTTGTCACAGTGGATAGAATTGCCCTGCCTGGAATCAGGAAGACTTCCTGAGTTCAAACCTGGCCTTAGACACTTACTAGATACGGCGTACTAGCTGTGTGACCCTGGACAAGTCACTTAACCCTCTTTGCCTCAGTTTCCTCATTTGTAAAATGAGCTAAAGAAAGAAATGGTGAACCATTTTGGTATCTTTGCCAAGATAACATGGGGTCACAAAGATCATTGAACAACAAAATGAGTTTCAAGCTAAGGGTGAGCCAGCCCATTTTTAAGTCTTAAAAAGAAGGAAGTTAAAATTCTCAAGCAATTAAGTTAAACATAATTGCAACTTGTATGGGACTCTAATGTTGGCTCCAAGGACTTCTGCATTCTCTTCTCCTATCTACATGCAAGTGGTATAGGGAACTCTTGGCATGGGAATTCCTTCAATGCAAAGAAAACTCACCTCTGACTTAGTAGATAAGTCCTACTGACTGTCTGAGGTACCTCAAATATAAATGACTTAACAGAGGATTATAATTCTGGAGCTGGAAGGGACCTCTGAGGTCACCTTGTCAAGTGCCCTCATTATATAGATGAGGAAACAGATGTGACTTAGCCAGGATCACACAAATAATTAGCGGAAGAGGTAGATTGGAACTCGAGTCTTACTGACTTCAAATCTAGAATCCTACTCATTTACAGAAAAGTCATTATGATTTTTTCATTTTAACAGCTATATTATGACTACAAAGTTTCACTTCTGTTTGGGGAGCACTTGGACTTCCTCAAATTGATACAGTTGATTTATAAGGCTCAAAGACTGCATCTTGAAAAATCCTTGCCCTTGTGACTCACGTGAGGAAACAATTATCCATAAAATTTGGGAGTAACATGTTCTGTATTCCACTTTGCAGACAACTGATTCACCGACAAAGAATCTGGAGAGTTTCCTGAATGGAACATTGTGCACATTTACCTATAAGCCAGCCAGGGCCTCTAGAAATGGCCTGCATCTCATTGGACTCTTGTCATTTTTAAACACAGCACCCATGCCAACTTGACTGTCCAAAGCCAGGTACAATTAGAGAACACATTCATCCCTCATTCTATAGCTAACTGATCCTCAACAGTTTCAGACATATTTTTGTAACTTCCTTACCCTTATGGTCTGACAGACCATCTCAGTCTTTAGGGTCATATTTTTCCCCCTCAGGAATTTATTGGTATCAAGGAATAATTGTTTGAGTGATTGGTTGTTCATCCTTCCTCCTCCAAGAGGACCAATGCTATCACAAGGGCAATGTCTTAACTTTCGAGTGAATTAGATTCAAGTGAGGCAGACTTGCACAGTTAACCTCACTCTCTCCTCCAGTAATCAAAGTTCAGTAGAAAGACTCAAGTAGAAAGAGTCAAGACTATTGGCTTGGTTTAGTGGGAAGAGAGGCTACTGAAGTCCTTTAAGTAATGAATTAACAAATCATAGTCCAGATAAGGGCTCTGCAGTAATTGTTTAGAAGTGATACAATTATTTCCCTTGGGATTGTTTTTTTTTTAATTTTTGTTTTATTTTTTCAGGTCTAAAAAGAAGGAAGTTAAAATTCCAAGCAATCAGATCAAACATAACTGCATGTAGAGAGAAGGGGAGGCAATCCTGATGACACTTTGTAATATTGACTCCAAGGATTTCTGTATTCTTTTTTTGCTTTTTGGAGGGCAATTGGGGTTAAGTAACTTGCCCAAGGTCACACAGCTAGGTTTTTGTTTGTGTACGCGTTAAGTGTCTGAGGCCGGATCCGAACTCAGGTCCTTCTGACTCCAGGGCTGACGCTCTACTCACTGTGCCACGTAGCCGTCCCAATTTTTGTATTCTTTTCTCCCGTGGGCAGACATTCTCTAGCACCCTAGGGGCCTCCCACTAGCTAACAGAATGCCATGATAATCTGTACACTTTGTCTTTGGGTACAAGGGAAGATGTAGAATCACTGTGGAGTAACTGGAACCATTTACATTTCTTTTTTAATTTTAAATCTTCTTTCTTAAATTTTATTTTATTTTTGATGAGGCAATTGGGGTTAAGTGACTTGCCCAGGGTCACACAGCTACTAAGTGTGAAGTGTCTGGTCAGAGGCTGGATTTGAACTCAGGTCCTCCTGACTTTAGGGCCAGTACTCTATCCACTGTTCCACCTAGCTGCCCCTAAATTTTATTTTTAACAGCAATATTATTTTAAGAACAACTCTGAGTTAATAAGTAATTTTGACTATTATAAATACTCAAATTGACTACAAAGGGCATATGAAGGAAGATACTATCTGCATCCAGAAAAAGAAATGATAAGTAGAACTATGTATAGGGTGATTTCACACACACACACACACACACACACACACATGAACACATATCTAATGGTAGCCATCTCTAAGGTGTGGGGGAAGGGAAGGAAAAAAAGAAATTTACATGATTATTATATATTTAAAAAGGATAGCAAGTTGTATATAATGGATTTGCAGTTTCATGAGCAATCATCTTTTTTATTATACTATGTTATGGACATTTTTGTTTTATTTCAAAAATTAAAAATAGAAGAAATTAAAATTCACTAGCCTTTCAAAATAGGAAAACTATAGCTGCTTTGTTCTAAAGCACCTCCTTTCTCTGCCCTGTCTTTGTCAGGGTCCTGCATTCAAATCCTGTCTTAGATACTTACTGGTTGTGTGACCTTGGGCAAATCACTTAATCTCTCTGGGTCCCAGTTTCCTTATCTATTAAATGGGGATTATATAAATACCAACCTTACAGGGTTGTTGTAAAGAGTCAGATGAGATGGCATATGCCAAGTGTTTCACTAGCCTTAAACAGCAATATGAATGTGTGGTACGATCATGCACTTTTTCCTGACCTGATGGGTTTATGAATCTAGTGGAGATGTAGTCTTTTGCTTCCAAATCTCTAAATGAAAAGGAATAAGAATGTCCAAAGTATATTTAGACACAGAGCATAGTAGAATTTGAGGCCCTAGAAGGAAGAGCCTTAGACTTTATCTAGTCTTGAGGGAAGAAAACTGTATCCTGAAGGCTACTTGTGACCCCTGACCTTTGCTGTGACCTCTTTGTATTCATCCAAATAAACTCAAATTGAGGGAGCAACTTAGATTCCTGTTAATGGCTCCCCATTGCCTATCAGACAAAATACAAAATCTTTAGACTGGCATTGATGGCCTTCACATTCTAGCCCCAGTCTACCTTCCCAATCTCTTTCTCCTTATAGTGTCTCCTGCTCTAAGTTGGACCAATAACTGTTCCCCAATCTTGTCTGCCACCTCTGGTATTGGTATGTTTTTTTTTAATCAATGTAAATAAGCCCAGTACCTTAGCCAGAACCTTACACAGAGGAGTCAAACTCTTAACAAATGTTTGTTGAATTGGACTGAATATCACACATAATTTTATCATCTCTAACTGTATGAGAGACAGTGTACCATAGTGGATAGAGTCCTTGGGACTAGGAAAAACTGGATTCTAATCTTGCCTTTGATACATACAGGCATTATGACCTTGGACAAATGACTCCCAGTACTCTAGGCTCCTGGTATCAAACTCAAATAGAAACAGGACTGCTAATCTGTACATAAGGATCCTTGCTGGCTGCATATTAACTTAGTTTTAAACTATGGTATTATCTGTTTTATTGTATTTTTTTACTTATTTTGTTAAACATTTCCCAATTACATTTTAATTGGGTTCTGGAAGCTAGGGAGTGTTGAGCCACATTGGCCCTCTGGCTCCACGTCTGACATCTCTAATCTAGGCAACTTTCTAACTCTCTCCATTGCAGAGAAGGTACTGACCTTTATTATTAGAGAAAAGTTTTTTAGGAGTCCTCTTTTCCATTGATATTAAACATCTATCCCAATATACTATCTAATAATATGGGTACTCCTTGGAATGGTTTTTGTCCTTTTAATGAAATGATACTCTTTACTTCCTGTCCATTCATTTGACAGATAAGGAAACTGAGACCTAGACAGGTAGAGAGAGTACTTTGCCCTAGGTCATGCTAGCTGGTCAGTTGGGTAGGGTTGGGATCAGAAAGCAGCTTGGATAACTTAGTCCAGTGCATTCTGTTCTGTTTTTATTTCAAGTGGTCCTTGCTGCTCTACTCATGTGGAGGTAAAATTTAGCTCACAGAGGCACAAATTAGGTCATAGATTAGAACTCAAACATCATTTGATCCAGCCTCCTCCTCCTTTTTACAGATGAAGAAACTGAGCCCCATAGAGGTTAAATGACTTGGCCAAAATATCATAGGTAGTTAGTAGCAGGACAAGGATTTGAATCCAGATCCCCCATTTCCAAACCTAGTACTTTTTCCACTGAATCTTGATGGTGGGACTTTTGAATCTGTGCCCAAAACAGAATTTCTTTGTTTTCATGGAAAACACACTCATATTTTCAGGGAAGGTACATTTCCCCACAGATGAAATGACCAGGTCAATAAAAATGTTGGCTCCTGCACTTATACACTCATGAAGCAAATTTTTACACACTCATGAAGCAAATATGAGAAGCTCTTATTTGTGGTCTGTAGAACAAAAATTCAGATAAATGAAGTCACATTTGAATTAATTACAGTGATCTCAGCCACACTACATGTGCTGAGCCAAATAAGGAAAAAGAAGATGTCTTTACCTGTAAAGTCATAGAGCTGTGGCAAAGCATCCATGATGATGCCAACCAGAGGGAGATAAAGGGCAGCCACTTTGACCTTGACCTCTGGTTTGGAGCAGCGGGGGTCTAGGTCATGAGAGCTCAGTAGACCATGGATGGCACTGATGGCTTTCCTCTGTACCTTACTGATTCTGTTGGCAAGAGAGATGTAAAAAGTCAATAGAAGAGCTGCCCAAAATATAGAGCCATGCAAGAAAGCAAACAAATGTGTGCTTTTAATCCTTTTGTAAAAGCAAAAACAAGCAGACTTAAATAAAACAAAACAACCAAAGTTAATCAGACCACAGATATTAGACAGACTTGCAGAGTGGATAGAGTCTTGAACTTAAAGGTGGGAAGAATTGGGTTCTATCTCAGATACTTAATAGGTATATGAGTCTGGACAGATCATTTAACATCTCTGAGACAATCACAATGTACTGAACTTGGAGTCTGCACAACCTGGGTTCAAGTCCTGCCCCAGACACTTGTTAGGTGTATGACCCTGGACAAAATCTTGGGGCAAATCACACTACACTGGACTTGGAGTCAGTACAACCCAAGTTTGAGTCACATCTCAGGCGCTTTCTACATGGGTAACATTGGGCAAATCAAGTCATGTTTCTTTACTTGCAAAAAGGGGTTAATGATAATATCTACCTCACAGGGTTGTTATGAAGATCAAATCAGAGAATATGTGTAAGATGTTCTACAAACTTTAAGAGACTTTATTGAAAACTATTGTTGTTTCAGTTGTGTCTGACTCTTTGTGACCCCATTTTTAGGGTTTTCTTGGTAAAGATACTAGAATAGTTTGCCATTTCCTTTTCCCGATCATTTTAGAGATGAGAAAACTGAGGCAAAAGGGTTTAGTGACTTGTCCAGGGTCACACAGCTAGTAAGTGTATGAGGCCAAATTGGAACTCATAAAAATGAGTCTTCCTGACTCCAGGTTCAGCGCTCTATCCAATGTGCCACCCAACTAGCTGTCTCTTAGCTATTTTTTATTATAAACCAAATTTTCTTTTTTTCCTTTTCTTTATTAATTTGTTGGTTTACTTTGAGTTTACAAGATTCAGTGCCCCAGTTCTTTGAGTTTCAAATTTTCTCCCCCTCTTCCTTCTCTCTCTGCCCCCCCTGCCACTACCCCCATGGCAGCATATAATCAGGTATACTTTCATATTAGACATTGGTCAGCTTGAAAAGAAGGATTGTAATGGATGGAATGAACAACGGGAAAGAGAAACCAAACCAAACAAGAAAGAGAAAGAGAGCAGGTAATTTGCTTCAATCTGCATTCAAACTCTGTTCTTTCTCTGAATGTAGACATCTTTCTCCATCATGAGTCTTTTGGAATTTACTTGTAGCCCTGCATTTCTGAGTAGAGTCCAGTCTATCAAAGTTGGTCATCACAAATATGTTGTATTTGTAATGGTGTACAAATTTTTTCCTGGTTCTGCTCTTCTCACTTCAGCATCAGTTCGTATAAGCCTTTCCAGGTGGATATGAAGTCCATCTGCTCTTCATTTCTTATGGTGCAATAGTATTCCATTACATTCATATACCACAACTTGTTTAGCCATTCCCCAACTGATGGGCATCCCTTTAATTTCCAGTTCTTTGCCACCAAAAAAAGAATTACTATAAATATTTTTGTACATATGAGTCTTCCTCTTGCTTCTGTAATCTCTTTGGGATACAACCCTAGAAGTGGTATTGCTGGGTCAAAGGATATGAAATTACTTATAACCCTTTGGGCATAGTTCCAGATTGCTCTCCAGAATGGTTGGATCAGTTCCAAACTCCACCAGCAATGCATTAGTGTTCCAATTTTTCCACATCCTCTCCAGCATTTGTCATTTTCCCATTTTGTCATCTTAGCCAATCTGAGCAGTGAGATGTGGTACCTCAGAGTAGTTTTGATTTGCATTTCTCTAATCAATAGTGATTTAGAGCATTTTTTCATATGCTTATGGATATCTTTAATTTCTTCCTCTGAGAACTGTCTGTTCATATCCTTTGACCATTTATCAATTGGGGAATAAACCACATTTTCAAAAGGCATAGTTGGCACATAGTAGATGCTTAATAAATTTATTGGTATATTACTCTGTAGCACCCAAATATCAAAAGCTGTATGCATTGTAGCCACCTTCCTAGTGGCTAGTAGCAGGCGGATCTGTTCTGATTGCAGAACAAGATTTCAGAAAGGAAAAAGATGTTAAAATACATGTCTCAAAGGTTCCTGAAAATTCCTCTATGTACTTCTATACTCCGACTGTACCCCAAATTCACTGTACAATGAAGTGGGCATGGAAGTCAGTGCCCTCTGCAGAAAAGGGAGGTATAGGGGAAGGCATAGGAAGTTTAAGTCAGCATTTCAAGGGTAGAGCTGATTCCCAAGAACACTTTCAGTATGATGGATAGATGTTGGTAAGACTATTAATATTATGAGGGTTAGGGGCAAAAGAAGAAAAAAAAGGAGGAAAAGAAAAGGAAAAAAAGCAGAAGAAAAAGATAAAGGAAGGACTAAATATATACTGAAGCAATCTGAAAAACCAAAATTTCCTAAAATTTTGTCTTATGACATGGCAACAGTATCTCTAATGACTTCCAAGGAAGCTATATAGAAAATACGGCAATAGAGGGTTATTGCTTTGCCAAGGAGGGACACTTTTAATTAGTTCCTCAACAAAGGTAGTGTATGTGTTTATTTGAAAGATGTAACCACCATATTATAAATTACAACAAAGTGACCTTTCATGTTGCTCTACCATGTTTCTGGTCATAAAAACGGTATCATTTTTACAAAGGTGAGTAACCTGAAACAGAAACAGATGTCTGGGCTCCTCTTTCCACAGGTACCACCCGACCAATGGAAACTGCTGTGAATGTAAACATGAAAGATGATTTAATCTACAGAAGTGCTGCCATCAAGGAGATTTAGGTGCAAGTTGGGCTACCTTGAAAGGGCAAGAATTTGCAAAGGAAATGTTTCTTTGCCTCAAATGTTTCTAAGGTGTCTAGTCATCAGGGTAATTAGGAAAATGTGAGCATCCAGGGCAAATTTAGTTATACACAAAGCAAGAATTCTTCTGTTGGGGTTTGTGAATTTGTTGTTTTAAAAAAGTATTTTTGATAACCATTTTACTATTGGTTTTCTCCATAATCTTACATATTTTATTTCAGGCATTAAAAAAACAAATAACTATCAATCTGAGATGGGATTCGTACGTTTCACCAACCTAGTGTTCCTTAGCACAAAAAAGGTTAAGAACACATGCCATCAGGTAATGATTTCTGCTGAGATGACAAGAAAATGTTTGGTTAGGATTGAGAAAGGAATCTGAAGTAACTGGTCTTAGGGCTCTAGATAGCTTTCAGAGATGATAAGGTGCAGAGAAGGTGCTGATTTGCATGGGATAGGAGTTTCTTTCTGAGAGCTCCCTGTATCAGCGAAGCCAGAGGTTTAGTTTTTTAAAAAATTAAATATTGGGACAGAGGGTTCAATCTGATGAATTAGACATTAGGCAATTGCACTCCCACCCCCTGCGTGTGCGCGCGCACACACACACACACACACACACACACACACACACACACACACACACACACATTTAATCCAAATGGCTCTTTTTTCTTTCTTTGGAAAAAAAGTCAGACACATACCCTTCTCCCTCAGCATCAAGTGCAGCAGCCAATTCAGTGAAGAGCAGGCCCGTCAGGAAATGCTGCTGGCGGTAGTCAGGAGACAGGTCAAACATATTGGCAATCTTTTGGTCCTGGAAACTGGAACAAGAGCTGGAGTTCTACAGAAATGCAGGAGACATTTTGGTGAGTGGCATGAGAAAAGACAAACAGCTGGGAAGGATGGATAAAGTAAAACTCAGGGGCTGCTGGTGGCCTCTTAAAACACAGGTGAAAAGTAGAAGCAAATCTGAAACCAAACATTCAGAGATGGAATCTGGAGGGTTACTAGTTGGAAAAAGAAGTTGCGACTGTTTCTGTCATTGGAATGGCATAAACTTTTACAAAAAATCATGATCTTAAATACTCCTGACATTCATAACCAAAGGCTACTGTATTGTCTCCCAGGGGTTCTAAACCTGGTTATGCAGAAACATTTACAAATATATATATACATTTCAATATAACTGGCTTCCCCTGTAATCCTATGCATTTTTAAATTTTATTTATTTTTAATAAAAATATTTTAGACTTAAACACCAGAACATAAATACAGAATAGAGAGAAGAAAAACATATCATAAACTTAAATATTGGAACTTAAATACAAAGTAAGAAAAGAGGGAAAAAGCATGCCATGAACATTTTTGAGCTTGCAATGCAATAAATGAAACATATGAAGAATGAGGAATAAAGAACAGAAATCATTCTCTCCTATGAGTTGGTTACCTGGGAAGAGATGGAGGGGTTGGGAGATGCTGGAGCAGCATCAGGGGCCATGAAGAAGAGGTTCAGATTGAGGTAATGTTCATGGCTGCAGAGGATTCTCAGAAACTCCAGCCTCATGGAAATCAGAGTTGGGAGGTTATTGAGCTTGGCTGACAACTGGGAGGAAAAGTGAGGAGAGGACAAAATTGTTTGTTACTAGGGCAATGGAATTTAGTTGGAATACCATGAAAAATATTCTTTTTCCCCAAATCAAAGCAACCAATTTTATAAGCATCAATGGGACAGTGCAACAGATGGTGGGTGAATTGCATAGGACAGGGAAGCCCAATATGTTTCTACCCATTAAATGTTCCTTTAATGATTTCAACTTGCTAACTCCAAAATGAGGATCTCCCCTTGCCCTCCCTCTCCTCCCCCCCCCAAGTAAACTATAAGGGCATAGCAAACCTGTCTGAAAAATAACCACAAGGTATTTTTTCACTGTAACATAATATAATTATTTATTCTAGTTTATTTTTTTTTAACAAAAACTTCACTGTATCTGAGAAACTAAATGAAAGGAGTCAATCCCACACTGGGCCACACAAAAGTACAAGGTAATATGACTTGATCACTTTAATGCTGAAATGACTCTTTTATAGTTTCTAATTAAAGGCTCCACTGGTAAATTCAGAAACAGGCTCAGTGGATGGCAAAATCAAAGGATTTAGAAAAATATGCTGTCTATGAAAAAGTGTTAAATGGTTTGCACAAAAGTGGGAGAAGGAAGTTTCATTTAAAAAACTAATAAAAGAAAAAAAAACTGGTAGGACTTTTTGGGGAAACCCATCCATCAGACCCCTTGAAAGCCAAATATACTCTAAAACCAAAAAGAAAGCTCACAGAGGTCCAAAGGGAAAGCACCTGCTCTATTCTCGCACTGTTCCTAGTACATCTGAAGTTAGTGGCCAGCAGCCCTGTGCGCTGTGACAGGGCTGCTATATGAACACAGAGATTACTGAGCCCTGTTCTACATTCATATTGTAACCTAGTCACAAAGTGCTAATGTTTTTCAAGGGGGTATGAGGGGTGGTTTCTCCCCAAAGTCCTCCTGTTTTTTTCACCTTTATTCCTTTTTTAAATAAAACTTCTTCCTCCTTCTACTCTCCCACTTTTGGGCAAACATTGCCTGACCAGAGTTGGAAGGGACCTTGGAAGTCCATGAGTCCAATGTCCTTATTTTACAGAAGAGGAAACTGAGGGTCAGACAGGCTAACCTTGTATGTCAACAGTAAAGTCAGGGAATGTTTTTGGGTATTAGTGGTGGGTCTCTATCACAGAATCACAGAATAATACCCAAGAGAGACCTCATGCAGGATGGTGCCATAGCAAGGTCACTGGATTTTAAGTCAGAGGACCTGAGTTCAAATTCTGACTCTAATACTACCTGAATGACCTTAGGTAAGTCTTTAGGCCTTAATTTCATCCTTTGTAAAATGAAGGAGTCAGTTGTGTGAGGGGTTTGGTCTGCATGACTGATAAGCCCTCTCTTAACTCTCTCACCTCAGGGACCATCCAGTGTAACAATTTCATATCAAAGATTAGGAAATTAGGAATGAGAGGGGCTAAATGATTTGTAAAAGGTCCTGCAAGTAATTAATGTGAGAATAAGGATGAGGAAAAACCCTCTAGATTCTCAGTTACTTCTCTCCCTGAGGAAGAAAATCAAAGAAAATAAGGTAGGAAAAGATGAAAATTGGGGAAAAAAGAGATGAAAGGAAGGGAAAAGAAGAAAAAGAGGTCGATAGCCTCAGGTTCCCCTGTCTGGCTCCAGGACCATCAATGATCTGCCCTTGGTCTAGGATCGAGATGTAGAGTTTAAAGGGAGCTGAAAAATCAGCCTTCATGAACTTGCTTTCTTCACTATTTTGCAAGGGGGAAAGTGTAGCGCAGAGAAAAGATCGGTGGGTTTCTATCTCAATGCTTCCTCTTAATTAGCTATGTGAAAGGACTGAGGATGGTTAGCCTGAAGAAGATAGCTTTCAAGTACTTGGAAGGCTGTGACATGGAAGAGATATTAGATATGTTCTGCTTGGCCTTGGGGGGAAGAACTAGGAAGGAATAGCCAGCCTTGGGACATAAGTGGGCTCCCCCATATTGGAAAGCTGGTTGTCAAGCATGCTCCATTGAGGATTCTATTTTGGAATATGGGTTGTTCCAGAGGGCTGCAGGGGTCCTTTCCAATTCTGAAATTCTGGGATGTTGTGATTCTGTGACCTTGGGCCAGTCACTTAATGTCTCTGAGCTGTTCAGCTTTTCAGAGAGCAGAACGGTCATCCTAGGACTACCCTGATCAGACACGACAGTGTTATATGAAGCAATTTGCAAATCTTAAATTTCTCCATAGATATAGATTATTATTATGTCAAAATGGTTATATACCCTTCTTGCCTCCACTCCCCCACCATATACACTCTGATGGGAAGCCAACTTTGTTCCAATATATTTTCGTATCAGACCAAAACATCTTTCTCAACAAGGATATACCTTAAATTTGAAATGAAAGCTATAACCTGTGATTCCAAATGTCAAAAAAAGGGAAGCATCAGAAAAAACACAGAGGGTAACCTCTCTTCCACACCTGCCTACGCACTCTGGAATCCCTTTGGTAAAATTCTGGAGGCTGTAGGAGACAGGATATTCTTTGCACATGTGTGTGCCTAACAAGAATTCTTCTATAAGGTTTGTGACAGCCTTTGTGAATACTATTTTGTGTCTTTTTTAAAAAAGTCTTATCACATGTACTGCTCATGACCAAATAGGAAATAAAGATTTTGAATCTGAATTATTCAATTCCTTGCACTTGGAATTCTACAGACCTGCCCAAACTATTTTCATGAAATTTTTGCTGCGTGATCAGTTGAAAAGAGAAGGCTACTTCTTAATTAAAATAACTGAATTTTAACTTGATGACCTCCTGGTGACCACTGTTTTATCATATGTAAGGGCTTCTGAGCTCCTTGAGTCAAAGAAGCATCCATGTAACATGAGAAACGATAGTAATGACTAAAGTGTCCAAAACCCAGACCTTGCTTCTGTCCTGCCACCGAAAACCAATCAGTTCTTAAACATCTGGGGGGGTCAGTGCCTCATTTGGGTCTGACTGGGACCCAGTCAGAAGTCTTCCCTCTCCCCCAGTTATTACACTGTTACATATACTGCAACTATTTCCTAGGCCTGGTAGTCTACTGTACATGGTCCTCATCCTTGTCCAAAGTAATGCTTACCTGATTACAATAGTGTTTGATCAGATTAAACACAAAGCCCCGATCCATTAGGGAAAGAAGGTCATAGAGGAAAAAAGCCAGGCTGATGTTGATTTTTTCTGCTTGATCATTTTCCTGTAAAAGAGGGAAATGACAATCATTTTGATATTAAGTAGCACTGAAATGGATGGGTCATTTGCTGGGGAACAAGGAAAGTTTGACTCTGGTCCTAGTTTTGCTGTAGGTTCTTTGGGTGCATTTTAGCAAATTGTTTAATCTTCCTGGTCCCCAATTTTTTTCAGTCAGAGTGATGAGAGCAGCTATACTTGAGATGCTGTGAAAATTGGGGTAAAATTGTGGTGGCTAGGTGGTGCAGTGAATAGAGTACCAGCCCTGGAGTCAGGAGGATCTGAGTTCAAATCTGGCCTCAGACACTTGACACACTTATTAGCCATGTGACTTTGGGCAAGTCACTTAACCCCAATTGACCTCTAAAAAAATTGGGGTAAAATTATTGTGAAAACTGTGGGTCTTCTCAGAAGAAAGAGTGAGGAAAATGTCAATACTCCCATGTAGCAAAATGTGACATGAATTATTTTGAAAAGAAGGTATTCACAGTTTATAACTTAAGATGGGTATTGACTTCATGATGAAATAAGCCAGAGAACACACCCCAGAAATCAAGAAATTTGATGATACAAACTAAATTGAGGCAAACAAATTTTAGCACTATACATTGAATCATTTGAGATCGGATCTCAGAATGTCAATCAGTTAACAAGTTTGTTGTTTGGTCATGCTCCATTCTTTGTGATCCCATTTGGGGTTTTCTCAGCAAAGGTACCAGAGTGGTTTGCCATTTCATTCTCCAGCTCATTCTAAAGATGAGGAAACTGAGGCAAACAGGGTTAAGTGACTTGCCCAGGGTCACACAGCTAGTGTCTTAGGTTAGATTCAAACTCCAATTTTCCTGACTCCAGACCTGATACTCTATCTACTGCACCACCTCCCTGTGTAGGCACTGTAAGTGCTAGCGATATAAAGAAAGGCAAAAAATAATAGTGTCTGCTCTCAATATTATTTTAGATGAAGATGAAGAGGATGATGCTTTTTGTGTCCTGCAGTACCTTTGATATAAGCAAGTCTGGATAAGGAAACTCCCTTTACCAAAGTAGATTAGCAACTGTTCTACAACTCATTGTTTTGTTTTGTTTTGTTTTGCTTTTGCTTTCTGGAGGGCAATTTTGGGTTAAGTGACTTGCCCAAGGTCCCACGGCTAGTTTTTGTGTTGTGTCTGGGGCCATATTTGAACTTAGGTCTTCCTGACTCCAGGGCTGATGCTCTATTCACTGCACCACCTAGCCACCCCAGCAATTCATAGTTTTAAGGAATTATCTGGGGTATTCAGAAGCTAAAAAACTTTCCAAAGGTCACACAGCCAGTATATGTCAGAGGCAAGGCTTGAACCTTAGACTTGCTGTCTCTCTATCTACTATGCCATGTAACTTCTCAAAAATTTTATAAAACTGTGTGTGTGTGTGTGATAGAGAAGCTTATTGTTGACTTTGGCTTTTACATCACAATCTTTTTCATTAATCTCCTACCTCCCACCTCCATCCTATGAATCCTTCCTTGTAACACCAAAATGGTAGGGCCAGCTAACTTAGTTACTATGTTTAACAGTGTACACTACGTACTGCATTCTGCTTTTGTAGTTCCTGGAGAAAGTGTGTTTCCTTCTAAAGGAATGCTGTATTTTACTAATTTAAGGCATTTAAGTCTGGGTTAGCTCCTTCTTCATAGGGATAGCCTAGCTTAGTTATGAGTATGCTGGGGACTTGGAATCAGGAAGAGTTGGGTTTGGATCAACCTCAGATGCTTGCTAGCTGTATGAGAGCCTAGTCAAATAATTTAACCTCTGAGAGGCTCATAACTTGTGAGACTTGAGTGAGATAATTCAGTTAAAGCACTTTGAAAACCTTAAAGTGATATATATGCATATATATACATATATATGTCATCTATGGGTAAATCATTCACTTGGAGACAGGAAGAATTGAATTTGAACTGGGAAGAACCTCAGATGCTAACTAGTTTGTGACCCTAAGCAAGTCTCTTAACTTCTGGGAGACTTGGTTTCCTAACACGTAAAATGAAGATGAAAACACAGCTAGCTGAAAGAGTTATCATGAGGCTCAAAGGTAATGTATATAAAGCACTTTGAAAACCTTAAAGTGGTATATATATATATATATATATATCACTTTATATATATGTATATGTATATACACACACATACATATACATATATACACACATACACATATATACACACACATACACATATATACTATGGTAATAATGTATATAAAGCACTTTGAAAACCTTAAAGTATTATACAAATGTCATTTACTTTCTCTGTGTGTCAGTTTTCTTACTTGCAAAATGGAGATATGACTACTTTCCATGAGAGATAACCAAGGGGAAACAGCTGTCTAGGGCACTGGCCCTGGACCAATTCTCAATAATGACCAATGTGTAATCTACATTTTGGCTTGAGTTCAACAGTGACCTTTTGAGGTTTCACTAGGAGGGCTGCAATTTCAGAGGTGACCACATTAACGATAGTTGTGATGTCATCTTTGAAGCGATCTGAAAAACGAGTTCTCCGAAAATTATCCTGTTTATCCATGTTATGCACATACTGAGCCATGCTCTTCACCTTTAGAAGAAGAAAAAAAGAGCCATCAGAGAAATTGGAGGCTTTCTTACACAGCTTTTTAAACATGAAAAGATGAACTGTCTTTAATAGTGAATTCTCCTCCCTTTCCCCACTTTGTTCTTCCCCCTTCACATATAGGGGGAAGTCCTCAGCTAGAACATGCCTGAATTAACAAATATTCCTTACATATGAATATCTTTCATTCTGAGATGATTCTCTTCTTTCTGCCCAAACACCAGGGCAGGGGAGTTCCCTCCTTCTAGCTAGTTTGCTGGGGTACATTCTGCTGCCCTGGATATGGTGGAGATATATATATATGTAAACATTTCCATATACAAAGGACAAAAACAGGATTGTGTGTGAAACTGGATTTCTGTTACCCAGTTTATTTTTTAAACTGTTACCCAGTTTATTTTATTTAATTATATTAAATTTAACAAGGTGTAACAAAATCAACCTATTTGTTTTCCTGTCTGAACTTTTCTTCTGTTTTAATGATGCTTTTTTTAAAAATTGGAGATCTCATGTAAATTTTCTTGACAATTCTTTGTAACTATAGGTTTCAGAGGAGGTGCCATATTGCATCTGGAGAGGGAAGTGTTATATCTAAAAATTCCCTCTATCAATGAAATCGTAGGTTCTGTGTCTGTTCCTAACTCTATCACTATCCAATGATTGTATGTCTTCTCCACCTCCATGTAGGAACCCAACCCCCAACTTTGACCTCTTGGCCAAATAGAAGCCCTCCTTTGTAACAAATAAATATAGTATGGCAAAACAAATCACTACACTGGCCACCTCTGACAATGTGGATCTCATTTTGCACTAGTGGTCCTTCACATCTCTGCCATGCTTCATCATCAGTCTTATAAAGTCATGAATAGCCACTGCTTTGATCAAAATTCTACAATCTTTCAATGGTCTTATCCTTTGATATTATGGTAATTATGATGTATAAATTATTCTCCTATTCCTGTTCACTTCATTCTGTATCAGTTCATCCAAATTCCCAAATTTCTGGGATGCTATCTTATCCATCTTTCCTTATAGTGCAATAATATTCCATTACAATTATATACCACTTTTTATGTATCTAGTTTTGCATAGCTAGTTTTTGTGTATCAGTTTGTCCAACTGATGAACAAACCACTTTGTTTCTGATTCTCCACTAGAACAGAAAGGGCTCCTGTAAATAGTTTTGATGGAAGGGTCATTTCCTTCTTCCTTCTATTTCCTCGAGGTTACTGGTGTTACTCATTACTTATGCCTAATAAGTGGTATCACTAGGACATTGGGGATGTATAGTTTAGTGACTTTAGGTCTATAGTTATACATTTCTTTGCAAAGCTCATTAGTGTCTGTTCATTAGAATGTGAGCTCTATAAGAGCAGGAAATACATTGATGACTTTCTTTGCATACTCAGTGCTTAGCATGGTGCCTGACACACAGTAGGAACTTCATAAATGCTTACTGACTGTGCTCCCATAGCATCTTCAACAACTGCCATTTTCCTCTTTTGTTATCTTCACTACTCTGATATGTGTGAAGTTTAACTTTAAAATTATTTCAATTTGCTTTTCTCTTACTATTAGTGATTTGGAGCATTTTTTCCCCATGTTTGTTGATAGCTTGCATTTGAGAACTGCATGGTCATTTCCTTTGGCCCCTTATCTACTGGGGAATGGCTCTTGTACTTATCAATTTGTATCAATTCTTTATATGTCTGGTATAGCTGACCTTAATAAGAGAATTTTGCTGCTGAGATTTTTTCCAGTTAACTGCTTCCTTTTTAATTCTACCTTCATTGATTTTGCTTGTACAAAAGCTTTAACATTTTATATAAAGGAAATGTCTGTGAAATTTTGTTTCTCGGTGCAGACAAGCTGGAGGGAAGGAAGGGAAATTGTTAATCCTTTCTTCCTTACTGGGGCTGTGACAGGAGTAATATGTATTTCTGGTATCCTGAGTTTCAGATTATAATGCAAAACACATTTTCCTAAAGACTCAGTATTAAACATTTATAGCATTATTGCTTTCTACTCCTGTACTTTTTCATTGTAAGTATATCCTATTTCAGCTATAAACTTTTGTGGGTTGCCTTGGGAATGTAATTACCATCTATAACATTATTTCTATGGGAAGATGCATGTCAGGTTCTAAACATCCAACTTACAAATGAACTTTTAAATCATAGGCAGCACATATATTGGGGATATCCTGTACCATTTAGTCTGTGTGGGAAGTGCTATAAATGAAGTAATTCTTGTTTTGCTCTTTATGAAAATCACTTGGCCTTCTTAGCATCCATGGCTATATATGGTCTTCTCTAAGTGACAATCTGATCTGAAGACATTTTGATGAGGACTGGGGTGAGTTTAGCTCAATAAGGCTGATGGGAAAGGAGTTGGTGGTTTTAGGCAGTTCCTCATGCCCAGATACCTACGCTATGAAGTCATCATCATGAATGACTGCAGGTTGGTTGCTAGGCAGAGTCAACCTGTTAAGAAATGACCCTGGAAGGTGAGCCACCCACATATACTGGGAGGTGGCCCCTCTAAGTCAAGGCTGGAGGAGGAGGAAGGGGCAAAGGAAGGTGTGTGGGAAAGTTTATTATACAATACTCCTAGACACTATGTGGGAGACCTTTTATGCATAAACCCAAGAAAAACAAAAGAAGGGAGGTAGGATTGTGGAGGAAGTAGGAGGGAGGAGAAAAGGGAGGAAAGGAGAGAGATATATGGAGAGAGACAGAGAAGGAGGTAGGAGATGAGGGAGGAGGATAGAGAAAAGGCCAGAGAAGAGAAAGGAGAATGAAGAGAGAGGGAGAAATGAGAAAGGAGAGGGAGAAAAGGGGGAGAAAGAAGTGCGCTCTATTTTTTTACATTTGATGCTATTGCAATATGGAAAGGGATCTAAGAAGGCAAATATATTACAAAAATCTATAGCTCCAAATGAAGAATGTGAAGGTCTTTCAATTCAAATGCTTCCTTTAAAAAAAAGGCCCAAAAGAGACCTGCATAGTCTCATATAACTGTTCTGTGGGATTATTGAACTGGGGTTGGGAATAATGGGCTCAGTCAGAATCATGACCAGAGAGTCCCACTTTCTGCAGAGATCATCACTTTTTCCTACAAAAATGACCTAGAAGGGACCTAAGAAGACAATGTCTCCTTTTCCTGGGCCAGCTCAATTTTAACACTGCATTCCCTGACAGGAGCCTGGCTGCCCTATCAAAAGCAGAGCTTTTTAAAGGACATTGTTGTCCTTGGTTTCTGCCAGCTGTGTCTGGCCACTGCACAGTCAAACAATTCTCACAATGTTGCACTTCCAGCTCCTGGCCTCACTCCAAACTTTTGAACTTCAGCTGCTAGATACCCTCACTCTTCCCAAAGTAGACAACTGGGGGGTACTATCAATGAGTTCTTGGAAAATGTTTTTGGGGAGTAGAAGGGGCATTATTTCCCAGTTTTGGCCACCTGGGAGTGGAATCCGGTGACCTCTTTCAAGATCAAATCCATCCCAGGCCAATCCCACTTCTGAGCCTCTGAAGTTTGGTTCAACTGTGTCTACATTAGAACCAAATGGATTTTACTCATTAGTAAGTGTGAGAATTGCCTAAAGATTGTGTTGGTCTCTAATGCCAAGGTGATTGTTCATTAACACTTGAGCACTAAGGCTACCACATAGCATTAAGCCAATCCAAGTTTTTGGCTACGGATGGGGACCGTTCTGTTTTATTTCTTTGAAGGGAGAGAAGTGAATGGCCTGTTAAGCTAATATGGGCCCTGCCCTAGCTAAATTTCTCTTTGTATGCCCCTTCCTTCCTTCCTTCCTTCCTTCCTTCCTTCCTTCCTTCCTTCCTTCCTCCCTCCCTTCCTTCCTTCCTCCCTTCTTTCCTTCCTTCCCTTCCTTTCTTCCTTCTTTTATTCAATTACATGTAAAGATAGTTTCTAACATTTTTTAAATAAGATTTTGAGCTCCAAAGTTTTCTCCCTCTCTCTCTCCCTCCCCAAGACAGTAAGCAATCTGATATAGGTTATACATTTCTTTGCAGGGGTTCTTAATACAGTTCAAGACTCTGACTTTAATCTGAAAATGGCTGGGATCTGCTTACTGTACATACTGTACTGTACTGAATTTCCCCCTTAACAAAAACTGGAATCAATTGGAGTTCACTTTCCAAGTGTCCTAATATATGGGCAGCTAGATGGTACAATGGATAGAGCATCAGCCCTGGAGTTAGGAGGATCTGAGTTCAAATTTAGTCTCAGATACTTACTAGTTGTGTGACCCTGGGCAAGTCACTTATCTCTGTTTACTTCAGTTCCTCATCTGTAAAATGAGCTGGAGAAGGCAAACAACTCCAGTATTTTTACCAAGAAAACCCCAAATAGGGACATGGAGAGTCAGCATGACTAAAATATTTCAACAACAACAAAATATATATGTGGTTTTTGCTTTCTTCCCTTAATCCCACAAAGTCCTAGGAGTTCAATTTATAAACTACAGGATAAGGTTACTTTGCTTTGACTTAAATCCCCCCCTAGGTTTGCAGGCTATGGAGGTTTTCTATCTCATTAGCATAGTATAGATAAAAAATACTGACACAGGTTAAGACCTTTTCCAGTTCCAGAGACCCATCCTAGCAGCAATAGTCTACCCCCACTCACCCCAGCCATTAATCAATGAATCCATAAATTCAAAAGCATTTATTATATACCAGACACTGAGCTAGGTGCTGGAGAAACTAGTACAAAGAATGAAAGAATGCCTACTTTCAGTGAATTTATACTCAGATTACCTTAGCATGAGCTGTTGTTGTAATCTGGTCAGGATATGAATTAGTCCCCCCATCATCTGCTCCTCACAGCAACTACCCAGGGTAATCCCAAGTGGGGAAAAGGCACCAGTTGAGGTTTGGGACTTTTAGTGTTTTTTTTTTCAATTTTTTAATTTAATCTTTTTTAGTACTTTTTCAACAGAGCTATCTGTCAGTCAATGTCAGGTCAGGTACTTCCACATAGAACCGAGATGCCAATTTGGAAGAGAGACTGAATGATTTAAAGGGAGATTGTGTGAATCTCAACAAAACTGGGGTAACTCATACAAGGAGAGAAAGCCATTATTTAGGTGGATGAGCTCAATGCAGCCTTTAAAGGGGCAAAATCAGAGGCCAGAGAACATAATCTGGGGGAGTGTGGTGGATGGGATGGGGGGACAGCTCCATTATTTGTATCTATATGGATTTTTTTTCCAAATGTAAGATAACCCACATCTATCAATCAATCAGGCAAATTTATTAGGCTCCTACTCTGTGCCAAGTGCTATGGCTAGGCTGGGGTGGGGGGGAGGGTGAAGAGGGAAAGCTGACAGAAATACAGAGAACAGAACAATCCCTACTTTTGAGGCTCTTACATATAAGCAAATAACATAAAGGAGACATATTTACCATATTAGGAATATGAACTGCTGCTATGGGAGATGAGGAGGATAGTAGGAACCCATCAGAGTTACAAGATGGAAATAAGGGTCAATAGGGCTTGGCTATACCATACCTGGGCTTCAGCAGATACCTGGTATCCAACATTTGATTTCGGAATCCTGGAGCAAGCTCTGCACCCATTGGTCCCGTTGGACTTACTAGCTGGCATCTGTAGAGCTCTTTGAGGTTGGCAATGCATTTTGTATGCATTATCTTATTTGACCTTCTCAACTATGTCTATGCCTTCATTTGAGCTTCACAACAATTACTATCATTCCCATTTTGTAGATGAGAAGACTGAGCCCCAGAGAGGCCAAGTGACTTGCTAAGGATCACAGGGCTCACAGGTGTCTGAGGCGGGATTACAAGTTGAATCTACTCATTTTTTTCTTTCTGGGCAAGTCACTTACACTTTGTCATCTTCAATTTCCTTATGTAAAATGCAGATTATAATAGCACCTACCTCAAGAGGTTCAAGGATTGAATGATCTTCAATACAAATGATCAAATGCAAAGATCATATTTGTAAAGTGCCTGGAACATCATTTGTTATTGAGTTGTTTCAATCACATCTCACTCTCCATGATCCCATTTTGGATTTTCTCAGCAAAGATCCTGGAGTGAAATATTGCCATTTCCTTCTCCAGCTCATTTTACAGATGAGGAAACTGAGGCAAACAGGGTAAAGTGACTTGCTCAGAGTCACACAGCTAGTTAAGGGTCTGAGGTCAAATCTGAACTCAGGTCTTTCTGATCCCAGGCCAGGCACTCATCCACTATACCACCTAGCTGCCCTTCATAGGCAATAGATAAATACTTATTCCTTTCCCTTTCACTCCCACTTCCTATTCCAATTTTAACACTTTCTCCACATGGAGATTCTTGAATCCCCCCAGAGACTCTATAACACACTCTAGGTCAGAGGGTTTTAAATTTGGTGTCAACCTGTGTATAGCTTCAGGGGATCCATGAACTTTGGTAGGAAAAAATACATATTTACTTTCATAACTATAGCTACCTGAAATTTAGTATTTCCTAGGAGGACTATTTTAAAACATGCTCCTGAGATGGGCATCACCAGACTGACAGAGGGTCCATGACACCCAAAAGGTTCAGAACCCTTACTCTAGGATCATAGATTCAGAGCCAGGAGGATGGTCTCAGAGGCCATCAGATCTAACCCACTCATTTTACCCAAAAGGAAAATGAGGCTCAGAGAAGTAAGAAGACTTGTTCAAGGCCACTCAGGTAGTAAGTGATGGAGGGAAGATTTGCTTTTAAGCCTACATTTATAGGGTCAAGGGTCAGAGGGAAAACACATAGAAAGAGGGTGGGGGATAAAATGGGGTGTCACAGAAATGGGACAATCAATTGCCCGGTATTCTTTACCCAAGAAGATGCAGTTTAGCTGTTCTGCAACTTACCCATCCCCTGTTGGAGCAGGAAGCACTTCTTTGTGTTATCAGTGCATTCTAGGATTCTATGAACTACTATAAGCCCATTATCTAAATCATTTAAGTGTTTCATGCTGTACTTTTTTTTCCTTTCTCACTTAGATTATAAGCTCTTTTATGACAAAAGGCCATGTCTTTCATAGCTCCCTTAATTCCTTAGTATATCATTATACACATAGTAGGCATTCAAGTAGGGCAGCTAGGCCAGCTTAATGAAGTCTTCGGAAGATCTAAGTTTAAATCTGGCCTCAAACACTTACTAGCTCTGTGACCCTGGGCAAGTCACTTATCCCTTTTGGCCTCAGTTTCCTTATCTGTAAAATGAGCTGGAGAAGGAAATGGTAAACCATTCTAGTATCTTTGCCAAGGAAACCCCAAAAGGGGTCATAAAGAGTTGGGCATAACTGAAAAATGACTCAACAGCTAGGCATTTGAGTCAAATAAATAAATGTTGAATAAATATTGAAAAAAAGCAACAATGTATTCCAATTCTGGGGCAGTTCTTTCTTCATAGAGTCATCTTGATGTAGCAGATTACAGGCTGTACCTGAAGTCAGAAGGACTTGAGTCTAAACCCTGCCTCAGACACTTACTAGCTCGTGTGACCCTGGGCAAGTCACTTAACCTCTGACAGAGGTTCAGTTTACTCATCTGTGAAATGGAGATAATCACAACACTTACCACATAGGATTGCTGTGAAACTCAAATGAAATAATGCACATCAAGTGCTTCGGAAACCTTAAAATGTCATATGTTAGCTATAATTTTTATGTTCTATATTTTTATAGCTATATATTATGCTAGCTATTCTTATTCTTATTTTTCCTTCCCTAAAGAAACTTTTATCACACTGAGGATGCAACATGTTCAGAAAGATAAGCAAATTCAAAGTATATACAAAGTAATTTATTTTTTTCCTTGTGTCAGTAACTTTATTTTTTTAGATAAGTTTTTAAAATTTCAGAATTTATTTATTTGTTTTTAATTTTCAACATTCATTTCCATAGCTATTATTATTCTTAAGGGAAAATAATTGATAAACACTAAATGGAAAAACAGGAGACAATTTCTACTCAAAGCATACAAGATTTCCCTTAAATTCTTTCACTGTCTAAAAATAATAATAGTAATAATAATAGTAGTAACAATAACTACAACAATCATAATCATCAAAATCATCAAAGATGAATAAAGACTCATCTTACCAGAAGCTCAAAGAAGAACCAGGCATATTTGAAGACTGCTTCTCTCACCATGCCAGTGCTGACCACCATCTGCAGTGCCAATTCCTCATGGAAGTGCTGAACCGGAAAGTAAAAAGGGGAGCTGAGAAAACATAGCCATCCCTGACGTCCCTCTTTGACCAGCCTAAGTAGCCTCCGGAGAGCTTACTTTGGGATCCTGAGCCATGTGGCAGGTGCTGGACTGGGAGTCCAAGAATCTGGCCAGTTCCTTACTTGTGACCTGTGTGGCTGACCAGTGCCTCAGTTTCCTCATCCATAAAATGAAGACCACACACTATCTAAAGCCTCTTCTTTTTCCCAGTCTATGATTCTATGCATCAGGATACCTGAGCTTTAGTCCCATTTCTACCATTATTTTGCTGTAAACTTTTGAACAAATCATTTCATCTCTATGGCCCTCAGTCTACTCCTCTGTGAAATGAGAAAGCCAGGCCAGATCAAGGGAGTCTTAACCCAGGGTTCATGAGCTTATTTAAAAACAAACAAACAAACAATTGATAACTATTTCAGTATAATTGGTTTCTTGGGGGTGGCTAGGTGGTGCAGTGAGTAGAGCACCGGCCCTGAAGTCAGGAGGACCTGAGTTCAAATCCAGCCTCAGACACTTAATACTTACTAGCTGTGTGATCTTGGGCAAGTCACTTAACCCCAATTGCCCTCCAAAAAGCAAAAAAAAAAAAAAAGAAATTTAATATAACTGGTTTCTTTTGTAGTATATTTTATGCATTTAAAAACATTGTTCTGAGGGGCTTCACCAGACTGTCATGATACATGACAATGGTTTGAGAACTTCTGGACTAGATGATCTCTAAGGTCCTTTCTGGTTCTAAAATTCTATAATCTTATGATTCTAAAATGACCCAAAGGAAAGGACCCATGTGGACAATACAATCTGTTCTATATGTAAATTGTACTTCCATATTTCATACATACATACATTTCAGACATGGTGGCATCACCTTGAATCCATAACCTTGGAGTCACTACATCCCTAGAATGAGGTTCCTGAAAGACTTAAGTTTTGGAAACCTTGGTTTGAAGTCTTCCAAGATTTCATGTCATATTTTTATTTTATTTCTCCTTGTTTGGGGTCATCTCTTTACTCAACATCTCAGATATCTCATTTCCCATCCAGCTGCACTCATTTTAGATTTCTTTGACCTCTTTGCCAACAAACCTTTTGAATTCCCTCCACCCCTGTTCAACCTTCTTTTTGTTTATTACCTTCCTGCATTAGATTGTAAGCTCCTTGAGGGCAGGAACTAATTTCTTAGTAGTATTTGTTTTAGTGCTTGGCAAATAGTAGGCACTTAATAAATGTATATTAACTAATATTAACTAAATGTTTATTGATTATTATCAAGTCCAGTAGGGGAGAAGGGATTTCAGACAAGGACAAGATCTCAAATATCCATCATTCAATTTGTCTACTTATTGGTGGCTTTTCCAAAACAAAATCTTGTGAGGAAATGCAGAATTATAACTGGAATTTTTTTTCTTCCCAATGACAAAAGCAACTGAGACAATCAGTGGGTAAGACTGTTTATAGTTGAATTAGGAGAGCAGACAATCTACTCTCTGTCCCTACAGGAGCTGGGGTGGAATGTGGGAATCATGAATATTGAAGGTGGCAGCTGCACTGTAGGACAACATGGGCTAGTGAATGTCTTGAGGTGAGGTTCAAAGATGGTGGTTGCAATGAAGCAAGTGCACCCACCACCATGTAATTTCCATGGAACAAAGCCCAGCTCACCTCATGCTAGTTATGACTCTGGGGAGATTTTCAAGACCATAGGCCAAAAATGAGACTTGAGGATTTCTGTCTGTGGATTTAATTTGTCTGTAATATCTCTGCTTACCCTCTATCCCCTCACTTTCCTTAGCTTAGATTTAAAAAAAAATTATCTAACCACTTTAAAATTATATTTAAATATAACTTGGTATCTTTCTGCCTTACTCTGGCAAAGAATTGGTTAGAAGAAAGAAGGCACTCCGTCATCACCAAAGCCTATGACAATGGCAATCATAACAAGGAGACAAGTCTCTGGTTTTAAATATAACTGCTGAAAAATAGGTCAGGTCAGCTGCTAGTGTGTTATGGGCAGAAGAGATTAGAGAAGGATAAGCGGCTTCTTAAAGCCCTTTATTTTGTTTACAGGCATACATGATTACATGTTGTTACTTTGGGGTTACCTACAATAGCAGGAGTACAGAGCTACCGGTTAAGTTATTAGTAAAAGAACAGAGCAGATGATGGGAGAGCTTAGCTGAGGAGGCTTCACTGGTGATGGGTCATTAGGTATAAAGTCTAGGTCTAGGTGGTTTAAATTTCTGCTCCCTTGACTTTTTCCCCTCCAAATGATTCCATCCTAGTGAGTCCCAATGACAGAAGTATGCACGGCTCTGAGCTTAAGAGAAATTAGACAATTGTGAAGCAATAAAACTCTAAATGCAACTTCACTATTTCACAGGGGCCTGTGATAAATCCAGGTCACAGAATCACAGAATGCTGGAGCAAGAAGCTTAGAAATCAGCTAATTAGGTTTACTTTAACCTGAGGTCTGTGAACTTAAAAAAACCAATACCATTGATAACCGTTCAATATAGCTGGTTTCTAATGTAATCCTATCTATTTTATTCAGTTTAGGAACATCATTCTGAGAAGGGCCCTCACCAGACTGTCAAAGGGTCCATGATACAAAAAAAGATTAAGAGCCTCTGATCTAATCCAACCCTTTTATTTTAGAGATGAGGAAAGTGAGGTCAGAAAGGCTAAAGGATTTGCTGAGGGGGGTGCTGACTGGGGGTGACTAGTGCTCAGGCCTCCAGGCTCTGAGGTCAGGGTGGCAACTCCTCTGCATTACTTCTAGAGGGGAGTTAGTTGATTTGTCATCCACATTGTGTTTCATGTTCCCTGTCTTGCCCTTGGCCAGTGTCCCACATTCTGAACTTCTCTCATTTTAACAAAACTGACTTACTCTGAGTCCTTTTCTACTCTCAGTTTCTAAGTGACATCCATCCCTTTTTCTCTACGTCCATGGCCAACATTTAAGTTCCAGCCATCATTACTTCTGACTGGAGTCCAAATTGGACTCCTAACTGCCCGTCTCCATCTTTTCCTATTCATTCTTGATGTGGCTGCCAAAAGGGCCTTTCTAAAGCACAGCTTTGGCCATATCATCCACCCCCTAGCTCAGAAATCTTCCTACGGCCTCTTGGACAAAATACGAGATTCCCAACTTGGCATTTAAAGCCCTTTCCAGTCTGGCTCCAGCCTACTTTTCCAGCGTCATGGCACATTACTTACTGTCCTTGACATTCTTCCTTCCAGTCAAACTGACCTCGTTCTTTTCTGATCTTACCATTTCCATTTTCCAGCCTGGTGATGCACTGCTTCCCTTCCTGCTGTCTAGGGTAGCTTTCCTGCTGTTCTTCACACATGACATTGTATATTTTAGCTCTATATTTTTGTCCAGGCTACCCCTTTCTGCTTAATAAATGTTGATTGATTGATTAGAATGTGCTCCCTCCCCCCCTTTGCCTCTTAGAACTCCTAAGTTTCTTCTTTCATAACTTAGGTCCTATGGCTATGGCAAGCCTTTACTAACTCATTTAAGGGTTAGGATTCTTTCCCTCCTCAAATGATAGTTGACATGTTATATGTAGGCAGGCAACTAGATGGCCTGCTAGGGAAAGCTTTGGGCCTGAAATCAGGAAGGTTTGAGTTAAAATATGGCCCTGGTCACTTATTAGCTATAAGTAACTCTGCATAAGTCACTTAACCTCTGTTAATCTCAGTTTTCTTAATTACACAATGGGGATATTAATAGCCCTTACCTCCTAGGTTGAGAGGATCAATTAAAAAATATTTATATAGTGCTTAGGATGGTGCCTGACACAATTGGTGCTTAATAAATGTTTATTTCAGGGTGGCTAGGTGGCACAGTGAATAGAGCACCGGCCCTGGAGTCAGGAGTCCCTGAGTTCAAATCCGGCCTCAGATGTTTGACACACTTACTAGCTGTGTGACTTTGGGCAAGTGACTTAACCCCAATTATCCTCCAAAAAAAGCAAAAATAAAATACATAAAATAAAAAATAAAATAAGTAAATGTTTATTTCCTTTCTATAACTCTATTAGAATGTAAGCTCCTTGAGGGTAGTGACTGCTTTTTATTTTATTATTTTATCACCATTGAGGAGTTTAGAGTCTTGTATATAGTGGATGCTTAATGAATGATTGTTAGATTAGATTGGTAATCTGATAAAAGTCTTGCTATATAGCAAATGGCCTCATGTGTATTCCTTCCTATGTAAACTAGTTGCATTTTGTCAGGGGCCTTGTGGTGAAAATGTCTTAGCCTCAAACTGATACAAATGGCAGGAATTCCAGATATTTTGACAGGGGAAGAAATTTTGATCAGGCAGGAGATTAGAGAAGTCTATGATCATGTCTATACTATTAGCTAGAATGAGACAAATTGGTAAACATAATTGGAGGCTGAAAAGAAAGTGACATTTTCTATCAGACTAGAGGTTGAAATTTTGAGCTGGAAGGAAAATGATGATATGATACAGTCCGTTTTACATTTTATAGAAAAGGAAACTGAGGCCCAGAATTATATTGGCCAGATCCACCTCACTCTTGTTACTATACCAAATACACAATTATTGTGTATTTGAGTTGTATTTGAGTTGACTACCTGGAACGAGAAGCCTGGTGATAGGATCACAGTGAGATTTCTAGAAGGGAGCTGAGAAGTGATCCTGTCCAACCTCCCCCATTGTTCAGATGAGGAGACTGAAGCCTAGAGAGGTCAGGTGAGCTGTTTGAAATCACACAGATCACAGGATTCAGGTACAGACTCCTTGGCTCCAGACACAGAACTCTTTTCTCTCTCCCACTCTGTTTCTCATTATATTGGTGATATGCAGATATGAGGAAGGAATAAAGGAGTGTGTGTGTGTGTGTGTGTGTGTGTGTGTGTGTGTGTGTGTGTTTGTAAGACAGAGAGAGAGAGAGAGAGAGAGAGAGAGAGAGAGAGAGAGAGAAAGGGAGAAAGAGAGAGGGAAGAGAGAAAAAAGAGAGAGAGAAAAAATTATATATATGGGGGAGAGAAAAAAGAGGAGAAAGAAAGGTAATATATATATATATATATATATATATATATATAGAGAGAGAGAGAGAGAGAGAGAGAGAGAGAGAGAGAGAGAGGAGAGAAAAAAGAGGGAGAAAGAAAGGAAGACAGAAGTGGAAAGAAAGGGAGGGAGAGAGAAAGAGAAGAGCTAAAAGTTACAGAGAAGGGAGAGAGGGGGAGAAAGAAAGGGAGAGAGAAGGAGAGAGAAAGGGGGAAGGTAGAGAAAAGAGAGGGAGAAAGAGACAAATTTATAGAAGAGAAAGAAGACAGAGACAGATGCAGAGAGATCAGCTCTCCCTACAGTTAGGACTCGCTCCCTCCCTCCTGTCACTGTTCTCATGTGCTGGGTTACCTTCTTGCTGGCTGGTCTTGGGACTGTAGTGGAACTTGGGCTGTCATTGTTCCCTTGGCTGTAGTAAGACATCCGATTGCAGACACGATCAGCAGCCTATGATACATAACCAAGAGTTAAGTCAAATACATACCATCTTGTAAGAGAATGAACCATTGGACTAAGAAAAAAAAAACCCAACCAAAAACAAAAGACCCTCGAAATTTATTTTTAAAGGCTGATGTAGGATGAGAAAGTTGGACTCCATCATCTTTAAAGTCTCTGACAGCATAATTTTATAAGCCTATGAATTTAGATATCAAGAGAGACCAATGAAACTATGTTGAATTACTGCCCCTCTGTGGCCTATTTAGGTACTGTTTAGTTTGCTCAACTAAATGATGGTTCAATTGACAAAATCATTGGAGTCTACTTAGGGAGTGAAGGTGAGCTCAGCTGTGAATTAAGACCCTATACAATAAAACTTGGGGTGCCTTTCTTTGTTGTTGTTGTTTTTGGTAATAAAAACATACAGTTAAGGAAGGGAGATAGGCCACATACAGACGGGACTATAAAGAAAGTATATAAAATAACACAGGCAGGGCATGATAGGATAAAGTCCTCTAGAAAAATTTGAAGGAAAAAATATTTTGAGGGGGCTGGGTGGGAAGGAGAATGGGGAAGGCTTCGAAGTGGGAATGGTCTATGAGTGGAGCCATGAAGATAGGTGTATCCTAACAGTGACACAGGTTTGGCGTAAATTACCCAACTTAATAGTGTCCCCAAGCAATTCTCTAAGATTAGAAATGGCTGAGCAATTGCTAATCCGCATTAACGGTAGAGGTCCCCTTGAGGGAAGTTCTCTATACCAATGAAACAATAATGATGATGCTAATGCTGAAAATGATATGATGGTGATGAGAGCTAGTATTTATAAAGCACATTAAGGTCTACGAAGTGCCTCACATATGTCACATTTGATCCTTCCTTACAACAGGTAAGTGCTATCATAACCCCAACTTACAGTTGAGAAAAATGAGGCAAATGTTGAAATACTATATTAAATGCTGTTATTATCATTTTAGAAAAATGTATTTTGTTAAATAGCACAAGAGCAAGAGTCTGAAATATTAAAAACAATATTTAACATCCCACTAGAGAAAAAGTTCTTTAAAATACTTTGACAGTTGCATTTCAATATAATTGGCTTCTTTTATAACCCTAAAATCCTAAAATTTCATTTTGTTCATTTGAAAACATTATTCTTCCAAAGGGAACGAGGACCCAACAAAGATTAAAAACCCCTAGACTTGAGGAGCATACGGTAGTGTTGATCCTCAGCCTTCAACCCATGGGAATGGCATTGATTTGAGGCTTACCGGTTGTTAGGAAGTATCTGTTGTCAACATGTGCAGTACTTGGTCATGACCAGAAGGCTGGAGCTACAAGGCTGGGTAGTAGGGTGATGGGCATAGAGGACAGGAGAACTACCAAGAGTAATTAAGCCAGTTTCAATCCAGTGCCCTCAAGGAGGGATTCCATTTTAAATTTAGCTTTCACTTGCTTTCCAGATAACCTTGGCACATCCTAGACAGGTGCCTAAGGTGCCACCTGGGTAATCCCAAACTAGATGCATGTGTTTTCTTATTAGACTGTACTTTACCTCCTAAAGTTAAAGGATAAGTAGAAAACCATGGCTATAGTGTACAAAGTTTTTGCTTTCATTAATGTCATGGAAAAGGTCATCTGATGACAGTAAAACTTCCAAATTGATAAGGACCCGCAGAGTGACTTAGTGAATAGAAAGTCCGCCTTGGGAGTCAGGCTGACCTGGGCTTAGCTTCTGTCTTTGACAGAAAACTGGCTGTTCTTTCTTGGTGGTACCACGCAGGTTAATTAACTCCTGGTTGGTAAGTCATGAATTTGAAAAGGAGATGATGGGAAAATGTTTTACTGTTATGCTTACTCCTTTTTAAAGAATGATATTTTTTTCACTAAAAATAAAACCTATGATAATCACATGAAGAAATAATCTTTGAGCTTTCCTCAATTTGGCAGACCCGAAAGTCCCAAGGATTGCCCATTTACTTTAAGAACTGTCTCAGGAACTCAGTTTATTTTCTCCTCTTATTGTTTTCCTCTTGGTCTGTGCTGTTGAGAATCATTTATCAATACTCTGGATAAAGGTGGAGAGGGCACATTCATTAAATCTGGAGATGGCCCAGAACTGAGAGGGAGAGTTAGCTAACACAGTGAATGACAGAGACAGGATCCCAAAAGATCTTGATGGGTGGTAGCATTCATTTGCTTGACTTAATACGAAGAAAATCATTTGGGAAATGGTCAAGATTTACACTTAGGTTGGAAAAATTGACTTCACAAGTGCAATATGGGAGGATCACAGCTAGCAGTTGATCTGAAAAAGATCTGGCGGGGAGGGGGGTATTAGTGTACTGCAGGTTGAATATGAGTAAACAATGTAATATGATTGAGGTCTCCCTTCCCCCCAAAAGCTGCTATCATAATCTTGGGCTCTTTTTTTCTGGAGGGGGGAAGGCAAGGCAATTGGAGTTAAGTGACTTGCCCAAGGTCACACAGCTAGTTATGTGTCAAGTGTCTGAGGCTGGATTTAAATTCAGGTCCTCCTGACTCCAGGGCCAGTGCTTTTTAAGAGAAGTACAGACTCCAAGAATAAGGAGAGAGTCATCCAGCTGTCCTTTGCCCTAGTTAGACCAGAACCATATATATTTATATAATTTAATATCAATTTAATAGCCCTGAATAAGATCCAAGGCCTAAAGTAATCAACCAGAAGAAGAGCCTTTACCCAACAGTTCTTTTGTTCTCTGAGTAAACTCAAGAGAATACCTCTTCCTATGTCAACAACCCCAGATGGGGTTGATATAAGAGTATTCTTTCTTCTCCCAAGGATGAGACCCTGAACCCATGACACAATCTTGAATAATGGAATTTTTTCTTATCTTAATATTTTGTGGGCATGTATTATGTTATGGCATGTTAATGATAAAGAAAACACAGATGTTCTAGGTTGTAAAATCCATTTACACCTTGTCAGTTCTTTTACCTTATTAAGAAAATTCCTTTTCTGTAATCATAAATTTGACCCTGAGTTGGGATTGTTTTAAAATGTATTTAAGCTTTCTCAGTCTTTTGATCAGGCAGTCAGAAGTTTCTTTCTGACTCCATTATCATGTTTCTGCTAGCTTTATGGGAATAAATAATATAAAAAAAGGTCACCTAGCCTGTTCATCTCCTTTAACGAAACTTTTTAGGTTAACAATACATACATCTATACATATATATCTATATATCTTTGACCTTTCAAAAGAAAGCAGCAGCAGTAATGCTATAGCATAATGTACTGTTGTTTTACATCATCCCACCATGACAATGAGTAGATAGTCCTAGAAATATAATGAGAGGAGGTAGAAAACTCCTGATAGTTCTTCAGTGCAATTTACTTTCATTAGAGGAGACTTAAAAAAAATAAAAAGTTTCGTCTTATTTCTTAAAAGTATAAGGAAATCTGAGGAATTCAGAGAAACATGACATGACAGATTTCTATGAATTAAGATTACCTAAAATAAGAACCCTGAGAACAACCTATAGGATGACGGCAAGACGTAAATGACAAAAACACTAAAGGAGAAACCAAGCTCTGGGCAACTGGAATAACCAATACTGGTCCCAGGGAGCAGATGAAGTAGAGTGGGTCATTTTGGGCAGAAAGGTGGAGTCATGGAGGCAAAATGTTGTATACAACTGTCAGATACACTGCAGATATATTGTTTTGGCTTTTTTAAAACCATTTTTTCTTTGTTACAAGGAAGGGTTCAAATTGGGGTTAGGAGGATATCAATCAATCCATCAACATTTATTAAGAGCCTACTATGTGCCAAGTACTGTGCTAAGTACTAGGGATACAAAAAGAGGTAAGAGACAGTTCCTGCCTTCAAGGAATTTACAGTCTAACTGGGGAGTCAACATGCAAACAAATACATTCAAAAGTAAGTTATGGACAGGGCATATAGGAGATAATTAACAGAGGGAAGGCAGTAGAATTAAGAAGCATTGGGTAAGGCTTCCTGTAGAAGTCAGGGCTTTATTTGGCACCTAAAGGAAGCCAGGGGCATCAGCAGGCAGAGTGGAGAAGGAAGAACATTCCCAGCATGGGGAACAGCCAGAGAAAAAGCACAAAGCTGAGGGATGGATTGTCTCATTCATGGAACAGTCAGGAGGCCAGTGTCACTGGGCTGAAGAGTAGGTGATGGGGAGCAAGGTGTAAGAAGACTCAAAAAGTGGGGGGGGCTAGGTTACAAAGGGCTTTGAATGACAAACAGCATTTTGTGTTTGATCCTGGAAGTAATAGGGAGCCACTGGAGTTTGTTGAGTGGGGGCATGACATGGTCAGACCTGAACTTTAGTAAAATCACCTAAGTGGATGAATGGAAGATGGATTGGGGGGGTTGGGGGAGGGGAGGAATTGAGGCAGGTAGACCCAGCAACAGGCTACTACAGTCATCCAGGTGTGAGATGATGAGGACCTGCTCTGGAATGGTGGCAGTGTCAGAGAGATGCTTGGGAACAGCTTGGATATGGGGTGTGAGTGATAGTGAGGAATCCAGGATGACCCCTAGGTTGTAAGCCTGAGGGACTGGGAAGATGCTGTGGCCCTCTCTGGTAGTTGGGAAGGTAGAAGGAGGGGAGAGTCTGAGGGAAAGACAATGAGGTCCATTTTGGATGCATATGACTGAAATAAAGATAAAAAACGTCCATGAAAATTAAAAAACAATCTATGGCCAGACTTCCTTGTTCTCTCCATACCTTTGAAGACATGGTATTTCTCACTTCCTCATCTGGTGACGTGTGCATGCTGGCAATGTCTGGATTACTACTGCTCATCACCCGGGCCTGCAGCAGTTTGGAGTTCACAGCCGCTGCTGACGTCCGTCCATACGTGTGATAGCGAGGATCTGGGTGACTTGAACCAGTGGCTTCACCCCGTCCATCAGATATATTTAGAAAGGTAGAGAGAGAAAAAAAGGCAAAATAACTTACTGAATTTCTATTAGCAAATAGCATCCCTCATCAAATGAGTACAAATACATATACAGGAGAAATAGGAAATAATTGACAAAGAGAAGGTACTGGGATTGAGAGGGTCTGGGAAAGGCTTCCTAGGGAAGATGAGGTTTTAGTGGGGATTTGAAGGAAGTCAGGGAAATCAGTTGGCAGAAATGACGAAGGAGAGTGTCCCAGAAATGGGGGATGGCCAGAAAAAACAACCTTTGTGTCTTCCCTCTGAAACTCTCTTGAATATAAACAATAGGCCAGAGATGCTGAGTTGCCTCGGGAGATGAAGTCTCCTTGCCAGGATCTCACACCAATAATCTTACACCATAGCCCCAGTCCATCGGATATTTCCTTTATATGGGGCAGGGCAGCATAATGGATAGAGAGTTGCCCTGGGACTCAGGTCCTGTCTCCAGCACAGACTAGCTGTGACCATAGACACGTTGCTCTCATTGCCTCAAGTGGCCTTCTACAATTTGTAGATGTGTTGCTGGCCTGCCTCAGCGAACAATGTCCCACTAGGAAACTTCTAGGAGTTGTCCACATCTACCAAATAACACTAGGAATTGCTCACATAAATAAAGTCACAGGTTTGAGCTTCCCCCCAAAATAGAGCCCCTCCCCCCAAACTATATATGTATCCCAGGTATTAGTATTGCTATCATTATACTCAAGACCCTTTTGGTTGCCTTGGTATGAGTTGGTATTGCAGGGAACCAATCATTCAATACTGTCTAGATGAATCACAGCATCAATAAGTGGGAGAGAAAGGAGAGGAGGCAAAGAAGACAGGAGACCATAAGCCAAAAAAAATGAACAAGTAAGAGAGGGCCCATTCTGCCAAATTCTGCTCAGCATTACCTGATTTCGACACTTCCCTTTGAACATCAGGAAGGCAGAAAACATAGTACACATAGGAGGCCAAGAGGCAGTTCCGCCCATGCTGGTCCTTGCTCAGGTCCTTGCTGTTGTGAAGGCTGCTTGCTATCGAAACCACAGATTCAAAGGCAAACTGGGAAAAATTGGCTGGGGAACAAAGAGAAAGAAAATTTCAGCATCCAAGTTCTGAAAGGAATTAAGACTCAGGACATACTCTGGATTGATGATTGTGAACCCAAACCCTGGACCAAAGGAAGCCAGTATGCCAACATCCTTACTGGGGTCTGGGGAAGTTTTCTGTAACCCTTACAGGGCCCAGTCCCCTAACACTTGAGACCATACCCATAACAAAAGTTTAAAGAAAGTTCACATGAAGGATTCCAAATTCTTCCCTCTTCTATCCAGCCCATCCATCCTTACCAGATGAGAAAGAGAGAAAAGTAATGAAATGAAAAAGAATTCTAGATGTGGAGTCAGGAGACTTGGGTGTGAATTACCAGCTGTGTGGCTATGTTTGAACATTCTTTCCTAATTTGTAAAATAAGTGGTAGTTTCCTAATTCATAAAATAGGGATGATAATATTGTCACTATCTCACAAGATTGTTGTGCAGAAAGCCTTAAAGTATGACATAAATGAGGCATTATTGCTAAAACGTGCTTGAGGTATGTCTCTCTCCTCTGCCTCTGATGGTTCCTTATTTTATTAAGAATAGATTGTTTTGGGGTGGCTAGGTGTGCAGTGAATAGAGTGCTAGCCCTGGAGTCAGGAGGACCTAAGTTCAAATCTGGCCTCAGATACTTAATACTTACTAGCTGTGTGATCTTGGGCAAGTCACTTAACCCCAATTACCCTCCAAAAAGAAAAAAAAACAATAGATTGTTTTCCCTAGAATTCAGGGCTTTCCATGCTTTCGTCACAGCCTTCTTCAATCTTATTTCAGACCACATGCTACAATGTGAGACTTTAGTCAGCCTTCCCCTTCAACTCAGCACATATATACATAGAGTGGTCCTTCTTATCTCTGTAACTTGGCTCATGCTGTTTTCCACACCTGGACTTATCCATCCCTTTCCATTTATTCAAATCCTACCTGATCCTCTTCAGTGTTCAGAGGGGGAGAACATTAGGGTTCACTTTCATAAAAGCCTCCTCTATCACTGCCCACAATGAATGCCTTCTCTTCTCTGCCTGCAGCATCCAGTCTTACTACACAATTGACCACTTCATGATATAACATCTTGTGCTGATCTCTAGTCCTTGTATACATTTTCTCATCCTTAAATCTGAATTATTGTTAAGTGTCTCAAGCACCTTCTCTTTTATATCCTCACAGTGAGGGGCACAGTTCTGGGCACATGGCTGCATCGACAGAAATTGTGATTATTCAAGGGTACAGAGTGTGCCTACTCCGTAGCGGTAGGACTTGGTCTGACTGAACAAGATTCTTCTAATCCTTGTAGGGGAGAGGTCAAAGGCCAAATCCCACCTTCTGCAGGAGGCCCTTCCTAAGTCCCCTAATAGCCTTCCCCTCTCAGGCTGCTTTCCATCTACTCTGTATATATCTTATACATAACTAGCTACTTACATGTTCTGTCCCCCATTAGAACGTAAGCTTTTTGAGGACAGAGACCTGTTTTTATTTCTCTTTTTAACCCCAGTATTTTGTACAGCAACTAATACATAGTAAGTACTTAATAAATGTTTGTTAACTGATATAGCTATTATCTTGGTGAGAGCTCTGACAACCTGATTAAGGGGGAAAAGCTCTAGATATGGAAAGGAGAAAGAATTAGCAACTCAAAAATGTTTATTGGGAGCTAATAACATGCCACAGGGCAGCTAGGATAGAGTGCTGGGCCAGGAGGCAGGAAGACTCATCTTCCTGAGTTTAAATCTGGTTTCAGATACTCTGACTGTGTGACCCTGAACAAGTCACTTAACCTTCCTGGCCTCAGTTTCCTCATCTGTAAAATGAACCAGAGAAGAAAATGGCAAGCCATTCCAGTATCTCTGCCAAGAAAACCCCAATGGGGTCATGAAGAGTTAGACAAGACTGAAATGACCAAATAACAACAATAAATATGCCAAGCACAGTGTAGGTGCTGAGGGGAATACAAAGAAACAGAAGACAGTTTTCCACGGGTTTACATTCTGGATAGGAAGACAAGGCAAACACAATTTAAATAACAATGCATGACAGCATAGAGTTGTGCCAACTAAGAAAACACAGACAATGAGTATTACATGACATTAGTGCAACAAGTGGGATGGGGAGCTTCACACTGATGCACTTTAGTTTCTGAGTAGGAGCCCAAGCCATTCAACAACAAACAACATGAAACACATCCACATTCTATTTGCCTCCCTGTTCACAAAATAAAAACTTGTTTTATGTTAGAAACAAGGGACTTGCAGCAAATGACAAGTTATTCTACTGAAAAACTCTTTAGGTCAGGGTGGCTAGGTGGTGCAGTGAATAGAGCACCAGCCCTGGAGTCAGGAGGATCTGAGTTCAAATCTGACCTCAGACAGTTAACATTTACTAGCTGTGTGACCTTGGCCACTTCACTTAACCCCAGTTGCCCTGCCCTCCCCCCTCCAAAAAGCAAAAATCCCACAACTTCCCCCCAAACTCTTTAGGTTTCAGTTTCTGTGAGATTGGGACCTATGAGTACCCTGTGAGCTCTAAATCTATGATTTTATGAAGGCCAGTGATGGGGAGAATTGGGAGGGGAAATTGGTAGCCAATTAATGATCAAACACTGATAAAGCAATCTCCTTTGTGATGCCCATCCAAGGCATTTGTCGTTTCTGAGTCTTTTCAGCTGTGTTCAATTCTTCACGACCCCATTTGGGGTTTTCTTGGCAAAGATACTGGAGTGATTTCCCTTTTTCTTCCCTAGCTCATTTTGCAGATGAGGACACTGAGGCAAACAAGGTTAAGTGACTTGCCCAGGGTAACACAGCTAGTAAGTATCTGAGGCTGGATTTGAACTCAGGAGGATGTCTTCTTGACTCCAGGCTGGGGAACTCTGTACTATACCACCTAGCTGCTCCTTCTAAGTCCCTCCAAGGGACTTAAAGAAGAAACAATTCCTTCTCTCAAAGTGTTTCTGACACAGCCTTGGTCCCTCCTGTAGACTTCGTTCTCACTCTACTTTCCCTTTCAGGTCACTCTTGAATGATTCTCAAGCCCAACATTGCTCACTCCCTATCTCATGTGTTTTTAATTTAAGAAACATTTCCCCCTGCTCTCCTGTGAAAGCCCATTCAGAACTGAGTCTCAATACCAAGCCCCAACTTCTTTCACTTTCTTGTTATACTTGTAGCCCTCTCACTAGAATTGCCATCACAGACTTCTCTTTTTAGCAAGAGCAGGAAAAAGGGAGGAAATCTTGTCCCTTCTCAGTGCCACAGTTGTGAGGGCTCCCACCCAGGCATCTGGGCTGCTTTTCCCTTGCTTCCCTTCTGGTCCCAGCATTCTCTCCCCAGGTCTTGGTGTACCTGTCTGACCCGCAATGACCATGGGCTGTATGGACAGCTGGAAAAGTTTATCCAAAATCTGATGCAGAAACAACACAAGGGGCTCCAGGCGGGAGGAGTTCAGACAGATGATGCTTAGTTTCAACTCATGCTCCAGGTTAGCTTCTGTGATCTTTTGGTCCAGCATTCTGATGGGAAAGGTGACTTGGCTTTCCAGAGAGTGACACAAAGTAAAAAACTTCTCCAGGTGGTTGTCCTATAGAGGCAAAAAACGGTGGGGGGCATGTACGATGGCTTGCTCCAGGGAAGTGGTCTAGATCAACATTCTAGGCTCTCAGTTTCCTAACTGAAATAGTCATTTACTTTAAGTGCAGGGATGGAGAGGTCAGTTAGTTAACGTGACTTTTCTTTTTTTTTTCCTCTCTTTTCTTTTTCTTTAATTAAACAAATGCTTTATTAACTTCTGGTTTACATCATTCATTTCCACCAGATTTTGAGTTACAATTTTCCCCCATTTTTTCCCTACCCACCACCCCAGAATAGCAGTCCCACAGGATATCCCCTCCTCCAATCTGCTCTCTCCCATATCTTCTCCCATGCCCCCTTCGACTTTGGCATTAGGGCAAGGTGAATCTCTGAGCCCCAATGCCTGGACATCTTATGAAATTTAATTTTAAAACTTCGATTTTCAGATCCATTCCCTTCCTCCCTTGTCACCCACTCCCTCTGAGAAGATAAGCAATTCAGTATGTGTTGTACATGTATAGCTATGCAAAACATCACCATAGTAGATATATTGTAAAAGACTGCTTATATTTCCCTCCCACCCATCCCACCCCCCACCTGGTCCATTCCCCACTTTGATCCTGTCCCTCTTTGAAAGTGGGTACTTCCAACCTCCCTTCCCCCTAGAATTCCCTCCTCTCCATTCATCCCCCCTCTCATCCCCCTTTCTCCTACTCTCCTGCAGGGTATATCCCATTTATCCCATTTAGTATGTATGTTATTCTCTCCTTGAGCCAACTTCAATGAGAATATGGTTTTGCCTTTTTGCCTTCCTGTTCTTCCCCTCCCCTGCAACTACTTCCCCTTGCCTCTTCTACATGAGATAGTTTACCCTACCCTGTCTCTCCCCATCTCCTCTTGCCACTTTCCTCTCTCACCTCTTAACTTCACCCCTTTAGTATCATCCCTTCCCATAAAATTCAACCTGTGCTCTCTATCCATGTATACCTGTAAACATATGCCCATATACCCTTCTTCAATTATTTTCATAATGAGAATGGTTTCATCAGACACAGTTATTGTTTTTCCATGTAGGAATGTAAATAGTTCAACTTTGGTAAGTTCCTTTTGATTTCTTTTCCTTGATTACCTTCTCAAGCATCTCTTGCTTCTTGTGTCTGAATGTCAAATTTTCTATTCAACTGTTTTTTTTTCCTCAAGAATGCTTGAAAGCCCTCTATTCCACTGAATGACCATATTTTCCCCTGAAACAAGATACTCAGTTTTGCTGGGTAGGTGACCCTTGGCTTCAAACCCAGCTCTTTTGCCCTCTGGAATATCATATTCCATGCCCTTCAATCCCTCAGAGTAGGTGCTGCCAGGTCCTGTGCTATTCTGATTGTGTTTCCACAATATTGAAATTGTTTCTTCCTGGCTGCTTGTAGTATTTTCTCCACATGGAGGGATTCATCAGCACAATACTAGTATAAATGAAACAACCAAGATTTCCATTTGTCATTTTCTATCCTAGCATCATAACTTTTTTGACCCTCATAATTGAATTTATTGAGTATGACCCCATATTAGCATGCCCTTCAGGTTCCTTACTTGGGTGTGGACAGAAGAAACAGCCTGGACTTCAATGTTGAATACTCCCTTATGCCCTTCAGCCCATTTGATGGGAGGGTTCTGTGGAGGAACCTTCTGCAAGAAAGGAAAAACCAGGAAGGAAATCAACTCAATTTCCTTTTCTGATTAAATGGCAGCAATATAAAGAGTTACAAATGCTAGAGTTTGCTTGAATAATTGACTTCAAGGAAAAATAACAATAATACTAAATTCACATACAACAATAGAGGCTATTTCTGCCAAGTTCTTTGCATTTAAATCCCTTGAGAGCTCTAGGGATATCACTGTCAATGCTTCTCTGGGATGCTGCCCCCCTCTTTCTGTATTCAGGACCAAAGAAATTATATTTTTTTCTATTACTGGCAAATATTTACCATGACAATATGTTTATTATACTTTTAAATACTTTTTATGTGTCCAAGAATGCCATAGATTTTCCTTAGTTAAAAAATGGTCTTGCATGTCACATGGAAAGGGAGGGCTATGCAATGAGATTGGGGTAAATGATGATTCTTCCAATAGGGAAGGAAAGGGAATAAGTATTGATTAAGCACCTCCTACATACCAGGTAAGGTATGTAGGGGCAGCAAGGTGATGCAGTGGATAGAGCACCAGGTCTGGAGCCAGGAAGATCCCTCTTCACGAGTTCAAATCTGGTGTAAGATATTTACTAGCTGTGTGATCTTGGGCAAGTCACTTAACCTTCTTTGCCACAGTTGAATGAGCATGAGAAGGAAATGGCAAACCACTCCAGTACCTTTGCCAAGAAAACCCCAAATTGGGTCACAAAGAGCGAGACATGACTGAAAAACAACTCAAACTCCACCCCCCAAACAAACCACACTAGGCGCTTTGCATAATGCTTTACAAATATTGACTTGTTTGGTCCTCACAACCACCAAGGGAAGTAGGTCCTGCTATTACCCCCATTTCACAGTTGGGGAAACTGAGGCAAACAGAGGTTAAGTGTTTTGTCCAGGGTCACATACCTAGTCAGCATCTAAGACTGTATTTGAACTTAGATCTTCCTGATTCTAGGCCCAGCAATTTATTGACTGTGCCACCAGCTGCCTTTCTCAAGGAGCTCACAATCTGATGGGGAGACAACATTTAAGCAACTGTGTGCAAATAAGATATACATGCACATATATCTTATAATATATCGCATCTATCTACCTATCTATCTATCTATCTATCTATCTATTTTTCTATCTACCTAGTCTTTGGAGAAGCACAGCATCTCCCTTTCCTTTTGATGATATTTCTCTTTTCAACAATTCTATCAGGACAAGGGGAAGTTAACTAGAGAGGGGGAAATACATGGAACTTGCCTAGAAAAACTTCTGTCACTTCCCTGGGTACCCAGGAGAGTTGTGATAAAACATAGTATTATTAGTGTTTTGGAAACCATGAAGAGCTTAAGGGTTTATTTTGAGTGAAAATTAAAAAAACAACAACAACTTCAGAAAATGTTAGCACTAGAAGGGACCTTTGACTTCAGTTAGTCCAACCTCTTGTTTTATAGATGAAGAAACTGAGGCTCACAGAGATTATGAGAGTTGCTTTGGGTCACAAAGGTGGTAAGTATCAGAGCTGAAATTCAAACCCATGTCTTTTGATTGCAAATCTCTCGGACTTTTTACTTTTATTGCGTTGTCCCCTCTTGGGATCTGTACATGTTTCCATTGACCTCTGTTTGAGGAGAAATAGATTGTGTTCAGTCAGTCAGTCAACCAGCCTTTACAAAGCTTGGCCCTGTACTTAGGACCGGGAATGCAAGCAAGTGCAAAAAGAGCCCCTGACTTCAAGGAGCTTACATTCTAATGGGGGGGGGAGGGGAAGAGACAAAATGGAAATAACCAGGTACCAATAAGAAATATACAGAGTAAATGGAAGGAAGCTTATTGATTACCTCTGGGGAGTGCATTGAGTAGTTGGGGGGCAGTTTTTCCAAAGCGACAGGGAGACAGTAGGGTCCAGTCTGAAGGCGTTCATTAAAGAGAATTGGCAACCACTGAAACAGATGATGTAAGGGATAAATTGTTATTTATTATGGTTCCTCATTCTGGCAATTCATCTAGCTTACCATAATCAAATACAACCAGCCATGATTAGATATTGACCAGCGCCCTTCTAGACAGCAATTTCTGCCAAGTTCTTTGCATTTTAAATCCTTTGATAGCTCCTGGGACAGCACCGTCAATGATTCTCTGGAATGCTGCCCCTTTCTTTTTGTATTCAGCAAAGAAAATATTTTTTTTTCCATTATTGGCAAATATTTTACCCTGACAATGTCAGTATTTATTGTATTTTTTAATAGTTTTTACGTGTCCAAAAAATGCCGTAGTTTTTTATTAGTCAAAAAACAGTTTTGCATGGTGCATCTCTCTTACAATATAGAAAGGGAGTTGGGCAATGAGACTGGGGTAAAATGAGCATCCTTCCACTATCTATTATCCAGTGGCAGCTAGGTGGTGCAGTGAATAGAGCACCAGCGTCTATTCAGTCAGAAAGACCTAAGTTTAAATCTGGCCTCAGACACTTGACACACTTCATGGCTGTGTGACCTTGGGCAAGTCTCTTAACCCCAATTGCCCTGCTTTCCCCCCTCCAAAAAAAGGGCAAAGAAACCCCCACTCAAACAAGCAAATAATATCTATTATCTGTGTGCCCTTTCCATTTCTAAGAATCTATCATTTTCCAAGTCAAGATCATCTTGTGATTTCTGTCTTTGGTTATCATATAATCTAGCACATTTTACTAGGAGAAGCTGATAGGATTTAGTCATTTATCCCTCCAGGGATTTTGAAGGCCCAAGGAAAAAAATGAACATGAATCATTGGGTTTGATTGTTTTTGTCTTTTTGGAGGGGGGAAGGCAGGGCAATTGGGGTTAAGTGACTTGCCCCAAGGTCCTACAACTGTTAAATGTTAAGTGTCTGAGGCCTGATTTGAACTCAGATCCTCCTGACTCCAGGGCAGGTGCTCTGTTAACTGTGCCACCTAGCTGCCCCCTTTGGGTTTGAAACCAACTCACCGAATAACCTAGGAGACTTTCTATCGAGGTGCCTTGCTTCTGATGACAGCTGATATGGTAGAACGTGAAGAGAAGATGGTGATTGGCTGTGAGTTTAGCAGGTAGCTTAATTTTCACTTCTTCATAAAAGTCAGGAGACCTGTTTGGAAAGCAAAGAGAATCAGGCACGAACGAAAACAATCCTTACTATAAATGATCACTTCAAAGATACCCCTGACCCTACTCTGTCCTTGATTTTTTCTGTCCTATCTTTTCCCTTTCATTTTCCCCATTAGACTGTAAACTCCTTGAGGGCAGGGACTCTTTGTATCCTTAGCACTTAGCATAGTGCCTAGCACATAGTAAGAACTTAATAAACAATAATAGATGATTGACTGTTTTTTATAAAATTCTGTTCCTACCCTGGGAAAGCCTTGAGGGAGATCTTAGGTCTTTGATTAACTTCCATTTACTCAAAAACAGGATTCACAAACTAAAAGCTACTGCAGAAATTAAAAAAATGAACTGGAAATCTATCATTACAAAGGTGTCTCGAGTCTGATCTTTGCCTTAGTAGGCAGTGAGCAAATATGTTTTCCACCTGTGAAGTAGGAATAATACAATTATGGAATACAAATGGAAAACTGTTATGGGACACTGCTCAGAAGCTCTTATTAAAGATTACCTCCTGACTGCTTTTCTTACTCAAATTTGCTTTAGAATGAATATGGTTTTTAACTAGAGAAACAAGTGAAGGATTTGGGAGTCTGAGCCTACTTCTGTCTTTGCTTCAAAATCATGAAAATGTCTGAAAGATACCCAGAAGAGATCAAGGCGAGAGAAAAAGGACCCATGTGAACAAAAATATTTAGAACAGCTCTTTTTTTTTGTAACGGTAAAGAATTGGGAATTGAAGTGATACCTATCAACTGGGGAGAGGAGCTGAATAAATTATGGTATATGAATATAATGGAATACATTCTGCCATAAGAAATGATGAAAAGATGGTTTTAGAAAAGCATGAAGTGATGAATAGGAAAGTGAGCAGAACCAGGAGAACTATTTATGCATTATAAAATGAGGACATTTTAAAGACAAATAACTTTTAGAAGACTTAAAAACTCTGATCAATGCAATGACCAACCATAATTCCAGAGGACCAATGATGAAGCATGTTGCCCTCCTCCTATCAAAGAGGCAAGTGCTCAAGATGTAGGATGAAACATGTTTCTGGACATAGCCAATGCAGGAATTTGTTTTGCTTGACTGTGGTATTTGTTATAAGGGCTTTGTTTTTCATTATTTTTCAACTTGGGGGGAGAAGAAGATTGGGAGAGAAAATAAATGCTTGTTAATTGAAAAAAGGTAAAATAAAAGTTACATAAAAAGAAAATAGTTGGAAGGCACAGAACATTAAGGAAAGCTAAAAATGATGAAATATCTTGGTATCACATTTTTAAAAAAATACTTACTTGTTGTGGTATGTAATGGCTGTGTAGACTTCTTGCAGAAATTCAGGGCCACTGGACTTTCCAAAGATGACCTGTCCCCCCCAAATAGGAAAAAAAACAACCCAAGACTACAGTTATATCTGTATGTATGAAATGTTATCAAAACATCTTAATCCCAACTAGAGTATTCTGATATACTAAACTCAGAATGAAGAATTCTGTGTTCTACCCTTTGGCCAACCCCTGATGTGTAAGTATTAGTTCTCTGCTTAGAATCTGGTACTTATTTTATTCTCTGACTTCAGGATGGAGCCCTGGTCTTGGGCCTTTCTTTTCGCAAGTCATTCACTTGGGGAAGGGACAGGTAATTTTCCAGGAAAAGCAAAAAGTTGAAGAGTACTCTCCCAGGAACCTTGCTTCCTTCCTGATTATTCCAAATCTCCCCCATTATTGTATCTCCTTCTCTAACCTGTGTCTTCTACAAGAAGGTGCTGGGAAAGTCCTGTCTTTTCTTTGAGTACAGTGAGAGACAAGAGAGATCCAGGATTGGATGCCAGTTCATTACTCTTTGGAGAGCTGGAATAAATGAACTCGAGGAGTAGCTTAATTCAGTCTGATGAGTTAATGGAAAATGATAAACACAGGGTAGTGAGACACTTCATGTGAGCAAATCCTGGCATTCGAGATCCCTCTGAGATCTGTGTTTTACCTGTTTACTATTACTTCAACTCTAATCCATCGAGAATCTGTCATTTCATTGGTGTGAGTACTGTCTCTAACTGATGCAGATCAAAGTAATTTTACCCTTTGGCAAATGGTATGTGGGAGCTCTAGCCCCCAGAGTTTATCATTCTGGGTCTAATTTTGTTAGGAACCTTTCTAAACTCAGCTAGGTTGGTCTTCAGATGAAACATGGTTTGCCCAGAGAAACTTAAAGCCTTTGCAGCTTGATAAGACCTGCTATTCCTGTCATACAGATGAGGAAATTTAGGCAGGATCACACAGATATTTACTAGTGTCTGAGGCTGGATTTGAACTCAGGTTTGCCTGATTTCAAGTCCAGGGATCTTGCCCACTGCAGCCTTTTTCCTCCTATAAGGGAGAGAGTCAGCTTCAAAGTCAGTACAACCTGGTTGCATGGCCTGAGTCTGACACATAATGGCTATGTGACCCAGGGCAAGTCACTTAATGTCTCAGTGTCCCAGGCAATTGTCTCTAACTTTAAATCACAGAACAGATACATTGGTAGATGGGTGGAGTTTCCTTATATGGAGCTGCCTGCACCTGTGAAGTCACACCTCCAGTTCAAGTTACTAGCCACATTGACCAGTAGATGAGAATGGGCCTTCAGTCAATGGATATCATGCCCTCTTTAGAAAGCAGCTCTGGAGATAGGTGATAAGCTAAACAGTGCCCTTTGACTCTTGTGTGAGGAATGTAATGTTTATCTTCTGCTGATTATGGGAAAATTTTTCCATCCTTGGTCTGCACATTGAAGACTGAATGGTTCATACCGAGACAAGTTAGGCAAGAAATTGGCCCTTTGATGCTGCAGGTGCCATTACAGTTCCTCCAGAGAACGATACTATACTAGCCACTATATATGTCCCTGGGACACAGTGGCTTCTGGAGTCCTCTATTTATAGTTCTGATTCACAAGGGGTTTTTTTGTGTTGTTTTATTTTCTGTCTACTCTGGATTACAGTAGTCATTTATTTCCCACATTACCGGCATAGCACTGTTAGCATCTTCTCCACACATAAATTGGATCTTAATTGTAATGTTCCTTGCAGATGCCACTTTGTTAGCAAAATTCAGCCTCTGTGGGTAGACATAGAGAAGATTTCTAGAAAAGGAAAAAAGAAGAAGAAATAAATGAGGGAGAAGTACGTGAGGTTTGGCAAGAGAATACCAGTGAGAGAGGATAGGGATGAGAGAAATTATTTTTCTCATATTAATAACTAATTATTAATTGAGATAAAGATTTTTTTTCTATTTCCTCACTCGGAAATAAATCCCTGTAAGTGACACAGCAAGTCTTTGAAGGGTATTACTGAACTGGTCCCAAAATTTAGCCCCCCAGCCCCTCTCATCTAGGTAGAATTGTTACCTCACCCAACTAGAAAATCTTATAAAGAGAATCTAATCTAGGTGAATTCTGAACCATTGTGTTCTACTCAGACAGGTTTGGGTAGGGGGTAGATAGATCTCCTTTGTCTAGACTACCAGAGGCTGGGGGTGGTCTGGGTAGAGGGGAGTAAAAGTGATAGCATCAAAGTCTCTCCTCCACCCCTTATTAGAATAGGTCCACCTTTCATTATGGCATTAATTCTCTCATTAATTGTTAAACAACCAGAGATGCTTTCTTTACAATAGATAAATCACTTTTCTTTTTCTTTCTTTTGGTAACCCTGAAAAGAAAGGAAGTGTGTGCTATGATGGAAAGAGTCAGAAAGCAGATCGGAGCCAAAAAGACCTGGTTTTGCAAGTCTTACCTCTGACACATACAGATCATGTGACCCTGGGCAACTCACTTAATGTTTCTGCCACTCTTCCAAGGCATGTAAGCATTGAGAGGACTCCAGGATTCATCTTTGGTTTATGAGAGAAAGCCAAATGACCATCCTTTTATTAATTATTCACTAGCCATAATTAATAAAATGATTAATTACCTAGAAATTATGTCTCTTGGAGCTTACATATGTCACAGGGATAAGATAAGGCAACCAGATTCGATTTGATTTTTTGGTGATTATCTAGGTGTACATAGAACTATAGTAATGTTTCATATATATATATATATATATGTACATATATAACAGCCAATATATATGTATGTATATATATGCATACATGTATATATATTATATTAATCACGAGTAATATAAATATTACTATTACAATAGATAAAATCTCTTATCTTTTTCTTTCTTTTGGCAACTCTGAAAACAAAGTAAGTGTATGGTATGGTGGAAAGAGTCAGGAAGCAGATTGGAGCCAAAACCACCTTGTTTCAAGTCTTACCTCTGACACATACTGATCATGTAATCCTGGGCAAATCTCAACCTTTCAGTGCCCCACGAAACTTGCTAAAATTTTAAATTACAGAGTAGTTGTCAGTATGCATCAGTAAAACTCATTGGGAGTTCCCTCATACCAATGCAATCACAGTTCCAGGCCATAAACAGTTTTGTGGGTTTTTTAAAAAACACACTTAGAAGACCTATGAGTCACCACCACTCTAACCCACTGAAGTGCAAGGGAGGAGTCTTGGCCACACTAACTCAGGGGTAAGGGGCAAGGCATAAAAAAGCAAGAGGTATGGGGTGGCTAGGTGGTGCAGTGAATAGAGCACCAGCCGTGGAGTCAGGAGGACCTGAGTTCAAATCCGGCTTCAGACACTTAACACAAAAACTAGCCATGTGACCTTGGGCAAGTCACTTAATCCCAATTGCCTTGTCTTCCCCTATCCAAAATAAAAACAAAAAAAACCAAAAGATAGGGGCTGAAGCTGGGTCATGGTAGTTGCTATCAGGTTTATTGATATAAAAGTACATATACAAAGTATATATTGTACTTTTATACTAAATAAAATAAGCATTTCTACATAAAGGCTAGGACAGAAAAAAATAATTATACATGAAACCATGAATCTCTTTCATATACAGTTTGCTACTCTGTTTAAGTAAATAATAAATGCAATCTGGGATTTTCAAAGTTGTCATGCATGTGATTCTTTCTGTCATCTCTTATGTATTAAAAAAATTCTTTGATGATTCTTTTTTTTTTGGTGGGGGGAACATAACCCTATTCTTGCCCCATCCCCACCAAAAAAAGAAAAAAAGAAAAAACAGTCCCATGTAATAAATACGCAGGCAAGCAAAATAAATGCCCATATTGGCCAGGTCTGAAAATGTATGTTTCCTTCTACACCCTAAGCCCATCCTCTCCACGAGGAAGTGGGTAGCTTACTTCATTGGTCCTCTGCAACGTTGTTACACTATTTCAGCTTAACTTTCCAAGTTAGCTTACTATTTTGGCTCACTATGTTTTTCATGGGTAGCTCAATCTGGCTGAGTGCAAAGATAAATATTGCACTGAATGTCATAATGCTGTGTTTATTATTCCCCCAGATTGCAAGTGAAAGTGGATTACATTACCCTGCTGATAATTTTGAGCTGTATTGTAAATCATTCTGACTTTACAAAAATTGTCCTGGCTAAAGAGGGGAGAGATGAAGTCATTGGAGTCCTCTACTAATCTTCTAGTTTTTCAGGACTATGGCACCCAACCAAATCTATATAGTTTAGGAGAATATTCATGACTAAAAAAAATACAAAATGTTTTTTGTTTTCCAAACATGACAGGTACAAATGGAATTTTTTTTATCTCCTTCTAATGTTCATCAAAAGAAAAAAATTGGTGCTAGATTCAGTATCCTGGAATCAACTTGCTTGTGTATTTTAGCAAGAAGTTACTTGGTCCCAAAGCCTGCGTTTTTGAAAGAATTTGGGGTTGTTTTTATTACTAAGAGAAGCCAATAATTCTAACAGGCAAGGAGGGAGAATGGAAAGGGCAGTCAACTAGGAGACAGGATGAGTTTAAGCCTAGACTCTGTAGCCTACTGGCTATGTGACTTTGGTCAGCTTTTTGGAAGTGAAATTTCCTCATCTGTAAAACAGGGGTAGTAATAATAATATCTTCCTTGCCTACCTCACAGGGTTCTTATTAGGATCAAACAGGATCATAGCTCTAGAGCTCTAAGGGACCACAGAAGTCATTTAGTACCAAACACATTTTTATGATAAAGAAACTGAGGCCCAGAAAGTGTAAGTGATTTACCCAAGGTCTGGGTGGCAATCAAGGTTCTCTGATAACAACAAATACAGTGCCAAGAGAAGGAAAGACCTTACCTTTGTGTTATGTAAATGAATTAGAATCCTGGGAAGCTGTCACAAGTGCAGTGCCCTATGAGCAGAGCAGAACTGAAGCAACTTGAAAGAAACGTGAGATGTGTAAATTTAGAGAATCTACCCCAATGTCACATAGACGATTTGTGCCCAGTCTGTGGCTCATATAGGTCTGATCAGACATAGTCCAACATATTTAAATCAGCTCTAACACTGTGATGTCATCTTGTCCTCTTGGAGAATGAAGGATAACAACCTGAACCTCAGCTGGTATAGCGGATTAGAGTGCTGGGCCTAGAGTGAGGATGACCTGAGTTCAAATTTGGCCTCAGACACTTCCTAGCTGTGTGACCCTGGGCTAGTCACTTCACCCTGTTTGTTTAGTTTCTTCATATGTAAAATAAGCCAGAGAAGGGAATGGCAAACCACTCCAGAATCTTTGCCAAGAAGACCAAACGGGGGGTCACGAAAGGTCGGACACAACTGAACAATAAAAAGCCTGTTTCTGACAGACAGACATGGGCTATGTGACTTTGAGCAAGTCATTTAACCACGCATTGTTCTAGGCAACTTTCTAGGACTATCACTTGTATTAGAAGAAGGAATTTCCTCAGAGGGAGCTCCCTATGCAATGAAATTACAGGCCCAATCCTTATCCTTGGCACAATTTAAAATTCCAACAGAAAGGTAATTATTGCATACAAGGTCATGTTTCCCTTAAATCAGGAGTTCTTAACCTGGAGTCCTGGAACATTAAAAACCATCACAGGATTGCATTATGAGGTGAGAGAGGAAAGTGGCAAGAGGAGATGGGGAGAGACAGGGTAGGGTAAACTATCTCATGTAGAAGAGGAAAGGGGAAGTAGTTGCAGGGGAGGGGAAGAACAGGAAGGCAAAAAGGCAAAACCATATTCCCATTGAATTTGGCTCAGGAAGAGAATGACATACATACTAAATGGGATATCTCTCCCTGCAGGAGAGGAGGGGGTAGGGGGATGAGAGGGGGGATGATGGAGGGGAGGACATGCTGGGGGGAGGGAGGTTGGAAGTACTCACTTTCAAAGAGGGACAGGATCAAAGTAGGAAATGGACCAGGTGGTGGGTGGGACGGGTGGGAGGGAAATATAAGCAGTCTCTTACAATATATAATTGATTTTATAAATCATAATTGATTTCCTTGGGCAGCTTGTGGCACAATGGATAGAGCTCTGGGCCTGGAATCAGGAAGACCTGAATTGGAACCTCAGACAATTAACACAAACCTAGCTGTGTGACCTTGTGCAAGTCACTTAACCCCAATTGCCCCCCCCCAAAAAAGCACTTAGCATAGTGCCTGTCACACAGGAGGCAGTACATAAATACTTATGCCTTTCTCCTTCCTTCCCCCCTTGTAATTCTATATATTTTAATTGTTTTCCTTTGTACTCCCATGCACTTTATTTTATGATTTAAAGACATTATTCTGAGAAGGGGTCTCTAGGCTTTACCAGCCTGCCAAAAGGGGTCCATTAGACAAGAAAAGTTAAAAAACCCCAGCTTTAAACATTCTACTTTTAAATCGGATAATTTCTTTTAAAATAACATACTCTGAATAGTCATTGAAAGCCTGTTTTCTGCCAGATCAGTAAAGAACTATGTATAAATATGTTAATAAGGCTTAAACAATAAGCATGAGAAAGTCTTGGCTTGAATACTTCTCATTTGCATGCTCAGAGCATAGAGCATAGAACAGGTCAACGATACATTTCCAGAGGATAAACCTACGAGCAAGGACATGGAAGGTCATGGGCATTCCTGGGGCATGATCCTCCCAAGGCCATGATATGAATAAGTGGCAGTGCTGGGAACACAATGAAGTCCTGGGGTTTTGGATTCCTGTGGTCTGTTGTCCCCTCCCTGCCAGGATAATTTGTTATCCTGGCATGATAGTGACTGGTGAGTCTCCTTTTCACATACTTCTCTATTTCTGGTTCTTGGTCCCGGCTTTGCCTATCTGCCCATATGCTCCCTCTCTCCCATGCTTTGCTGGGTTGTTGTTATTTTAGGATACTAATCAGGGGTTAATTATAATTAGTTAAAAAACCAGTAAAGAAGGGGGTGGGATAGGGAGCATACTAAGAAGGTTAGAAGAAAACACTTAATGTGAAGGTAATGAATCAATTTCATATGAATGGGCTTGTGCAGTCAATGAACTTCCAAAACAATGAGGCACAAGCAGTTCAACCAGGTAAACCAATGGGGAGCAAATGTCCAAAACAAGAACTGCAATTCTCCCCAGTTCCCTGGCACCTCCCAATTCTTATTGTTTTGAGATTGACCTGAGTCAGTCTGGGAATACAACTCAGATAGACATACACATAGAGATCAACTAACTACGACTTAAGAGAGAACTGGGATGGGCATGGATGGAAGTAGAAATGGCTGATGACACTGGAGTTGGGGTTGGTAGTTCTAATAATAATAATTAACATTTACATAGTGATTTACAAACATTTTCTCACTTGAGCGTCACATTATCCAGTGTAATAGTTTCTAGCAGCATTATTATACCCACATATGAGCAAATAGTGATGCAGATAAATAACTTGCCCCAGGTCCCAGTTGATATCAGAGGCAGTGTATGAACTGTCTGACCAACTCCAGGTCTAACACTACCCCCATGCTGCCTCTCAAGGTAATGTCAATGTCATAGGAGTTTTTGGTAGGTGGAAATCAGTTCTCAGGATAACAGGAAAAAGACAAGCTACATAAAGGGCTGGGAGGAGAGTTCGTAGCAATGAGAAAGACAATAGCACAGTTTAAACAGTATCCATTTTTCCTTCTCTGATTTTCCCTGGGCAGGATCATTTTCACCACAAGGATTTTTCATGCTGACCGACTCATATTTGTTGAATCAATTTAACAACAGTCTGTGTTAGCCTACAATGCTTAAATGAGACATAATTCTTGTCCTAATGAAGCTTACAGTCTGTTACTCTGTTATATGGTTACTTCTATTAATTAAGGAAAACTCAAAGTTTCCAAAATGCTTTTCTTGAACAATAATCCTAAGATGCAGGCAAAATGGGAATTGCTATGCCACTTTAAAGATGAGGCAGCTAGGTCTTAGAGAGGTCAAGCAACCTACCAAGGGCTACAAAGCTATTAACTATCAGGGACTGGATTCAAACCCAGGCCTTTCCTAGTTCCAAGTTCGATGCTCTTTATATCATACCTCACAGTATTACAGATTCCTATAATATAAAATAGGATGTGTTGAGTGGGTATGATTGATACAAATAAAGTTCTATGAGGTATGTGGCTGGAGGGTTGGGACAGGATAAAGTAGAGATCATGACCCATTGAAGAGACAAAGGGGCTTCCTGTAGAGCATGGCATTTGAGGCTATGATCCTACCAAAATGTTCATTTATTATGGGGAAGTTGTTATTATGAATTCTTCTTAAATAAATACCAGTTAAATATAGGGGTTTATATCATTAGGTATAATTTTATTCTTCCCCAAATATTATCAAATAGGCAGCTACGTGGCACAGTGGATAGAGTACCAGTCCTGGCATAAGGAAGACCTGAGTTCAAATTTGTCCTCAGATACTTACTGGCTACATGACTCAGGACATGTCACTTAACTCTGTTTGCCTCAGTTTCCTCATCTGTAAAATGAGCTGGAGAAGAAAATGGCAAACTATTCCAATATCTTTGCCAAGAAAACCCCAAATGGGGTCATGGAAAATCAGTTATGACTGAAATGATTCAACAACAACAACAAATGCTGATGAAAATGTGTTTTCACGTGCCATGTGTATCATGATATATAATATCTGATGTTTATCAACATAGTTTTTTTTGCCTTTTCAGAGCTGAGTTAGATAATTTCACTAGATTACAAATTTTGGGGAATGCCAAATTCTTTTCACTGATTAAACAACTCTCCAACTTTTCTTTAAAAAATTTTTATTTAGCACCAACACTAGAGCAGCTCTAGGAAGTCAAGGGTTAACCTGTGGAATTTAGAAAAACTTAATCCAAAGTAGTGACCAAACTCACACTCCTCTTTCCTGTCCCATGATTTTCTTATAGACCTAGTAGTCCATTGGGAAGCTTTCCTGAAAAGAAGTTAGAAAACAACCAAAGAGGGATTGAGCTTGCCTTTGAAAATGACAATGCAAAAACAACTGGTTTGGTTCTTCCTGGGTTTGACCTGTTCTTTATCCAGGACAACAGAAAACTTCTTGATCACAAGCATGCAAGAAGAAAAACACACCCAATTCTCTTATCCCCAAGAGGAAATGGATGGACTGGCGCAAGGGCTGCTGCAGTTTGGCACTGTGTTTAGGGAGCAGGTAAGGCAAAGCAAAAAGCAAATCTGCCACATGTTTCAACAGTTGGATGTTTTTGACCACTCTTTGACTGAGTTGTTGAAACAAGTCAGCCGACAGGAGAGACTGAGGATTTGCCTGAAGCAGAGAGCTGGGCAACTTGAAAGGAGGGATGGAGATCTTTATCAGCTACTTGCTAAGCTCAAGAATGAACTTGTCCAAAGAATGAAATATAGAGAAAGTTTTGACAAGAACCTAGTGCTGCTAGAGCAAAAGATTGAAGATGCCTTGTTCTATAAGGCAGGTGGGAGTACACTGATGAATGTGACTGATATCATGGTAAGAAATTTTGGGGTTCTGTGATTTCATCAGTACAGGAAGCTCCTAAGATGGAAATATCCTCCATCCATGCAGATCAACAACTGTCCTGCAACTTGTAGTGATTTGCCCAGTGGCATTCAGTCATTACATTTCAAAGGTAGGAATTCAGGTCTTTTTTGTCTCCAAGGCTAAGCTCCCTCTAAATATGGCAAACATACTAATATTTCAAAAGTTATAATCAGCATAATTTTAATAGGTTGTGAAATAGGCCTTATAGAGATACTTCTGGGATTATTCTGTTCAGAAAAGAAGAATTATAGGTAGAGTAAATTAGTTTTCAGTGCTTTCTATTGTGGCTAAATTATATGGAGCATCTATCAAGTATCCATTTGAGGGTGAGATTTTGGTTGATAAGGAGACTCTTTTGTTTTTTTAACAAGGATCTGTGATTTCATTTAAGAACACAAGATGCAGAAACTACCTAACTAAAGTAGGTCTGTACTTCCCATACAATTTGAGAGTCTCAGGAGAGCTGAAAGGAACCTTGGGAGGTTAAGTAATTTGTTCATGGTCATACAGCCAGTAAATGAGAGAGGCAAGATTCAAATCCAGGTCTTCCTGACTCTGAGGTCAACTCTCTATCCACAATAGAATACTGCTTCTTCAAACAGGTATCCCATTACAATGCCATCTAAGCCATCTTTGTGCTATTCTTTTTTCAGGAATGCTTCTAATGCTGCTCTTTTATTTTTTATTTATTTTTATTTTTTTCATTGTTCATTAGGTTCAGATTTGCAGGGTATATGATTTTGGGCTGTATCTTGACTGGCTTTGCTTTTTGGGGTAGATTATTTCGTTCCTCCTTTCTGCGGTTTCTTGTGGGTGTAGAATTTCTTTTCCTTTATATTTGAAGATCTTTTTCTTGGCTACTTATAGAATTTGTTGTTTTGGGACAGAACACTGGAGGAATTGGAGAAGTGTTTGTGAACCCTCCATACTTTCACGCCATCAGCCAACATTGTTACAAGTAATGAAGCTGTGGTGCAGACTTGCTTGAATTTGAAGCATAGGTTGCTTTTATTTTTTTCCCCATTTTTTTCTGGAGGTTCCATGGTTTCTATTGATGTTTTGTTTTCTGTAGTCAGATGTTTTGGGCAATTTTCTTGAATTATTTCTTGTATTATGGCCTTTAGGTTTTTTTTGCCTTGTCATGTTCTTCTAGAAGACCTATTAAGCTATCTCTATATATCAAGTCTTTGAGATCAATGTGAATTGTATATATAGAGATCATGTGTTCTTTTAATTTTGTTGTTTTATGCTTTTCTTGTAGATTGCTTTTCACTTCAGTATATTTATATTTCAAATCTGATGTTCTCCCTTTTGCTTATTTGGGAGACTTGCCATTGTGGATTCAAGATTTCCTACACTGCTAATTATTTCTTCTGACTAGGCCAATTTTGTCATTTGTTACTCCCTAAATTCTTTCAATATTCTGATTTCTCTCTTGAGCCATTATGGAATATCCTGCTGACCTGGTTCCATGCTCCCTTGGGAATCCAGAGTTCTGTGTTTCATCAGTTGTTGGTTCAGTTTTCTTTTTCTTGCAACATTTATTTAGAGAGGTTTGTAATCTCTTGGATGTCTTTCTACTCATCTTCCCTTTAATTCTTTTCCTTGATTTATGTGCTTGGGCTCCAGGTTTCTAACTGAATTTTCTTTCTCTTGAGAGCTTTGATTGTTATAGCATGCTTTTTTTATATTCACCTGCTGCTTACTTTTGAATGTTCCGCCTCTGATGGTGAGTTTCCCTGGGGCTGGAGCTCAAGTTGTCTCAGTCTCCCAGCTTTGGTACCTACCTAAGCAGTTTCTGGAAAAAACAGGACAGACCTTAAATGAATTCTAGCTCCCTTTTCTTTAGGCTCAGTGCAGCCCCACATACGTTAGTTCTCTGGATAGACTGAGCCAGTGTCCTTTTCTTTGGGCAGGACTGGGGGATACCTGAACAGATGTTTTGGGAAGAGCATCTATAATCTTAGGTTTTCCTAACCCAGAAGCTGTCTCAGAAAGAATGAAAGTATGCTTTTCCTCTCTTATACCTTCTTTCTTCCATATGTGATTGAGTAGATCTGAGATCTTCTACCCATCACAATCAGAAAATGGGGAAGGGTGTGCCTTCAATGATTGTAGCATCTGGGAAATCCTTGAATAGGTGGCAAAGCAAAAGCTCAGAGTTTAGTTTGTGTACGCTTTAAGAAGGTGGAGGCTGGGGGGCAGGGAGGGGGCTTGTTCTGAGGGAGCACATTGAGGATTAGCATTCTCCAATATGAATTTATAATGGTGTAATCTTGTGGGCTTCTTGCTTTTTTTGTCTTGTGGAAATGGTTTGTAATTGGTCTTCTGGTTCAGCATTCCTTTTTGAGAAGCTTTTGGACATTTATTGGAGACTGGAAAAAAGTGTCTGTTTTCCATTGTGTTGGTTACATGATCTCACCTATTATCTTTTATATAGAACAACAATATTCACAATCAATTGTTAGGAGAGTATGAGGACTCAGTGAAAAGAGCACCAGCCCTGGAGTCAGGAGGACCTGGGTTCAAATCCAGCCTCAGACACTTGACATACTTACTAGCCATGTGACCTTGGGCAAGTCACTTAACCCCAATTGTCCTGCCCTCCCCCTCCAAAAAAGAAAAAGGAAAAAGTAATGATCACACGCTGAACAATTTATTATAACTCTCATTTTTCCTCCTGGTAACAGCAAACTTATGATATAAATATTTAGGGATTAGGAGACAATCAGTTGCCTTGAAATTAATTTGTTGTTGTGTTTTTTTTCTGCCATCTAGAGCAAAATAGTCCTTATGAGCATCTAATCTATGAATCTGGTCTTATTATCATCGCATTTTAAATATTTATTCATTCATTCATCAATAAATATTTGAATGTCTCCTCTGTGAAGGACACAGAGAAAATTCAGGATACCAAACAGATAGAAATATGATTAAAACACTGTCCTTGTCCTCAAGGCACTTTTAAATCAAGTAATGGAGATAATACAAATGTAATAATTACTATGATAGGAAGTAGAACATAGTGTTTATAAGGGCAGTCATATAAGAAGTAATGAGTTCCAGAAGGAGGAGAGTCAGGGAACATGCTTGAATTAGGCCTTAGCAGGAGATTGGCATAAGCAGAGATATAGGAAATAGTGTTATATGCACAGGGAACACCATGAACAAAGGCATGGAGACAGAAAAGGGTGAGACATGTCCAGGGAATGGGGAGTAATTCAATTTGATCAAATACACAAGAGAATTTGAGGCAACCACAGAAAGAGAGACTTATAGAACATAAATTTAACAAGCAAATACATATAGAAAATTAGAATTTATTTGTGTGCAAGTAGAAGGCTAAGAATATATAAATATATACACACATATATTTTATCTCAACACACATATACATACAGATTATATATGTTCATATGAATGAGAGGTAACATGGTATAATGAATAAAAATAGACTTTAAATATATACTGGTTAAAAAAAACCTTGGTCAAGTCACTTAAGATTTAGTGTATCAGACAATTCTGTAAGATTGCATGTTGTAGAACAGATGCAGATCTGAATTGGTAGAGGGGATTCCTCCCTATAAATTTCCTAAACTGATGAAATCACAGATCTGACTCTTTCCCTCAATATATAGATGCGCGCGCGCGCGTGCACACACACACACACACACACACACACACACACACAGGATTTATAAATTTAATAGCTTAAAATTGCATTAAGACTGAAAATTTTGTATATACATGTATATAAGTTGTATATACATGTATACACATGTCAAGAAGCATTAATTTTTATAAAGACACGTATATATATATGGATGAAATTGAAATGGTTGTTGTTCAGTCTTGTCTGATTCTTTGTGAACCCATTTGGGGTTTTCATGGCAAAGATACTACAATAATTTGCCATTTCCTTTTCCAGCTCATTTTACAGATGAGTAAACTAAGGCAAACAGAGTTAACTGACTTTCCCAGGGTCACACAGCTAGTAAGTGTCTGAGGTTAGATTTGAACTCAGGAAGATGAGTCTTCCTGACTCCAGCTTTCTCTCTTTCTTCTACCCCCCTTCACACCCACACCCATATTCCTCTCCCCCCAATACAGCATGTAGATATATACACATATCAATAAGCATTTATTAACAGTTAGATGTATATATAATGGCACACAAATATATATACACACTTATGCATATATACATATCTGTGCTTACATGTAAACACATAAAAATACATTTATATGTACATATGAGATTGTTCATTACCAACTGTTCCCTGTTATGTTAAATAAAGATTGTGATGAGATAGGTTTAACTGTTCTAGGAGACCTTACTGTGGAGTTGTGAGACACTGGAAGATATTACACAGGTAGGCAATAATGGAATCTTCTTTTCTGGACAATTTAATAAATTGGTAGACAAATATCTCTCTGAGCAGATCAAGTGAGAAAGAGGTAGGTCTTGCTCCATGTCTTGAGGGATAGTTAAATTTTGGATGGACAGATGGGAAGATGAGGAAAGGGGCATAAGAGGGGCAAAGGTAAAGAGATCTGGCTGAGTAGAGAGGAATTTCTTTACTTGGCACACCTTTCAAGAGTATGAAAATAGGCTTTTTCTTATACTGTAATTCTTATATCTTGGGCTGTCAATGTTTTATTTATAGACTTTGGGGATATGTTTCTATTGAACCTTAGACTAAAATAATTGATTTGATTAAATTGATTGATTGATTAATTGATTAAATGCAGTGGAGCTCCTTCATGGCACTAGTAATCTAGAAATTAGAAGAATCCTATATATGGAAATCTATCAGTTTTTTTTTTTCACATAACCATAGGCTTGCTCTATTTTGTTGTTTCAAAGTCACTGTTTATTTTTCTCTTCAGTCCCTTTTGCAAACACAAAGTGTGAGAATAAACAAGATTTTTGCAGATGTGGAAATTCAGCTAGATCAACTAAGTGAACGAGATGCTCTTATTCAAAAATTACTGAAAAAGGTTTGTGGAGCTTAATATATTTTTTTTAAATCTTAGGCTTTTAGGAACTCTAGGGGTCATTCAATACATCTTGTTATCTTTGGTAACTGGTTTTTATGCCACCAGAACCAACATCAAGCAAATGAAAATTTACCATTGTGATGATATGACATCTTTATCTCCAAGTTAAAGCAAACCTGAACGCACTACTTCATACACAATAACAAAAACACAGCCCTAATGGGCTGTAAGGGGCCTTAGACCCTTATTGAACTTTGTCCAGCTCCCTCATTCTACAGATGGAGAAACTGAGGTTTCTATTAAAGAGGTAACAGTCTCACCTCTCTCCAATTCATTTTCCATACACACACAGCTGTGCAAATAATCCTCCTAAGGAATAGGTCTAACCATATCACTTACTGCTCTGCTCAAAACTTTTCAGGGGCTCCCCACTGCCAGATGAAATACCAATTCCTTAACCTGGTATTTAAGGCCCTCCCCAATCTGGCTGCACTGCCTTCTCATGTTCCACTTCCAGAGTTATTATCTTCCTTCAACTCAATTGAATAAATTGTAGACAAATATTTCTCTGGGCAGGTCAAGTGATACATCTCAACTCATTCCTTGAAGGATTTTGGACAGCAATGGAGAGGGGCACAGCATGAGCAAAGATACAGAGATTTGACCCAAGAGACAGGAATTTTTTTGCTCGGCACACTTTTCAAAAGGATAAAAATAGACTTTCTTCTATATTATAATTCTAACATTTTGAGCTGTAAGTCTTCTTTTATTTGACAACCTCAGGGATATATTACTGTTGGGGCTATACAGCTCAGGGATCACCTTCTCCATACCCCCAACCCCCAGTTGGTAATGTTTTTTTCTTTTTTAATATGGTACTTATTTTTTATATATGATATATACCTTTCAGTAGAAAGTAAGCTCCTTGAGACAGAGATTGTTTTCTTTTTGTCTAGAAAAACAATCTAAGTGCTGTCTTAGCACTTAGAGCAGTGTTGGAGTAGGTGGTTAATATATGTTTGTTAAATTGAATTGAACTGAAGAGTTCAAAGTCACATGGCAAGGCAGGGGTAGAATTGGGACAATGCTGCCTCATAGGGTGATTTTCTACATAAGTACAATATACTGTTCACTTCCAAAATTTTATGTAACATAATTAATTGGGATGAGAATTGGCTGATAATACACTTCCAGTCCACTAAGAAGTCAAAACCAAGTGAAATGGACTTGGAAATCCTAATAGGGTTCTACCCTGGATGACTCCTGGAGTCAGGAAGCCCTGAGTTTGAATCCAGCCTTAGACCCATACTAGGTGGGTGACCTTTGGCAAGTCACTTAACCTCTGTTTGCCTCATTTTCCTTAATTTAAAATGTGTGTCATAATAGCACCTACTCCCACAGTTGTGAGGATCAAAGGAGATATTGTTTGTGAAAGCATTTAGCACAGTTCCTGATGTGTAGCAGGCAGTATAATGCTTATTCCCATCTTTTCTCTTTTTCTAGTACTTGGGAACCATGTTTCAGTTTAAAGTGAAAACATACTTGGCAGATATTCATAATATTTGTTTTTTTTTTTAAATCCAGAGAAAGAACTGATAGATAAAAGTATGTATAAAATAATTTTACATGTCTATATCTATATTTGTGCCTAATGGTAGTCATCTCTGGGAGAGAGAGGGGGGGAAGAAAAAAAGGAAAAAAAGGAAATTTACATGATAATTTTGTTGTACTTTTGAAAGGAATAGAAAGTTGTGCATAGTAGATTTGTAGTTTCATGTGCAATAATCTTTTTTTCCTTTATTATTCTGTGCTATGAAAATACTTCTTTTATTGCATAAATTAAATATTTAAAAAAATTAAATTAAATTAAATATTGGGTCTTTTTACTCCATAGAAATTTTTCAATATATAGCTCAGCACCCATTTTAACAAAGAAAAATAGTTAAGCCAAACTGATAGAAAACTGATATCTTTTGACATTGTATGAACATCCTGCACCTGTAGCCACCCAGCTCTCTACTATGAGGAATTGTGTGCTTCATCATCTGTTCTGCTGGACTGAAGTTGGTCATTGCCTTTAATTTGAGTTCAGTTGCTTTCTGGTGTTGTTTTTTATTATGATATTATATGCCATTTCAATGTGTAATAAACTTTTTTTCATATTATCTTCTACATTCTAGGCAATATTGAAAAGCAAACTCATGAAACATTCAAGGAACAATGAAGATGAGAATATGTCTGAAATTTAGGGGAAAGAGAGGCCCCTCTCTTTGTGTATTGTCCTACTCTGAATAGTCTAAGAAGATTTTAATAGAGCAATGGTCCCTGACGGGAGCAGCAACTTCTGTCTTTCAAAATATACCTGCTCGTTGCATTGAAATATTTTTGCAAAAATGGAGTCCTTGTATTCTGGACAGTGTTGATATCTGCTATTCATGAAATTCCAGGGCATTTAAAGACCAAATACCATGAGCTTATATTTTAATGGCATTTAACCCAATATTTTCCCCAAATGTCACTTAAAAACAAAAACCAAAAAACTTCCCGAAATGGAAATTATTAGAACAAAAATGGCAACTTTTAAAAACTACATTTTTTTAGGGCATTTGAGGACAAAACCCTCTGCTTTGTTTGGCTTCTCAGTTGATGGACTACAATTTAAATGTCATCTTATGTGGCTTTATACAACACTACTATTAACGATAATAATTTCTAGCTTTCGAATTCCTCATCTGCACTTTCTAAATATGCACTCACTAAATAACAATATCCAGTGTTAATATTTATCAAGTGCCTTGTATCATAGACACTCCACATGATGAGCTCATTACCACACCAATACTGATGATATTGCTTTGAGGCAGGTAAAGGTTTTGCTTAAAGTTAGATCTCAGAAAAAAAAAAATCATTCTGCCCACTGAATATAGTAGAACCTTAAAAGGGAGGAAAAATTGCCAGGTTTTAGGAAGACCTTAGAGATTTCTTTAAAATCCACTTAGCTGTCTGAAGAAAAGTAAATTTATTTTTAAGTTTAAAGATATCATTAGTGAGAAGAGAGGAAGCATGAATAGTTTTATCACAATCAACTTCCCATTCAGTGGATTCCTGTGGGAAGGGCTAGGATGTTAGTAGACTAGTACTTTTGTTGCTTGGTGTGATTTGAAGAGCACCAGAAAGGGTCCCTTTGTCCTTAGACATTTCTCCTATATTTTCAGTCAATTATCTCAGGTTACAAATTGCAGAACAGGTATAGATCTGCCTGGTTAGGAGTTTCCTCACTGGGTATTCCCCCAAAACAATCAAATTACAGATCTGATCTGAAACAATAGACTGTGAGCAATTCTATTAATGAAGAGATTCACTCATATTAAAGAGATTAGCAAATATCCTGATTTAAAATATGTATATCTCCAGAAGACATTCCAGAGACTATTAGTCACTCACAATTTAGTGTGAATTTTTAAAAAAGGTTCCTTTCTTCCTAACAACTAGCTGAGATTCATGGGCACTGTTGAAACAGGAGTTTCAAAAAAGGATGGTAAGAGAAGAGAGGAGAATGGGCTAATTATGAAGCAGAGGACACTGCACATAGGAGAGTAGCCCTGGGTTGGTTTGGATGTCCCAAGGGAAGTTTCTTTTAAACAAGAAATCTCTGGGTGTTTGGGGAGGGGAGTACCAACAGGTGTGAGAGAGAAAATGATGGAGAAAGGGCAGGTAGAGACAAACTATAATTTTTACTAGGGATGGTCTTGTCCATGAGGATTCCTGTATTTGATAAAACAAATAGACAGAAAAAAGGTCAAGGGTCCATTCTAAGTATGGATTGTAAAGTCTAAAATTTTTTTAAAAGACGTAGATTTGTTCAGTTCTTCAAATCAATGAGCCAGCAGGTGCTGTTAAAGAATGAACTCTAGTACTCTGATTTCAATAAAATTTAGAGAATATCTTAGCAGGCCAAGTGGAACGTTTCCATGCTACCCTCTTTTCTCAGCAAACCAATAGCTACAAAAGACTTATCTGCCTCTAATGCTCTCAAAATTATATTAAATTGGTAAAAAAAATTAAGTAAAAATTGCATGCAAATATTTCTCTTTGTAAAAAAACGTATTAAATCATTCCAGGTCACATGAGCAACAAGACAGAGGACTAAATTTTTTTTTTTTGCTCTTTTGGAGGGGAGCAGGCAGGGCAATTGAGGTTAAGTGACTTGCCCAAGGTTACATGGCTAGTAAGTGTTAAGTATCTGAGGCCAGATTTGAACTCAGGTCTTCCTGACTCCAGGGTCGGTGCTCTATTCACTGTACCATCTAGCTGCCCCCTAAATATTTCTCTGATCCCCACAACCTTTCAAACCCCTCCAAATAGGAACCACACTTTTAATGCTATACCAATCGAATTATACAGAACTGGATAAAATAATAACAAAATTAATTTGGAAAAACAAAAGATCTAGAATATCAAGGAAAGTGACAAAAAGAATGATGAAGACAGCAATAGCACTTCCAGTCCTCAAACTATACTATAAAGCAGCAGTCACCAAAGCTACCTAGTACTGGTTATAGAATAGAGCTAGGGGCAGCTAGATGGCACAGGGAATAGAGCACCAACCTAGAGTCAGGATGACATGAGTTCAAATCAGGCCTCAGACACTTGACACACTTACTAGCTATGTGACCTTGGGCAAGTCACTTAACTCCATTGCCTTGCCTTCCCCCCTCAGAAAAAAATAACTATAAATAAAAAACAAGAATAGAGGTAGATCAATGGAACAGATTAGACAAAGGAGATTAAAAAAAAATAGAGCTCAAAAACTCAGTGTTTGATAAAGGAGAAAACACTTAGGGAAAAACTCTCTATTTGATAAAAACTGCTGGTAAAACAAGAAAACAATCTTGCAGAAATAAAGGTTAGATTAGCATTCTATACCACACTCCACAATACATTCTAAATGGATATTTGACCTTAATGTTAAAGATTATATCAGTTTAAAAAAAAGTTAGAAGTGAAACAGATACATCTCTCATAGCTATGGATAGGAGACCTATTCTTTTTTTTTTTAATCTTATATTTATTTTTAGTTTACATCATTTCCACAAGATTTTGAGTTACAAATTTTCCTCCCATCTTTCCCCTACCCACCACCCCAAAACAGAGATCCTACTGTATACCCCCTCTCCCAATCTGCTCTCTAGGAGACCTATTCTTAATCAAACAAGAGATAGAAGCAATTACAAAAGATAAAATAGGCAAATTTGATTACTTGAAACTGAAAAGCTTCTTCACAGACAATATTATTGCATCTATGATAAGAAGGGAAGTGGTTGAATGTGGGAAAAATCTTTCTATCAAGTTTCTCTGATAAGGGTTTGGTATTCAAGATATACAAGGAATTAATAAATATTCACAAAATTAATAGTCATTCCCCAGTAGATAGTCAAAGGATACAAACCCAAAGTTCTCAGAGAGGAACTGCAAAGTGTTTGCAACCACATGAAAAAATGCCCCAAATCACTAATAATAAGAGAAAAGTAAATCAGAACAATAGGTTTCACCTCATTCACTGCAAATTGGAAAAAACAACACAAAATGGCAACATTTAATTTTGGAGGGTCTATGGAAAGATAGGAACACTAATTCATTGTTGATGAAACCATGAAATAGTACAACTATTTTGGAAATCAATTTGAAAATGTGCAAATAAAGTGACTAAAATGTCCACATCCTTCATATCCTTTGAACTAGAGAATCCAGTACTGAGTTTATACCCCAGGAAGTCATTGATAAGAAAATAGTCCCCACAAACTCCAAAATATTTATGGCAACACTTTCTTTATAATAGCTAAGACTTGGAAAAAAAGTGGTACATGAATATAACTCCCAGGGGGTGTGGGTCTGGATGCATGAGCCTAATTTGGACTGGAAAATGCCTGGAGATGGGTGTTTTCTGAGTCAGAACTAATCCTAGAAATTCAAAGTATTTCCTAAGGAGATAGTGTCTGCCTTGGAAGAACTTAAGTCTATTGAGTAATATTCTACTTAATAATGTAAGAAATAACTTCCTAATAATTAGAGCTATCTGAAAGTAGGATGGTCTAGCTTGGGAGTTAAAGAGCTTTCTCCCCCCTTCTCCCCAAATTATTAGAGGTCTTGAGGTAAAGTCTGGGCAACCTCTTCTTGAAGATATCATAGAGAATATTCTTATAGAGGTATATATAAGACTAAGTGGCAATTCAGTTCCCTTTGAAGCCAAATATTCTGTAAAATCCCTAAAATGTACCTAGAGTGCATCAGAATCCCTGTGTTTCCCCAAACTGTGCTGAGTCCACAAGGTTTTTCAAACTGTTCATCTCAAACAGATACCCAAAGCCATTCAACCTCCTTTGTCCTTGCTCTAGTTTAAATGAGTCTCTTATTTTGCTAGAGGGTCTTGGAAGGCTCTAAGCTATGCCATAGGTTTTCCCCTGTATGCCAGTGATATCAAACAGCTTAGCATTGTTTCCCAGAAGCCTTTACAAATGAGGCAGCATGGCATAGTGAACTTAGAGTTAGGAAGACCTGGATTCAGAGCTGTGTGACCCTAGGGAAGTCACTTAAAATTCTCTGTGACTCAGTTTCATCATTTTTAAAATGAAGGGGTTGGGGAATGGCTAGGTGTACAGTGAATAGAGCACCGGACCTGGAGTCAGGAGGACCTGAGTTCAAATCAGGCCTCAGACGTTTAACATCTACTAGCTGTGTGACCTTGGGCAAATCACTTAACCCCAATTGCCCCTGCAAAAAGCAAAAAATAAAATAAAATGAAGGGGTTGGTCTTGAAAGGCCTCTAGGGTCTTTTCCAGCTCCAAATCTATGATCCTACCTCGAAGAACCCCCAAGGATTGTCTCCCCAGTATTTTCCCAAACTATTCGTCATTTAGGACACATGGCGTACATGTGGCAGATCTTTTCATAAACCCTATTAAGAAACTTGCATATGAAGCTCAAGTCAGACAACACGGGAGGAAGCTATGCCAACATCCAACCACAAACATTTTAAATCCTGTGGATTTTTTTCCCCCTTTGCTGAGGTAGGCTTAAGAAAAATTCCCTGCGGAGTTAAATATCTTGAAGGTCAACCAAGGGTTGAACCGATTTTGTGTGTGCACAGCAAAGGAACTTGTTGCTGGCTGCTAGTAACCATGCCAACAGAGTGGGAGGTTGAACAGGGAAAGCACATTTGAAAGCAGCCTTTTGCTCCTGGTCTCTGGTTGTTTTCAGCATCCCTAGCCTGAAGTTGCCTAGTCTTAATGTTGGTTTCATCCAGAGTCTGACATGGCCCCCTAAAGAGAAATAACACAAGTCCCTGTCTGTCTGGAGGACAGCAGAACAGAACAGAAAAATCCTCTACATGAAGGGCAAGTCTTGGCTTCAGTGCCATTTTCTACAGAGGGGCTTATTACTGTTAAGCTTACCACTCTGGCTATTTTCAAGGAAGATTTATGAGTCTTGTTTGCTTTCTTATTTAAAAAAATCACAAGGAAGGCACTATATTTCCAAACAAATAACTCCCACCTCGGTTTTGCCATAAAACAGCAAAAAACATAAAAACAGGTTTTTGGAGATAGATGTCTGTTGCCTCAGCGAAGCTTTCTGAGCCAAGTTGCATGAATTTCTGGGAAGTGAAGTCTCAGACAGACAGACAGACAGAACTGTGCTTTCTCCTTGCCACTGTCCATCTTAGGGAGGGCATGGGTTTTAGATGCCAAGTGATCATGATCCCGTGGTGGCAAAGGGGAGGATTGGGTGAATTGCCCTTCTCCCATACCGCCTCCCCCCTTACTCCAACAAAAGAGTTGAAAGGAGAGGGAACTAGACATTTTCTTTTTAATTAATATCCACCCTACCACCCAGCTGCCCCTATTGAGCTCAATATTAATAAGAATACATTAATTGCTCCCAAACTGTGTGCTATGGGAGCCAGCATGGTACAATGGAGAAAAGCACTGTATTTAGAGGGGGAAGACCTATATTCAACCTCCTGTCCTGTCACCTATTATGTATATGACCTGGGGATTTAGGGGATTGGATGAGACAATCCCAAAGTTTCCATACAGCTTTGTCTATGATCCTCTGAGGGTAATTAGGTGGCATGGTAGAGAGAGTACTGGAATGGAAATCAGAGGGAGCAGAGTTCAAATCCTGCCTCAGATACTAGTTATGTGACCTTGGGTAAGTTGCTGAACATCTCTGTGCCTCGGCTTCCTGATTGTAAAATGAGCAGGGGGTTGAACTTGAAATCCTCTACTATCTCTCCCAGCTCTAAATCTAGGATTCTCCGACCTTCAAGGCTCAGTTTGCCTGAAGTTCTGTATCTTCTGTTCCCTCCCCCCCCCCCCATTCCGTTACTGTTTATGGAAATATCAGCTCAAAGATCCTGCAGTTTCAGAACACTGAGACCCATTCATACATCAATAATTTATTATACTCGGCAATTTATCAGGACCCTTATTCCTTTATTGCTGTCTCCGAAGAGGTACAAGCTCTGGGAACTCCCTGGAGCTCTCATGGAATCTTCCCATTTGATGAGGCATTTGCCTGAGGCCATAAGCCTTTCATTATAGCTGGGCCCAAATCTCTGTTACTAGCCTAGCCCTCCATTGTCCAGCTAGTCCCCACCCTTGATCCTCCCCAAATATCTATACTCCCTTAAACTAGCCTAGCCCTCCATGGTCTATCATCTCCAGGTAGCCTCCAGCTATTTCCCACCTTTAATCTCGTCACTGGAGTCAGACTTCATTTGACTCCTCCTGAAGACCCTCCCCAAACTCAGTACTGGAGTCTGACCTCATTTGACTCCTCCTGAAGACCCTCCCCAAACTCAGTACTGGAGTCTGACCTCATTTGACTCCTCCTGAAGACCCTCCCCAAACCCTTCCTCTAGACACCCCTAGATTCCTCCCACAGCCTTTCTGTATATAAAACCCCATCTTGCCTCCATGAGAAAAAAGAAAACCAGAGAACTATCTCAGGCAGACTTGCTCTGAGTCAGATGATTCTGGCCTGCTTGTCCAATACAAGCCGCACAGATACTGAGGCTCCTTAAGAGTCTACCCATTATGGTGAACCTTTAATAAACTTTGTTTTATTTAGGCTGAGAGAAGACTTGAGTCGAATTCATGTGGCAGGACCCAGCGTGTTGGTATTTTGGGATCTTGAGCACCTAAACTTTAAACCTCAACATTTTATGGCTCCCTGGCCTCTATATCTCCATCACCCTTTCTCACTTTCTATACCTTCTCCTCATGCCCCTTCACCAAACCATCAACCACAAAAAGTACTTGGAAAGCACTAACCATGCTGATCTACCTATGTTGTCTTCAATTAGGTAAACCTTAAAAGCTTAAAAAGAGGTAGAAAGAAGGTAGAACCAAGTCTTCTGGGGTTCTCAAAGACTATGAGGAAATTCTGTACATGTAAAATAGGCAACTGAGATCATTAGGTACAACATGAGGTTCACAGCATTGGTCACCACTGATGGGGTACAGGCTCTGGGAAACCCCTAGAACTCTGATTGAATCTTCCCATTTGATGAGGCATTTGCCTGAGGCCACAAGCCTTTCATTATAGCTAGGCCTAAATCTCTGTTACTCTTATGTGAGGTATAGGGACCCCAAAAATTCCCTACCCCCAAATTAAAAGTCAGAGGTGTCTTGAGATAAGAGCAGGAAGTTTTTATTCAGTTCTCAAGAGAAGAGGGCATCCCTTCCACCAGTATGGACCAGTAGAATGAGGTGTGTTACAGAAGGTAAACTGAGACTATATACCTTAGCATAAACAAATCCCCTTCTATCACTATCCCTTATTCCCACTGATTGGTTGGGAGGTAGGCTTACAATCTAGGTGTGAAAATAGCCAAAGAACAAGAAGACAGCCCACCTCATTCCCACTGGCTGGGAGGCAGGCTTATGGTCTGGGTGTGAAAATAGACAAAGAACAGGGAAAAAGGGTATAGCCAATTCAAATTGCTAAATGCTAAAGCCAGAGAAGGGGAAGTATCCTAAAGGATTTAATGCTGATGTGGCAGTAGTAAAGAAGGGGGAAGGGTGAAACCAAAACTCAGGCCTCTTTCCACAAGAAACCTTACTAGATTTTAGGATATAGTCCTAATTTTCACCTACTGGTTCTTAACCTAGTCTAGCCCTCCATTGTCCAGCTACTTCCTACTCTTTATCCTATCAAAATATCTGTACCCAAATCTGTTACCCTTAAACTACCCTAGCCCTCCATTGTCTGTCATCTCCAGGTAGCCTTCAGCTATTTCCCACCTTTAATCCTTTTACTGGAGTCTGACCTCAGTTCCATCAAGATCCTCCTCAAGACCCTCCCCAAACTCCTCCTCTAGACCATCCCTAAATCCTCCCACAATCTTTCTATATACAAGATCCAGCTTGCCTCCATGAAGAGGCTGAGAATAATCTAATGTACTCACTCGGTGTTAAATTATTCTGGCCTGTCTCCCCATTATGGTGAATCTTTAATAAACTTTGCTTTACTTCAGTTGAGAGAAGACTTGAGTTGAATTCATTCAGCAGGACCTGCCATGTTGGTATTTTGGGTTCTCCAGCTCTCCTAAAACCTAAACCTCAACAACAGGACTCTAGAAGGTGTGGGGGGAAGTGCATTCAGGAAGCAAGGATGCTGACTCCTATGATAAAGTCTTGCTCACTCTGCATTAGTTACGGCTCTGTATAGTACTAAAGATAATGCTACAGGAGTATCTAGAAAGGATGAATTTCTTTAGCAATGTGTTAGTTATTATTAGAAACACAAGTGTGAAGCTATTCAGAGATAGCTTGTAACTTCTTCCTCATTTTTAAACTTTCCCTAGTATAGCGTAGCTAGTTCATTCCTAGAAAAACCAAGTGATCAGAAGTAGCTACACTTATTCTTGGTACGTTTAGGTTCTGGGAAAATCTGCCTTGATAAAATGTTAAATGAAACTAATTATAGCAAAGGTAATTCTAAGGTGTTGGTGTTGGACACAACTCAACCTCCCTTTCCCCTAACTGATCTGTAAGTAGACAACCCCACCCTTCCCTCCCCCAACTGATCAGTGAGCAGGAATTTCAGGCTAGGGTAAATTCTCCATCATCCCTAGTACCCTGCTCCCCTCCTAATCATTACTTGATCTCAATATGTCTCTATCCCCTGGCCCCTCCTAATCACCCCATCCTAGGCTTCCTGTCCCTCAGCCTAGGGTGAACTTCAAATGTACACTGATCAATCACTGATTGTAGTTTCGGCTTACGTAACCTGGCTATTGAATCTTTTTAAAAACCAGCACAGGGTCTGTGCCAACCCACTGTCTGATTTGGGCAAGTTACTCCTACAGTCCCTCGGTAATAAATCCACTTCCAAATTTCAATCTCGGGGGGTCTTCTGTCTTGGTCCTTTGGGCACAACATTGGGATATGGAGAAAGTATAAAGAGTTAAATATCACAAATACAAAAGATTTCTGGAGAGGTAGGGTCAAGGGAAAGCCAGGATCTTGCCATGGAAATGAGGAGAGGCAAGGGGATAATAGAAAAGCCAGGGTCACTATAGAAAGAGATGTGAGAGAAAAAAGAAGAAAAAAAGGAAAAATTCAAAGAATTAAAAAAAAGATTCCAAGATCCCAGGTCTGCAGAAGCAAATTAATTAAAGTCTATACTAATGAATGAGTAGAGATAAGGATGAAAAATACAGCCTAAGGCTACTGAGTTGGTTATGGTCTCCTTCCTTTGCAAAAAATAAGACTGGGAATATAAGGCAAGATTGTCCAAGGGATGCTTAAGAATGTTAATCTCCACAGGAAGGCAAATGAAATGTAAATCTGATAATAGGATTAAGAAAACTGGGTGCTTCCTAAATGAGAAAGGATTGAGAGTATTTTGGAAAAGCTTCTAAACTATTTTCTGAACTTGGAAAGGAAAGATATCCCCACCCCCTCCCTGACTCAAACAAGGCACTAATGAAACTTAATGAATCTGTGGGATGTAGTGGATTTGGGAGTCAGGAGATCAAGCTTTGAATTCTGATTCTGCCATTTGCTAGACTTTGGTTAGGTAATTTACTGTCTCTCAGATTTAATTTTCTCACCTGTCAAATGAGTAGTATGTATATATGTATATATACATATATATGTCAACCATAATTGCTAATACATAAGGATTTTCAGCATATTTTGATAGAAAAGCTGCACTTCTATTGAAAAATAAATGTATTTTGAAATTTCCTATTGGCTAAAGATAGGGCCTAAATAGTTTTAAAATGTCATCAGTAGATGGACTCCTGAATTGAGTTCTCCCAAGACCATGACTTGGTTCCTCTTCTTTCTTTAAACTGAAGGGGTTGTTAACTTGGAATCAATGAATTTGTTTAAAAAAAAAAACTTTTGGTAACTGTACTTCAATATGATCAGTTTCCTTCATAATTCTACATATTTTATTTTATGCATTTAAAAACATTATTCTCACAAGTGGCCCATGGGCTTCACCAGACGGCCAAAGGGGTCTGTGACAGATGTCATTCACTCTCCTGGTTCCAATTAGCTATAGAATGTCTTCGGGAACAACTCCCAAAACCACTATTTCCAGCTCTGATCCAAATGTCTGTTGGGGGTATCTTGCGTGCTTCCTCAAATACAACACCAAAACTCTAATATGTCCAAAAGCAAACTCATTATTTTCACCTTTTAAACCTATTCTTCCTGATTTCCTTATGCTACTTTGATTGTATTGTGGCTGTTGAATAGTTTTTTCAGTTGTGTCTGACTCTTCATGACCCCATTTGAGATTTTCTTGGCAGAGATACTGGAGTGGTTTGCCATTTCCTTCCCTAGCTCATTTTATCGATGAAGAACTAAGGCAAACAGAGTTAAGTCACAGAGCTAGTGAGTCTAAGGTTGGATTTGAACTCAGGTCCTCCTGACTCCAGAGCCAGCACTCTATTCACTGTGCCATCTAGCTGCATTACCTATGCAATATGATTGCATTACCTAGGCTCAAAAGCCCAGACTAATTGCTTTTTAACATTTTCCTCTTCCAACATCAGATCAATCAACATCTTGTTGATTTCCCTCCTATGCCTTCTAATGCCTGCCTACTCTAGCTCAGACCCTCATTTATCCTCACTTGTAATAATATAAAAGGTTTCCTGCTTCTAATTAATCTTCCCTCCGACCCAGGAGTTCTTGACCTTTTTTAAGTAACAGTGAAGCCTAAGGACCCTTTCTCAGAATAATGTTTTTAAATGCATAAAACACATAGGATTACAGAGGAAACCACCAATCAAAAACTATCGAAATATTAAGACAACAGAACTTAAAACAACAGAATCCCTGCTTTAATCTACCTGTAGGATTTGTCACTTTGGAATATCAAGCAAACCCTTGGTCTTCCTTTTTTCCTCCCACTGCTGGGGGGAGGGAGAGGCTATGTCAGGGGGGATTGATTGGCTCAGAAACAGGAAGAGTTTCTAGTGGGCCTTTAGAGGAATAACTCTGCCCTGAGCACATATTTATCCAGAAATGGTCAGGGCACAGACTCAATACTCCATGGGATATGCTTTGGTGGGGGGTGGGGCGGTGCTGATCTTTAACCCCCTGCATATCCTACATACAGCTACCACAGTCATTATTCTAAAGGACAGCATTGGTTCTATCAGTTTACTGCTTAGACAACTTTATTAGTTTAGGTAACCTGCTCAAGGTCACATAGGCAGTAAGCATTAGAAGCAGAATTAGAACCCAGTGTACCCCAACTCCAGAGCTAGTGATCTTTCCATTTTCCCCAAAATGGCTTGCCCAGTGTTACATGATATGTAACACATTAAGGGTTTAAACCTTGGTCCCTTGACTCCAAATTCAGTTTTCTTCCCCCCATACCACTGTGACAAGAATAGATTATTTTTAGAAGATATAGATAACAGAAAAATATGAATGAAATTTTTCCCCCTTGCCATCACAGGGTACATTTCTGAGTTTCTTTTTCTTGGGGACCATCTCTAATAAAAAGACTCGATCTATGAGCTCATACATTATTAAATGTTGGGGGCAGGGGCAGAGGGAAGGGTTTGGTAAAGTCATAAAGCTCTCCAAATGTTACAGGAAATTTCTACCCCCTCCCCAATTTTCCTTAGTCCTTTCTTTTCTGAGGACAGATGACAGAGACAGATTGATAGAACAGTAGAAATCTTTCAGCAACCAAGAACACTTTGGGTGTGAGCCTATGTAAATCCCAAAATTGAACAAACTGTGCCCTCAAGTGGCTAAACAATATACTCATATAACTGTGGAATAAACTGCTATTGAGTCTATAGCCATTGGTCCAGGAGCCTTGTTAACTCCTGAATTTCTTTATTTTGAGGCTAACGGCAGGATATCTGAGGGGTAGAATGCTAGCCAAGTACTGTGCCCCTCTGTACCAAACATCAGAAAAGCTAGATTATATCCCTAGCTTTATTATTCATCACAGGATCACCAGGGTGTGGATTTAGAGCTGGAAGAGGCCTCAGAGACCACCTCATTCAGTCTCCTCCTTTTATAGACAAGCACACTGAAGCTAAGAGAATTTCCACTGTGTCCAAGGTGAGTTTGTCCTAGGTCACACAGGTAGCATGTGGCAGAGGCACATGGGTCCTCTGACTCCAAATCTAACACTCTTTCCACTGTTCCATAATGTACCCATTGGCAAATGTTGCAAGGAATTTAAGATCCCTGAAGTCAGGGTACAGGACTCTCTCACCAAATAGATTTTGTTCTCTTGGTTAGTTCAAAATAAAAGTAAACTTAGAACCTGAACTGGTCTAAATTCTCTACTTTGCTTTCCCATTGGAGGCCTTGTTTAAGTGTTCTTAGGAAGTTAATCAATCTCTAACATTCCTCGTCAGTTTTACTCTACTGTTTAGTGTTTAGTTTATCTTCTAACCTAGACAGATATTATATAAACATATCTGTTGTTCAGTTATTTTTCAGCCATACCTGACTCTTTATGACCCCATTCAGGGGTTTCTTGGCAGGTACTAGAGGAATTTGCCATTTCTTTCTCTAGCTCATTTTAAATATAAGGAAACTGAGGCAAACAGGGTCACATAAATAGTAAGAGTCGAGATGAATATTCCTGATTCCAGGCCACTGTGCCATCTAGCTACACTACACCACACACACACACACACACACACACACACACACACACACACACACACACACACACACACACACACAATGTACATAAAGGTTTTTTTTTATGGGATAAGACCCATAATTTCATTGGTATAGGGAACTCCTGAAGAAGACTTTTACATTTACCAATGTAAACTGGCATCTGCTTTGCAAACTATTAGTTTTAGAGAGTTGCCTGGAGATACTGAGAAGTTAAATGACTTGGCCAGGATCAGGTCTTCCTGACTCTAAGGACATCTCTCTATCCTCTATACCATGCTGTCTCCCATTAAATGAATACTACTTGTAATGCTGATAGTGTAAATGAAGATAATAATTTTTACCATTTCTATAAGCTGAAAACCCAGCTTTGCTAATTACTATACATATGATATTGGACTATGTATATAGCATTTTGGGGGCAGCTAGATAGTACAGTGGACAGTGTCCATTTAGCTGCCTCAGTTTCCTCACCTGTAAAATGAGCTGGAGCAAGAAAATGGCAAACCATTCCAGTATCTTTGCTAAGAAAATCCCAAATGGGGTCATGAATAGTCAGATATGACTGAAATGACTGAACAACAAAAATGATATAGCACTTTAAAATATGTAAATGGCTTTATATACATTGTTTTATTTGAAACTCATAAGATAGGTAGGTACCACAGGTCTTATCCTAATTTTACATATGAAGAAACTGAGTCTGTGAAGTGATATCTTATAGTCACATTGAAAGTAACTGTCAGAAGCAGAATTGGAACCCAAGTCCGGAACTCTATCAAAAAACTGGCCACGTTTATTTTTGTTTTTCAGTCATTTTTCAATCATGTCCCACTCTTCATGATCCCATTTATGGTTTTTGTTGTTTTTGCAAAGATACTGGAATGATTTTCCATTTCCTTTTCCAGCTCATTTTATAAGAACCCATCAAGTGGGGGAATGGTTGAACCAATTATGGCAAATAAATGTAGTGGGATATTATTGTGCTATAAGAGTCATTGAACATGAAGATTTCAAAGAGACTTGGGAAGAATCATACGAGCTGATAAAGAGCAAATATGAGTAGAACCAAGAGAACAATTTACAAAATGGCCACCAGAATGTAAAGGAAAACAACATTAAAAGACTTCAGAATTCTGATCAATACAGTTCTTAGTTGAGTTTAGAGACTGATAATGAAATAAATTTACCCCTCTTAACAGAGGTGTAATAGACTATAAGCCAATCAATCCATAAACATTTAATTGAGCACCAGGTACTGTGCTTGGTGTGGGGGATGGGAGTAGAAGGACTACAAAACATGGCTAATTATTGGCAGGTTTTACTTAACTATACTCCTTTGTTACAAAGTACTCTATTGGGGAAAGAAGGGATAGGGAAGATGAAGGAGTTACTGGGAAATGCCTCTCAACAGTGAAATACTCAGTATTACTGATGGGGCAATTTCCTCCAATAATGTCACAATTGATCCAGGTCTTTTCACCCAGTATGACTCTTATCCAGTTTTCCCATAACTTTTCGCAGGCATTTTGGAGGCTCAACATCCAAGTACCATGAGAAAACCAGCAAAAGTTGCTGGTAGTCTGGGGTTCATCCCTTGCTTTCCATGCAGTCCATTTTCTTTTCAGACAGTTCATTTCTTCTAACTTCTATGACGCTTTGCCTTCATGGTTTCCCATTTGTGATGTGTTGCGGCTTGCCTGTGCCCATTTCCTGCCTCTCCATGGGATGATAGATTTAGAGCTTGAAGAGAACTCTAAGGTTACACATTCAAACCTTTGATTTTATAAATGAAAAAACTGAATCTCACTGAGGTTAAGTGACTTGTCCAATATCATATATATAGTAATTAGCAAAGATGGGTTTTGAGCTAAGATCCTCTGACTTCTAATTCATCACTACTATCTGGCTTATATGCTGCTTTCTTTGTCTTTTGGGTAATCTTTAACATCATGTTTTTGAAGACTGTAGAACTCCTGACTCATAGTCATACAATACCGCTAGAAGAATACTGTCTTTAAAAAGACGAACCTTTGTCTTAGAAAGAAGCTAAAAGAGCTTTGACATTTCCCAAAGCTGATTCGACCAGCTCTCCTCTGTCAGTTCTGGTCCAAGTCTTGGCCATTTAAAGTGTTGGTCCAACACACACACACACACACACACACACACACACACACACACACACACACATTTATACTGATAAGTGCTATAAGCTGTCCGCCTAACTTCTTACCATACAGTCCAGACAACAGGCATTCTTCATTCACTTAACCTATCAGGTATGGATGGGTATGCCTGGATATGAACAGATATTATATAAACATATCTGTTCAGTTATTTTTCAGCCACACCTGACTCTTTATGACCCACTTTGGCCCAATCCTTCTGGATAATTACTGATCTCATTCAGAAACTGAGTAATGTTCAATGACTTGATACAGTCACTACAATGTCATTTGGAATAAAAATGTTTCGAAGGATCTCATTATCTACAGGGAAACCCCTTTAACTTGGACTCTACACTGATTTCCCCTATGACAATGATGCACATCTTTTGTGGGCATCTATATCTCTGTTTTATGCCTTGATTATTATTTTTTAAAAGACATCTGTTATTTATTTTTAACATTTAAAAAAAAAATTGAGCTCTGAATTCTCTCCTTCCTTCCCTCCCTCCCCTCTCCCACCCACTGAGAAAGCAAGCAAAGTGATATTAATTATATATGTGAAATCATGCAAAGCATTTCCATATTGGCTGTGTTTGCTTGTTATTAATGATCAGAGGGCCACCAAACAGGGGTTTTATATTGTTCTATCTTTCAAGGAAGAGAATATAATTTTAAAATATAATTTTGTTAGAGGAAAGGCTTCAAGGTAGTGTTTTTCTTATATAAGTCAAATGCCTTTTTATAGTTTAAAAAACCTGATAAGAATAGTGCAATGTTGCATTTTTTGCATCTTTCAGTCAATCATATGATAGTAAAAATGTGGTCTATATAAAACTCCTTATAAATTGTTCTCTTCTTAAATGCTTATTAAGGATGCCCTCAATGCATGAGTAGATTATCCTCATAAAATTTTTATATGAGTGGAAAAGTAGGCATGGGATCAGTTGTTATTCATATTTTCTTATTCACTTTTTTTGGTTGGAAATAAGGCTTGAGATTCCGCCCGCCATTCTTATAATATCCTCCCCTCCTTTAGATACCTTGTGAATTGGTTTTTTAATGGTTTCAGAATCATGTTGCCTCTAGCACAGCCCTCCTCTGTCTATTCTAGCTGATTTTCCTATCTTTGTTTCTTCATTGCCATTCCTGTATATGCATATTTAGAACTGTGATATTAGAGTCCAAATACAGTGGCTCCACTGTTCTTAATACTAAAAAGAATTTGTTATAAAATCTTTGCAGATCTGTTTCATCTTTCATCTGTTTGTTGTCCTTCCAGTTTCATCCCTAAATGCCCTTGGGATTACTTTGTTCGACTGGGTCTGTCCCCAAGGACTCTTTAAATTGATTTTTCTCTCTTCTATTTCCAATTGTTTTACAACGAGATGTTGCTCTTCTACCATTCTTCATAAGGTTTTACAAATGAATTTACTATCTAAACCAGTGTTCTTTTTGACCGTCATATTTTGTTACCTGGCAAGTTAGTTAAGTGTTTGCCAACTAAGGCACTTTTTGCACTTATATGATCTTTCTATGGTAATTGATTTACATTGAATAAACTTCTTATGAAATTAGAAAAGACAGTGATGTATTTCTTAAAATAAAAAAAAGTTTACAGCATGGTTCATAACATTTTGGTCATCTTCAAAAATTTTATTGATTCCTTTTGTGTTTATAGATAGATTTATAGATAGATCTCCCTCTCTCTGGATCAAACCTTTCCTTCTAACACAGAAAAATAATTGTGCAAAAATACCAGATTGTGGTTACATGATTGGCTGTCTTCTAGGAACCATAAACATTTATGGCATTGTTAATTTCATGACTAATCGTTCTGCAGAAATTGCTCCCTCCAAAGTTACCAGTCATCTCTTTTCTCAATCCTCACCCTTCTTGACCTCTCTGTATCATTTCAGAATGTTGATTCAGATACTCTCTCCCCCCTAGGTTTTTATGGCACTATTCTCTCCTAGTTCTTCTATCTATCTGACTGCTTCTTAGTCTCCTTTGCTGCTTCTTTTAATCTGCTGTTTGAAAGTAGCCACCCACAGCACAGACATACAGAATAGAAGTATTAGGTGGAATTAAGGTATGCTATTTACCACTTTACACGTTTACATATTACCATATACACATGATGTTATACGCAGTATAACACCTTCCAGCATAACATATGGTGAGAATTAATTACCTTTGTGTAAGAAATAAGCTAAGTACTATACTGGAACACATTTAGTTTTCTGATTTTAAGTCATAAAATCTTGTGTACTTTATACACAGGAAACGATTACATTCTACAGGAAAAGTAGTTTACATTTTATTAAGTGCTTTAAAGTTTCTAGGGGCAGCTAGGTGGCATAGTGAATAGAGCACCAGCCCTGGAGTCAGGAGGACCTGAGTTCAAATCTAACCTGACACACTTAACACTTACTAGCTCTGTGACCTTGAGCAAGTCACTTAATCCTAATTGCCCTGACTTTCCCCCTACAAAAAAGAAAAAAAAAATTTCTAAAGAACTTGATATGCTCAAGGAAATAAAGCTTCAAAAAGATGTTTTTACTTGCAGTAAAGGCAAGAGGCAGAGGGGCAAAGTAGAGAGAGTATCAGATTTGCAGTTACCAAGACCTTGGTTCATATGCCGAGCAGGTCACTTAATTGTTATGATCTCAGGCATTTCAAACCCTAGGAGTGCCTTATGGGTCTGTCCTTGTGTCTTCTCTTTTCACTCTCCATATACCAGAGATTCTTAACTTGGGGTCAGTGAAGTTGTCTTAAAAATATTTTTATAATTATATTTAAATCCAACTGATTTCCTTTGTAATCCAATGTATTTTATGTATTTTAAAATATTATTCTGGGGCGGCTAGGTGGTGCAGTGAGTAGAGCATTGGCCCTGGAGTCAGAAGGACCTAAGTTCGGATCTGGCCTCAGACACTTAACGCACACACAAAACAAAAACCTAGCCGTGTGACCTTGGGCAAGTTACTTAACCCCAATTGCCCTCCAAAAAGCAATATATATATATATATATATATATATATATATTTTTGAGATGGGATTCATAGGCTTCACCAAACTGCCCAACAGATCCACAATTAAAAAAAGGTCAAGAACACTTTCTGTATGCTATCTAATTTGGTAATCTGATCAGTTCCAATGATTTTAATTGTCATCTCTAGGCAGATGACACATATTTCCTAGATCCATATGTCCAATCCTGGCCTCTCTCCTGAACTATAATCCCACATTACAAACTGCCTTTTGAACATCTTGAATGGGATGTCCCATAGGCACCTCAACAAATAGGCCCAAAACAGAACTCATTATCTTTCCCCTAAATTTCTCCTCTCATCAAATATTCCCTATTGCTGTTGAGGGCACCATAATCTTCCCATTCACCCAGGCTCACAACCTTGGTGTCAACTTCAACTTCTCATTCTTTCTCACCCTCCACCCCCACATCCAATCTATTGACAATGTTTTTCATTTCTCCCTTCATAACATCTTTTATACACACCCCCTTCTATATGCACTAAATGTAAATAAGGCCTGGGTACCTTGGTTGACTCAATCAATCAATCAATGAAATTTTAACTAGGTGGGATAGGAAGTTTATTGAGATTGAAAGATAAATTGAGACAATATTTGTAAAGCGCTTTGTAAACCTTAAAGCATGATATATTTACAGACTATTTTTATTATTTTCCTCTGAATTTGATAGATACTAGTGGGAGAGCATGATTTAAACTTTTCAAGGTTTGTACCAACTTTTCTTACCTTACTCAACCTAGTAAATATCACTATTTAAAAACTAAATAAAGTCTGGCTATAACAGTCTGACTATAACAAATAATATAACAACAACTATAAATTGTCTGACTATAACAATTGATAATGATAGGGGAAGCATACTGGTGGGGGCTCATGAGTTGAAGAATTAGAAAACTACCCCAAGTCCTCAAGGATACTCTATAAAAGGAGTTGTTCTATGAAGCTTAGATTCAATCAAAAGGCCACACTGGAAGACCTAGAGGGCCACATGTAGCCTTGAGGCTGCAAGTTCCTTACCCCTGCTCCATATTCTGAAGGGAGATATAGCAGCTGTTCAGCTGCCCTCTGGAGACCTAGCCTGCCAGGGTAAGTCAGTGTTGGGAGAACAGCTCCAGAATATTTGTTACATGGGTTTTCTTGGCTTCATTCAAGCCTAAGCTCAAAACCTATCTTCTTCAGGGGACTTTTCCCAGTCTTCCCAAGCTACAAGTACCTTCTCCCCTAAAATTATTTTCCATCTACTATGTATAAATTTATATTTATCTAGTTATCTATGTGTTGCCTGCCTTATGAGAATATGAGATCCTGGCCTTCAGGGAAGGAGCTGTTTTGACTTTTCTTTGTATTCTCAGTGCTTAACATAGTGAGTGGCACATAGTAGGTATTAATGAATGCTTGCTGACTGATTTGAGTCAATCCCACCCGAGATATCAATTATTCTTAATGATGAATATGAAAATTTTGAAAAAGAAATTAAATATCAAAATATTTACCCCCCCTCCCCCCCACCACCTAGGTGGGTAAATCCTGCTCTACATCTTGGGACAATTCATTCTGTAAACAAAACCAAAACTGAGACTTAGCACAATGACCCAAATCTCTAGGCTAGTTAATTCTGGAGAAGCCTTGGACAGAGTAAATTTTCATAAAAAATAATTACTTTGAATTTTTCCCATCCTGCTTCTTCTCCAACAGTTTGTGTCCACCACAGGGTCTTCTGGTTTATTTTCATTTTTCAACTGACATGTTTACTGAGCTGTCATTGTTGGTACAGAGTGATTGCCAGAGCAATCCAGTCTAATGTTCAGATCCTGTAAGCCTCTCTAGGGCATGGGTTAAACTGTGGTTGCTGGGATACAGTCACAGCCTGGGGAGGTCCTTCACTATCAGGCCAGATACCAGGCCAGCTTGAAAAATAGAGACTGAGAGTCCAAGAACATGGGCTGAGTAGGAGGCCTGGAAGCAGTTAATTATCCATCAAAGAAGTCATGTTTTAGCTGATATGCTTGTTCCCAGCAAGCCCAGTCCTCTGCAAGTGAGTTTGATAATTAGATAAACAAGACCTCTGAGGCTCCATGGGCTTTGGATGAGAGACGAAAAACGCATTTTATGTGGCTTTCACTAACATAATCACCAGTTAAAGGGATGGCAACCTGCTTTACAATCTCATTATAATATTAGCTCCTGTGATCTCCATGCACACTCCCATCAGCAGAAGGATAAAATCGTCTTTGAAGGTTGCACTGGGGCTGCCTACAAATGACGAGGCTCTTGTTCTCCCTCAACAGTAAAGCAGCTGGAGTCTTCATTACCACTTTTAGCGCCCTGCATATAAAATGAAGCTACTAAATGGGAAATGAGCCAAGGCATGCTTTGAACAATGCGTTCTGGAGAGAATAAGCATAAGTTACTTAAACCTATGGAAAGAAACAACCAGATTTACTTAACCTGTGGCATGGAGCAAAGACACACTGTCCTCAGACTTTGATGCTCTTCTGGGGCTAATAGAATTCCCTCTCTGAGTCTGGAGGGCTCTTCTATTTACTCCTGGCTTTAAAGCCTTTGTTTTAGGGATTCCTCTACTCTTCACACCATCCCCTCAAGACTTTATGCACTCCGTGGTACAGCCAAATTGGCCTTTTTACAGTTCCTCAGACCTGACATTCCATTCTTAGTCTTGCTCTGATGGTCTCTAATGCTTGGAATGCTCTCCTTTCTCCTCTTCACCTCTTAGAATCCCTAATTCCTTCAATGCCATAGAATCACCTTCTATATGATGATCTCCCCTTAACTGATTCCTCCTCTCCTTTATCTTTCCTCTCACAATTTCCTTATATATAACAATAGAAATGCAATAGAAATACTATCCTTTAGGGCAGAAGAGGTTTTGCTTTTGTCTTTGTATCACTGGTGCTTAATAAATGCTTATTTGATTAATTATTCTTTGGAGTGAGGTATCAGTGCTCTTTTCAATCCCTTGCCCCAATCTAAAAAAGGGTGAAGCCTGAATGGGGTATAGAAATCCATCTTGCCCTACAAAGGCAAGGGAATGTAGGGAGGGAATTGTGGGGGGGCATAAGAGAGGGCAGATGGAGGGAAGGGGTCTTCATTAGGCTTATCATCTTAGGGTGGGGGTAGGGGAGAGATGGGGAGAAAATTTGTAACTCAAAATCTTGTGGAAATGAATACTGAAAATTAAAAATAAATAAATACAAAAACATTTTTAAAATTAAAAAGGGCGAAGCCTCAAGCTCTCCAATTCAGCCTATTGCACTAACTTATAGCCAGCCGTTGGGAAGGAGGGAAGGAGGAAGAGGGCAATATTTGTAACTAGAGTTTCTGGCCCCGGGACCTAGCTGCTTCTTTTGGAATAAACATTACTCTTCAGGCTGGTGGTGTGACTGTCAGGGTTTTGAAAAGTTCCCCATTTGACCCAAATATCTTCATGAGGGCTAGGAATGTATTTAATGGGGGAGAGAGAGGAGATAGTGGAGGGAGGAAACAAAGTCTTTCATTCTAAAATGCAGGTTAAGACTTAAAAAATTCAAATAACCCTGGGAAAAGGAATATATTGACTTAAAAGTCAGAAGGAGCCTCATTGATTTTGATAGCAAACCCTTTCCTATTGGTGAGAGCAAGTTTAGATAGAGGTCAGAGTACAAGAATGGGTGGGGAATGCATTAGAGTAGGAGAGAGAATAGGCCAGAGAGATAAGGAACAGAAACAGTCTTGTTGGGGGTGGAAGGTAGGGGTGGAAAAGGGATGGGAATAGACTTTGCCTACCTGGCAATTTTATCCAGACCTCTCAAGTCTAACTACCCGGCCAAAAGACTGTGCTGCTGATGTCCCAATTCTCTCAAATTCTAGTAGAGTCAGATTCCAAGTACCTCTGGTTATAGAACCCCAGAAGGGTAACTAATGAAGATCATCTAAGCTCAGGAACAGCTGCATTAGCTATGGTCAAGATGACTCACCAGCAGTCCTTCAACAGGGAAGCTCCGCAGTTTATTAAAGATTAATGGAGGGGCTGTTACACCAGAAACACAGGGGATTTAAATGCCCATTTGACTTTGTCAGCACACGTATACATACACATGTATCTTTGTGTAACAAATACCATTCACATTTTTGTAAACTTAGTTAAATACAGAAGAGTCAACCCCTTTTAAGGAATTCTATGGTGGACTGTATAAAACAAATATTTTCTAAAACAAAGAATTTAATATAAGTGTTTTGTTCATCTGAGTTTTCATGTATCAGGTTTGCTCAAAGGAGGATACACTGGTATTCAGAGCTGAATTTATGGAGTAGACAGATGATGGGTCTCTGAACTATATTTGTGATGATGATGATGGAAATTCCACAATCAGAACTCAATTTCTTTGGATTAAATCAAACAGGGTCCTTGACCTCTGTATAAAAGTAAATACTTTAGGGAGAAGTAGCACTTTGAACTGGGGTGACTAGGTTGGGCAGAGAGGATAGAGAGCTGGATCTGGAGTAGGAAGATTCATCTTCCTGAGTTCAAATCTGGCCTCAGATACTTATTAGCTGTTGTGACCCTAGGTAAGTCACTTAACCCTGTTTGCCTTAGTTTCCTCATATGTAAAATGAGCTGGAGAAGGAAATGGCAAACCACTCCAGCATCTTTGCCAAGAAAATCCCAAATGTAGTCACGAAGAGTTGGACACAACTGAAATGTAATGAACTTATGTAACCAGACAGTGTAAAAGGCTGCTCTGACTGGAAGAGTATTTGATCACTGAGGGATCATTGACCTCTATTATTGGTAATTGCTAGCCTTACCAGTAAATAGATTATACTCTGACTTTTGTGCCTCAGTTTCTTTTAATAGTAGATTTATCATGACAGGGTATGCTGAAGCCAGTCTGAACCATCTGGCTCCAATTATTCAATTTTCAGTATGAGCATTTATATTTTGGCAATGCTATAAATCAAAGTTTGGTTTATTATTTTGTTGATTGTTTAGACTTAAGTGAATGGAGAAAATGTTAGTAATAGTGTCACGAGCACATTTTTCCCCACCCTCCACAGCAGTTTTTTTACCAGCACATTGACGTCCCCAGGGCTCTGTCCTGGGTCATTTTCTTCCTGTATACTATTTCACTTTGTGATCTCATAAGCTTCCAGGGATTCAATTATTGCCTCTATGCTAATGCCTCTCAAATTTTTGTCCAGCCCTAACTTCTCTCTGATTTCTAAGTCTTACAATTCCCACTGCCTACTAAACATCTTGAACTGAATGTTTCCTAGACATCCCAAGCTCAATATGTCCAAAACTGAACTAATTATGTTCTCCCCTTAAAAACTCTCCCCTCTTCCTACCTTCCCTTTTACCACCAATGCTACCAACATCATCACAGTCACCTGGACTCATCCTCAACCTTCACTCTCTTAGACCTCAAACCAATATCCAATCAGTTGCCAAGTCCTGTCATTTCCATCTTCAGCGTCTCTTATATATGCCTCCTTCCCTCCTCTGATACTGGTGCAGACCCTCATCACTTCCCATCTACCCCATCACAATGGTCTGCTGATTGCTCTCTCCCACTCCAGTTCAGCCTTGACTCACCTGGCAAGATGATCTTCCTAAAGGGCAGTTCTGACCATACAATCTCTTTTCAATCAACTCCAGTGACTCCACATTGCTTCTGTTATCTAACAGAAAATCCTCCATCTGCCTTTTAGATTCCTCCATAACCTTATTCCTTCCCACCCTCCCCATCTTCTTATACCTCACTGCCCTCCACATCCTCTTTGACCTAGTAAAACCGGCTTCCTTGTGGGTTCTCAAACAAGATACTCTATCTCCTGATGAGCATTTTCACTCACTGTCCCCCCCATCCTCCTCTCCTCCTCTTGGTTTCCCTGGCTTTTTTCAAGCCTCAGAGCAAGTTCTACCCTCTGCAAGAAGTCTTCCCCCATCCTTTGTAATCATAGCACCTTCCCTCTGAGACTGTTGTTGTTGAATTGTTTCAGTCATGTCTGACTCTCCGTAACCCCATTTGAGGTTTTCTTGGCAAAGATACTTGAGTGGTTTGCCATTTCCTTCTCCTGCTCAGTTCACAGATAAAGAAACTGAGTCAAAGAGTGTTAAGTGACTTGCCCAGGGTCACACAGACTGAGGCTAGATTTGGATTCCTGAATATGCGTCTTTCTGAGACCACTCCAAATTGATCCCATCTGTTTCATGTTTGTATAGAGTTGTTCATATTGGCCTCCCTCATTAGATTGTGAGCTCCTTGAGAGCTGGGGCTGTTTTTTGCCTTTCTTTCTCTGTACCCTTAGTCACTGGCATAGTACTTGGCATATAGTAAGGGCTAAATAAATGTTAGGCAACTGCCATAAATGTGGATGACAGTCTATCCTCAGTTTCTCCTTTTTGTGGGATTCTCTTCCATGTCTTTTCACAAATCTTCCATAGAGGGCCTACCATTGAAGACCTTCGTCTGGTCCTTTGGATATTTCCAGTGGGTTGGTGCAGCACTCGGAAGGTGTTATCTCTCAGTCTGCTTCCAATTTATACCCTTTTATTGGGTCATATATGTATCCCTGTGTATGTCATCCACTGTGAAGAATATTTAGTCAGAGTAGCAACAAAGCACTTCGTGACAATACAGCATAGTGGAAAGAAGGCTGGCTTGGAGTAAGAGATCTGACTGCATCTGATACTTACTGTGTGTGCCTATATGTCTGTCATTAGCTCCCCAACCTCAGCTTCCAAATCTGTAAAATCAGGATAGGAATACCCACTGTATCTACCCCATGAGATAGTGAGGAGAACCAAATGAAATCATGTATGTGAAGCATTTTTATAACCTTAAAGTACCATATAAAGATACTATGTTAATATGCAATTAATATTAATTATATTAATGACTAAATTAACTTTTATATGAATTAATATGTAAATATGACTAAAAAATTAATGAAAGATTCTAGTCCACTACAGTTTTCTTTCCTCCATATAATATCAGAGACTTGGAGCTGGGAGAAGGGAATATAGTCAAACCCAAGAGAAGATTGCTTCTTGGAGACACTCTACTAGGGTAGGGTGACCAGGTCGCTTTGCCCCTGAGCACCAAAGGTGGCTTCCATTTAAAAGTCACACTTCCCATCCATTCTCAGCATCTTCAATAGTCCTACACTGTGGTGTCCATCTGCTGGGACCACCATATACTCTACCTACTGGCTCCCTTCTTCCCTAGACTGCATGGGTATGGAGACTCAAGCCAAACATTCTGGGAGACAGGCCACCTGCTCTACCAGGGGAACGATCCCAGTCTCACAGCCCCACTGAATTTGTGTCTGATATCAAAACCCCAAGTTTCAGCTTGTTTTGCCACTTTCCCCAGATATACCAATCTTGGGGCTGGTGGAGCTCTGGTGTTCCTGGAGAACACAGTGCACTCACCTGGTATCTGCAGCTCCTGACCTTACATGACCAAGTGAGCAAAAAGTGTTCTGTTCAGGCTACATCTGGGGATCATTCATTTCTCACGAATGTACTCTGAGCATGGCTGTGAAGTAATTACGGGATAATGTTCGTTGTAAAGGAGGAGCCAGAGCAATAAATGCCTTCTGTGGGTAATGAAATGCTGAGGCAAATTGGAGAGCCACCAGATTCATTTTGTGCAAAACTATTCCAGTGCCACAAGCATGGGTTCGGGTACAGGACGAGATTGTGCAAAGAGATACCCCCTTAGATTCAGCTGGAAGTGTGGAGTCAGTGGAAAAGCAGATGGATTAGGAATCTGTAGGACCTGGGTTCCAATGTTAGCTGCACTACTTACTACCTATGTGGCCTTAAGCAAAATTGCTCATGAAACAGTAGAAAGATCACTGAGTTTGTAGTCAAAGGACCTGGGTTCAGATCTTACCTCTGACTATGGATAGGCAAATCACTTAACCACTCTCGGCTTCAGTTTCCTCATCTGTAAAATAAGGGGTTGCATGAGATGATATCTAGAGACTCCCTTCCAGCTCTAGCTAGACCTATGGCCTTATGGAAATTACTAGTTTCCTTCAAGCCATTCTAGGGAGAGGAGCACATGAGTATTCTGTTTCTTCAGGATTTATTTAAATGTTCATAAGGGAAAGAGACCCTTGCTGGAGAGTTCACTTGTCCAGTGGATTCAGAGAGTGAAGAAAAAACCAATCCCAGAAAGACAGAGAATAGTCCTCCTGTGTGGAAGGCAGGTTACATTTCTCTTAGCTTTCAAGATCCTGTAGAAGTTAGATGAGATGGTCTCCGAGGTCCCTCTAACTCTGTAAATCTACAATCCTTATTAGCCGTGAGATGCTGGGCAAGTCATTTAAGCCTGTTTGCCTCAGTTTCCTCATCTGTAAAGTGAATTGGAGAAAGAAATGGCAAACCACTGCAGTGTCCTTGTAAAGAAACCCCTAGAAGGGTCATACAACTGAGAGAACTGAACAACAATAAAAGTGAGCCCATGAAGTTATTTAATCTCTCAGGGTCTTAGCTTTTTCAGCAGTAAAGTGAGGAGGTTGGATTCTGTTCAGCAATCCAACATGCGTGTGTGTGTGAGAGTGCATGTGTACATGTATATATACATGCATATGTATACATACACACAAATATAATACACACATGCACATGTGCAAATACACTAAGGTCCTACTATTAGAGAATGAGGATTTGAACTCAGGGTCTTCTGCCTCTAAATACAGTGACCTTCCTACCAGACAGCTATGTCATTCACAAGATAGAATACTGAGCCTGGAGTCAGGGAAAGCTGAGTTCATAACTGCCCTCAAACACTTACTTGGCTGTGTGACCCTGGGCAAGTCACTTAACTTCTGCCTGCCTCAGTTTCCTTATTTGTTAAATCAGGATAATAACAGCACCTACCTCCCAGGGTTGTTGTGGGTGTAAAATTAGATAATATTTGTAAAGTACTTTGCAAACCTTAAAGACATATAAATGCTAGCTGCTGCTGCTGCTACTACTAATAACCACCAGCACCACCACCCCCACACACCACACCACCCAAACCACCCACAACCCCCCCACACAATGGCAGTGATACTGAGGTCTCAAGAACTGTGTCAGTGAAATACAAGCTGTTTTCAAGTCATACCAAGATGAAGAAACTTTGAGTATAGTCATGTGTGTGTCAGAGGTCTAAGGACCAGCGTGGTTAATCATTATCACCAGAATTGCTACTTACATTAATATTAGTGTCATAAATTTACAAAGTACTTTCTACAGTTCTGCCCCTCTGAAACAACAGAGATTTCCTACTGGGGCCCAGATATGTAGCAAACTACTCTTCCTCAGATCCAAACCCAGGCCAGAAACTTGCAGAGATCAGACTCTGCATTGGATCAGACCCCTTTGGGACCATTGAAAGCTTACAGGTCCCTAAACTGTCCCCC
>WOXC01005165.1:0-65000 GCA_011680675.1 Gymnobelideus leadbeateri
GCTTTGCTTTTACTGTGCTAATTTCCATATAAGGTATAGGTTTTATTGGGCCATAGTTGGGGCAAGGGCGTGGTTTAATGTATATAAGATGCTGTACGCGGAAGCATCTCTCTCTCGGGATGTGACCAGCCGTGAATAAACAACCCCTGAAACCTCGGGTGCTCTGTCTGGGTTAATTCCTCTTCGGAGGCCGGTGACGACCGAAGACTCGCCATGGGGATAGGTGAGTAGAGAGGACGGGGATATAATAGTTACAGATCAACCCGCCGCCGGTGCCGTAGATAAGGCCCCCGGCAATAAAGAACCTGAACAATGTTCATGGTTATGTTATTAAAGTGAAAGGATTAGCAAGAGATGTTGGGGAGGTAGAAATGGTAAGATTCAACAGCTGATCTAGTTGTGATATGGAAATTGATGAGGGGAAGACAATGATGAGTTTACAGACCTGGGAGACTGGAAAATATTGGTACCTTAGGCAGAAATAGGGAAGCTCAGGAGAGAGTAGAGTTTGTGGAGAAATATAATGAGTTTTGTTTTTGATATTATGAGTTTGAGATGTTTCTTGAAATGTCCAATGAGGCAAAACAAGCATGCCCGGAGCTGGATATAGTGATAGATAAGTCATCTTCATAGAGACAATAATTAAAAGCATAGGAGCTGATGAGGTCACCAAAAGACAGTCTACAGAAAGCAAAGGAGAGGGTTCAGAACAGAGTCTTAGTGAATACCCAGAGTGAGGGGAGCACAATAGGGAAGATGAGTCAACAAAAAAGGACATTAAGAAGAGAAATAGGAGAGAGTGACATCATGAAAATCCTGAGAGGAGAAGGTAGGGGAAAGAGAGACATGATCAATAGTTTCAAATGTAGCCCAGAAGTCAAGAAAGATGAGGACTAAGGAAAAGCACATCAGATTTGGCAATTAAGAGATTATTGGTAACTTTGGAGAGAGTTGCTTTAGTCAACATGGGAGGTCAGACAACAAAGGGATGAGGAGGGATTAAGAAAAGAAGAAGCAGTACTGAATACAAATAGCTTTTCCTAGACGCTTACCTGAGAAAGGGAGATGAAATATAAGACAATAACTTGAAAAGCTGATAGGGTCTAGTGAAGGATGTTTTTAAAGTTGAGGGAGACTTGCTGGAAGGCAATAGGGAAAATCCTAGTAGATACGGAGAGATTGAAGATAGAGAGAGGGATTATTGAGGGGGTGTTTCCTAGAAAAGACGAGAGCAGGTGTGATCAAGGACACATCTACAGCGATTGGTCTTCCTATGGATGAAAGCTACTTAAGTGATCAGAGACCGAGGAAAAGAGGTGAAAGCAAGGCATTATATCAAGGATTTTTAAGAGAAAGGTACAGTTCTTTGAAAACAGCCTTGATTTTCTTTTTCTTCTTCTTTTTTGCCTTTTTGAGGGCAATTGGGGTTAAGTAACTTGCCCAAGGTCACACGGCATGTGTGTGTGTGTGTGTGTGTGTGTGTGTGTGTGTGTGCACGCGCGCGCGTTAAGTGTCTAAGTCTGGATCCAAATTCAGGTCCTTCTGACTCCAGGGCCGTCACTCTACTCACTGCACCACCTAGCCTCCCCACATCCTTAATTTTCTTAATGAAGTAAGAGACAAAGGTCCTCAGGTGAGTGAAAATGGGGAGGAGGAAGTCCAGGAAGCATGAAAGATTTGAGATACCCTCTATAAGGAATGATATAGAGAATCAGTTAGAGAGCCATGAAAGAAGCATACCAAATCAGGGTAGCTAGGACATTGAGCCGATAGGGCACTGGACTTGGAATCAGGAAGACTCATCTTTCTAAGTTCAAATCCAGCCTTAGACATTTACTGGCTGTGTGTCCCTGGGCAAGTCACTTAACCCTATTTGCCTCAGTTTCTTAATCTGTAAAATGAGCTAAAGAAGTAAATGACAAACCACTCCAGTATCTTTGCCAAGAAAAAACAAAACCTAAAAAGGGTCACAAAGAGTTAAACATGACTGAAATGGCTCAACAACAGAAGCATACCAAATCAGCTGAGTTGACACACTGTAAGCTTACATGATCAGAGGTAGCATATCTGTAAACAAGACCCCTTGTCTATAAGCAAGGGTTCTAATCTTTTTCTATGTGTCACAGATTCTTTGGTAGTATGGTGAGACCTATGAACTCCTTTATAGATAGTGTTTTTACAATAGAATATATAGGATAAAAAGGAACCTATTATATTCAAAAAAAGATATACTTTTTTTCTCCATCAAAGTTCACAGATCCTATGAAATTCACAGACCCTAGGCTAAGAAATCTTGGTTTACAATCTATCAAAGACTGTTTGGCAGTCTAATAGCAAGGAAATGCTGACATAGACCTTTTTGTTTACTTTGAAAGGAAACATTTTCTTATCTCTTCAGAGGGCCAGCAAATCATACTTTTATGCACATGATGGCTCAGAGGCACATTCTCCTGAAAGAATGGCTTGTGGAAAGTCATTTTCTGTATACTAGAAGGGTTAGTGCTTTTTACAGACAAAGCATTTCCTCGGTTCTCTCACACACAAGGACGTTCTACATATAAACACACACACACACACACACACACACACATTCCATTTCACTATCTCTAGGAGGATCTAGTGTGGGTTTTAAGGAAAATGTTCATCTTCTTGCCTTATGAGCAACAATCAACATCAATAACTAGTCAGTGACATTTTTTTGTGAACCATCTACTATGTACCAACTAGGTTTGTGTCACTATTTAGGGGCCTGTATTAGGCTTGAAATCTATACTGGAGAATATACAAATTCTCAGAGGGCAGTTTTATCAGTGACTTCTCAGTGTATACAATGAATTTCAATACTTTGTGGTCAATTTGATTTAGACCAGTACAAGTTTTATGAGCTAAATACAATTCTTATGGACCTCAAAATTATAAAAACCAATTGCAAAGTTGTCTTCTGTGCTTAAAAATATTGAGACAAATTTGTGTTTTCATATGACACACTGTAAGCTTACGTGATCAGTGGCCACATATCTGTAGACAAGACCCCTTGTCTATAGCAAGGGTTCTAACCTTTTTCTGTGTGTAATAGATTCCTTTGGTAGTCTGGTGAGACCTATGTTCCTATTAACCAAGTTAGGAAATTGGTCTCAAAAGAACATGAGGTAATATGAAGAATTAATTAGATAGGAAGAAGATTAGGCCCAAGCTACTTTGAGAGAAGACAATCAGTTCATAGATGACTTCTTGCAACTTGGGACCACAGAGTTTGCTATTTAGATATTGATTTCTAGGACTAATCTCTGAGAGCACCATAATTAAACAAGTCACAAGACTTAATCTCATTTTCTTAGCTGAGAACATAGATCTCACGTCTGATTTTCTTTCTTTTCAAAGTTGACCTACTCAAGTTCTGTTGTATCTCACTGAGTTTCTTTATTTTAATTTTAAGTGTTTTCTTTTTTAATGTGAGCATTTTTTCTTTGCTCTAAAGTAGGAATTCTTAACCTTTCTTGTGTCATAGATCCCCTTTGATAGTCTAGGAAAGTCTATGAACCTGTTCTCACAACAATATCTCTAAATGAATACAACACATAGGATTACAAAGGGAACTGATTACATTAAAATATGTTTGTTAAAATATTATTAAAAAATTCATGGACCCCTTGAAATCTAATTCCTAAGTAAGCTGTAGACCCCAGATTAAGAACTCCTATTTTAAAGCACTATTATGTTAAATACCTATTAGAGGAGATTTTTTTTTTTTGAATGAAGAAGGTTATGTATTATCCTTTCCTGACAATGCTGTATTTCCCAAAACAAAATATGGCAGGTACAATCATTATCTTCACAGGTAATTCTTCTTTCAAAAAATATAATTTTATTTGTTCTAATGTTTTTTAAAAAATGATTATACTATTTCCTTCAAAACTTAAAAACCTAAAAGACATTTTTATTATTATTATCATTATTATTATTGCCACCAAAATCAATATGACAAAAATATTTTCTTACTATGGCTTCACCACATACTAACATAATTAAGACATGACAGCTACGAGAATGTCTCTTGGGAACTGGTTTTTGGGTTTGGGCAGTTGGAATAAACAATTCACTTGGTTGTAAAACCAAGGAAAAGAGTTTGTTTGTTTTTTACCCCCAATATTCTCTCCCCCCCCTTTTCTAATATTTTTCAAAATCTGCTCTTTGTTGCCATAGTGATGGATTCCCAGTATGAAATTATATCATGCTGGCTTTCTTTCAGGTTTCTGCAACACTCAATACCCACCCACCCCTCTTCATACCATTAGAATTCTACAGGCACTGAACACCTTAACAGTTTCACTTTCCTTGAAAAGAAATAGAAAATCTGAGGAGAAGGGTTGAGATGGTAAAGAAGCTTGAACCTGGGGTTATGAGTCAGAAGACCTAGGTGCTAGGTTCCAGATCTGCCCTTTATTATAAATGACCTTTGACAAATCACTTCACCAATCTGAATCCCAGTTTCCCCATCAATAAAAGAAGAGTATAGCTGCCCCATGTACTCCATAGCGTTTTTAGCCTGTGTTTTTGAAAGTACTTTGCAAAGTGCTATATAAATGTAAGGTACTATTAGGTTGATGACTATGAAGAATTAGAGGAAATTGAAAGGGAAGGCAAAAGGTAAATTTCAGAAAGAAACATTTACAATAGAAAATTATCACCCACTCCACATGTCTTTGTCCAATTTCTCTGTAGAACAATGTCCCTCCCCATGTACCCAACCTCACAACCTTTTAATATAATATGACAATATGCTCCTGTCCAGGATAAATTGTGCTCCAGTATAAAATGTCTGCAACTGGGAAGCAAATATATATAGTATGTGTTAGATTGAAATTGAAAGATCATTTTCTGAGGAAGAGTTGAAATTTTAAGTTTGACAAAATTGAAATGTACTGGATTAACTCAAAGAATGATGGGGCTAGGAATTCTTAAAATAAGAAATTCAAGATCATTTGGTTCATTTCTTTTTTTTTTAAATTAATTTATTAGTTTAGTTTCAGTTAACAAGATTCAATTCCATAGTTCCTTGATTTTCAAATTTCCTTTACTTCCCTCCCCCCTCCCCTCATGACAGCATATAGTACAGTATAGGGTCTGCAAATGCATTCATATTAAACATTATTCCAATTACAAAGGCATATTGTACTAGGTGGGATGAAAGATGGTAAGGAAGAAGTAAAACCAAACAATGAGAAGAACAAGATCATTTAGTTTGCTTCCATCAGGATTCAGGCTCAGTTCTTTCTAGTTATATCTCTGGATGGTGCATTTCTCACTTTCTTGAGTCATTCGGGATTAACTTATATCACTGCATTGCTGAAAAGAGTCCAGTCTGTCATAGGTGGTCATCACAGATATGGTATGTCTGTGATTGTATACAAATTTCTTCTGATTCTACTCTTCTCGCTCAGCATCAGTTTGTATAAGTCTCTCCAGGTAATTATGAAATCCGTCACCTCCTCGTTTCTTATAGCACAATAAAATTCCATTACATTCATATACCACAACTTGTTTAGCCATTCCCCAATTGATGGGCACTCCTTTAGTTTCCAATTCTTTGCAACCACAAAAAGGGCTGCTAAAAATATTTTTGTACATATGGGTCTTCCTCCCACTACTATGATCTCTTTGGGATATAACCCTAAAAGTGGTATGGCTGGGTCAAAGGGTATGAAATTATTTATAATCCTTTGGGCATAATTCCAGATTGCTCTCCAGAATGGTTGGATAAGTTCACAACTCCACCAGCAATGAATTAGCGTTCCAATTTGCCCACATCCTCTCCAACATTTGTCACTTTCTTGTTTTATCATCTTAGCCAATCTGACTGGAGAGATGTGGTATCTCAGAGTTGTTTTGATTTGCATTTCTCTAATTAATAGTGATTTAGAGCATTTCTTCATATGCTTATAGATATCTTTAATTTCTTTCTCGGAAAACTTCCTATTCATATCCTTTGACCATTTCTCAATTGGGGAATGACTTGTATTCATATAGATTTGGCTCAATTCTCTATAAATTTTAGAAATGAGTCCTTTATCAGAGACACAGGTTGTAAAAATTCTTTCCCAATTTCCCACCTCCCTCTTGATCTTGGTTACATTGGCTTTGTTTGTGCAGAAGCTTTTCAATTTAATGTAATCAAAATTATCCATTTTGCATTTTATAATGCTCTCTAATTCTTGTTTGGTCCTAAAATCTTCCCCTCTCCACAGATCTGTCAGGTAAACTATTCCTTGCTTTCCCAAATTGCTTACAGTATCATCCTTTACACCTAGATCATGCACCCATTTAGACTTGATTTTGGTATATGGTGTTAGATAGTGATCTATGCCCAGTTTCTGCCATACTGTATTCCAGTTTTCCCAGCAGTTTTTGTCAAATAGTGCATTCTTATCCCAAAAACTGGGGTCTTTGGGTTTATCGAACAATAGATTGCTATATTCATTAACTGCTGGGTCTCCTGCACCTAATCTATTCCATTGATCCACTACTCTACACCTCTGCCAGTACCAAGCAGTTTTGATGACTGCTGCTGTATAATACAGATTAAGATCTGGCATAGCTAGTCCACCTTCCCTAGCATTTCTTTTCATTAATTTCCTTGATATTCTAGACCGTTTGTTTTTCCAAATAAATTTTGTTATTATTTTGTCTAACTCTACAAAGTAGTTTTTTGGTAAATTGATTGGTATGGCACTAAATATATACTTTAGTTTGGGTAAAATTGTCATTTTATTATATTAGCTCGACCCAGCCATGAGCAATTGATATTTTTCCAACTATTTAGATCTGCTTTTATTTGTGTGAGAAGTGTTTTGTAGTTGTGATCATATAGATTCTGGGTTTGTTTTGGCAAGTAGATTCCCAAATATTTTATAATGTCTACAGTGACTTTAAATGGGATTTCTCTTTCTATCTCTTACTGTTGAGTTTTATTAGAGATGTACAGGAATGCTGAGGATTTATGTGGGTTTATTTTATATCCTGCAACTTTGCCAAATTTATTTATTGTCTCAAGTAGTTTTTTTACTTGATTCTCTAGGATTCTCTAAGTATATCATCATATCATCTTTGAAGAGTGATAGCTTGGTCACTTCTTTACCTAATTTGATTCCTTTGATTTCTTTTTCTTCTCTAATTGCTACTGCTAGTGTTTCTAGTACCAGATTGAATAAGAGGGGTGATAGTGGACACCCTTGTTTCACTCCTGATCTTATTGGAAAGGCTTCTAGTTTATCCCCATTGCATATAATACTTGCTGATGGTTTTAGATAGATGCTAGCAACTATTTTAAGGAAGGCTCCATTTATTTCTATACTTTCTAGTGTTTTTAATAGGAATGGATGTTGTACTTTGTCAAAAGCCTTTTCTGCATCTAATGAGATGATCATGTGGTTTCTGCTAGTTTTATTGTTGATATGCTCAATTATACTGATGGTTTTCCTAATATTAAACCATCCTTGCATTCCTGGAATGAATCCTACCTGATCAGAGTGTATTATTTTTGTGATAAGTTGTAGGAGTCTTTTAGCTAATATTTTATTTAGAATTTTTGCATCTAAATTCATGAAGGAGATTGGTCTATAATTTTCTTTCTCTGTTTTATCTCTTCCTGATTTAGGAATCAGTACCATATTTGTGTCATAGAAAGAGTTTGGTAGGACTCCTTCTTCACTAATTTTCCCAAATAGTTTGTAAAGTATTGGAATCAATTGTTCTTTAAATGTTTGATAGAATTCACTAGTAAACCCATCTGGCCCTGGAGATTTTTTCCTAAGGAGTTCATTGATGGCTTGTTTGATTTCTTTTTCTGAGATGGGGTTATTTAGATAATTCACTTCCTCTTCAGTTAATCTGGGCAACTTGTGATTTTGTAAATATTCATCCATTTCACTAAGATTGTCATATTTATATGCATACAATTGGGAAAAATAATTCCTCATTATTTTTTTTATTTCCTCTTCATTGGAGGTAGATTCACCCTTTTTATTTTTGATACTCATAATTTGGTTTTCTTCTTTCTTTTTTTTATCATATTGAGTAAGGGTCTATCAATTTTGTTGATTTTTTCATAAAACCAGGTCTTAGTTTTATTTATTAATTCAATAGTTTTCTTAATTTCAATTTTATTAATCTCACCTTTGGTTTTCAATATTTCTAATTTAGTACTAAATTGGGGATTTTCAGTTTGTTCTTTTTCTAGCTTTTTCAGTTGCATGTCCAATTCATTGACCTCCCTTCTCTCTGCTTTAATTAAGTATGCACTCAGGGATATAAAACTTCCCCTGAAAACTGCCTTTAGTGCATCCCACAAATTTTGGTATGTTGTTTCATTATTATCATTCTCTTGAATGAAATTATTGATTGTTTCTATAATTTCTTCTTTGACCCACCAATTTCTTAGGATTAAATTGTTTAATTTCCAATTAGTTTTTAGTCTATCTTTCCATGGCCCTTTATTGCATATAATTTTTATTGCATCATGATCTGAGAATGATGCGCTTAATATTTCTGCCTTTCTGCACTGGATTGTGAGGTTTTTATGCCCTAGTACATGGTCTATTTTTGAGTATGTACCATGCACTGCTGAGAAGAAAGTAAATTCCTTTTTATCCCCATTCAGTTTTCTCCAGAGATCCATCATATCTAGTCTCTCTAAGATTCTATTCACCTCCTTAACTTCTTTCTTGTTTATTTTGAGGTTAGATTTATCGAGTTCAGAGAGGGGGAGATTAAGGTCCCCCACTAGTATAGTTTTGCTATCTATTTCTTCCTCTAATTCCTTTAACTTCTCCTCTAGGAATTTGGATGCTATACCACTTGGTGCATATATATTAAGTAGTGATATTGCTTCATTCTCAATGGTGCCTTTTAGTAGGATATAGTTTCCTTCCTTATCTCTTTTAATTAGATCTATTTTTGCTTTTGCTTTATCTGAGATAAGTATTGCTACCCCTGCTTTTTTTACTTTAGCTGAGGCATAATAAATTTTACTCCAACCTTTTACCTTTACCCTGTGGGTATCCCTTTGTTTCAAATGTGTTTCTTGAAGACAGCATATTGTAGGATTATGGTTTTTAATCCATTCTGCTATCCGCCTCTGTTTTATGGGAGAGTTCATCCCATTCACATTCACAGTAATGATGACTATCTGTCTCTTCCCTTCCATCCTATTCCCTCCCCTGTTTATATTTTTGTTTATTCCTTCTCCCTTCCCCTCCTTGAAGTTTTCCCCTTTTGACCGCCCCCTCCCTCGGTGTTCCCACCCAGTGACCCCCTTCTTAACCTGCCCTCTCCCCTTACTACTATTTCCCTCCCTTATAATCCCTCCCTTTAGTCTCCTCCTTTTCACCCCCCCCCTTACCCTCCCACTATCTATAGGACACAATAAATTTTTATACTTATCAGAGTAAATTACTCCCCGTTTGATTCCAAACCAATGAGAGTAAATTTCAAACAGTACTCCTCTCCCTCCCTCCAATTCCTCTATTTAATGAATTTATGTGTCTATTCACATTAGATTCTTAAACTTCACTGATTAATTTGATCCTTCTTTGAACCAGAAGCAGTGAGAATAGTGTTTAAATGATGTTCCTCTCCCTCTTACTTTCCCTTCTTCTATAGTGTGTTTTGATGCCTCTTCAGATGGCATATTTTACCTTTTCCTAGCTCATCCTTTCCTTTTTCCCATTACAGTACCATTGATCCCCTTAATAGTCTTTTTTTTAGACTCCATGTTAGTGCATTCATACCCACACCCTCTAAGTATAACCCTTTTGCAGGTCATGATAATCATAGAGATTTCAAATATTGACAGTTATCAGCTCCACATATAGGGATGTGAACATTTTGCTCTTGTTGCATCCCAAGTACATGAGCTTGTGTTTGTGGGTGTGGGTATGTGCACTTCTGCATGTGTGAGTCTATGTTACCCTTGTTTACCTTTTTATGTTCTTCTGGAGTCTTGTAATTGGAGATCAAATTTTCCATTGAGCTCTGGCTTTTTCATTAGGAAAGTCTGGAAGTCCCTTACTTCATTAAACGTCCATCTCCTTGCCTGAAAGATTGTGCTCAGTTTTGCAGGGTAGTTAATCCTTGGTTGTAGTCCTAGCTCTCTTGCCCTACGAAATATCAAATTCCAGTCCCTCCGCTCTTTTAATGTAGAAGCTGCTAGGTCCTGTGTGATCCTAACTGTAGTTCCTCGATATTTGAATTGTTTCTTTTTGGCTGCTTGTAGAATTTTTCTTTAATCTTATAATTCTGGAATTTGGCTACTATATTTCTTGGAGTTTTCAGTTTGGGATCTCTTTCAGGAGGAGTCCAGTGAATTCTATCAATAGCTATTTTATCTTCTGATTCCAGGACCTCAGGACAGTTTTCTTTGACAGTCTCTTGGAGGATGTTGTCTAGACTGCTTTTCTCATCATGGCTTTCTGGTAGACCAATAATTCTTAGGTTGTCTCTCCTGGATCTGTTCTTTAGGTCAGTTATTTTTCCAGTGAGATATTTTACATTTTCTTGCAATTTTTTGATCATCTTGTTTTTTTCGATTGACTCCTGCTGCATCATAGAGTTCTGAGTTTCAGTTTGATTGTATCTAATTTTTAGTGAATTATGGTCTTCAGTTAGTTTTTGAAGTTCCTTTTTTAGGGAGGCATTTTCTCCAATTACTTCACTCAGACGTCACTGCCTCCCTGATTTGGTCTTTAAAATTTTTCTTAAGCTCCTCCAGGAATGCTATTTGGGCTTGAGACCAGATCATGTTTCCTTCTGTGGTCTCTGGTGTGGGCAGAGAGTCTATATTGTCCTGTGTGTTTTGTTGTTCTTGCCCTGCATAGTATGCTCGAATAGACTTTCTTGCCTTCCCCTTCTCCTTTTCAGCTTCCTTCCTTCCCATTGTGACTTCCTGTTTCTTAGTGTCTCAGGCTATGAGTTTGGGGCCTGATCCTTGACTTTGAATACCTCTGGGTGGCTAGTTTATGGCTAAGTCAGGGAAGTCAGTGAGGAATGTAGATGTGTAGGTGGGGATGCGTCTGACCACTTCAGATTTCTGCCTCTATACCCCTGGGCTATAAGTAGGCTTTTGTTGGTGAGGTGAGGTGGGGCTTGTTGGGTCCCCTCCCTCTCTTCTCTTCAGATTCCTGGCTGTCTCAATTACACCCTTTCTTGGAGATTCTCAAGCCTGAGGCTATTTCCATTAACTTGGGATTTCAATCTGGGTGGGAGACTTATCTTTGGGTTTTCTGCTTCATGAAGGAGGGATGGGAGGATCGGAGCAGCTAGAATTTACTTTGCCATTCCAGCCCCTGTATTATACAGGCAGGCAGTTTCTAAACTTCCAGGCTGGGGGCCGAATACAGCTAGAGAAGCCGCTCTTTCCACTGAGGGCCCAGCTCTCCTACCTGACTCCACTGATCCTACCCGTCTGAGAGATGACTGTGATTCGTCCTCGGTGAGTCTGCAGGCTGGGGCTTTTGCTCTCTCTGGTGTAGTCTGCTTGCCTGCTCTTAGGTCTGAGCTGTGCAGACCCCACGCGCTCTGCGCTCGACCTGTGCGGACACTCTGGGCAACCTCCTGGGCTGGATTCTGCCACACTCTGTCTTCCACTGGGCTCCGTCACTCCGGAATCCGCTCAGATTCACCCTTTTGGACTTAGTGACAGAGGAGCTCAGCAAGGTTACTGCTTCCTTTCCGCCATCTTGGCTCCACCCCCCATTTGGTTCATTTCCACAAACATTTATTTAAATGAGCTCTATGGAAGCAACATAGGGTAATGTATCTGACCTTGGAGAGCTGGCATCAGGGCCAGGAAAACACGGTAGAATAGGAATAAAATCCATTATTTTCCTCTACCAGGTGGACTGGGCTGATTATTTTCCTTAAAAGGTACTGAAACCATCTTCAAAACTGAAATTACTCAAGGAAATAAATGCCAGGACAATTATATCACTTCTTGTTTTCTTGAGTTAAAAAGTCACAGTGAACTCCAGCTCTCCTTTGATAGATGTCTGGTAGACCACCCTAGGCAACTCAGAGACAGGGGAACTGCAGTCAACTAAATCATTGATGTCCTCAGCCCATATCCTTATTAACTATCCTTTCCATTTATGGCAAAGTAAATATCCTTTTGGAGTTAGCTAGGTGGTGCAGAGGATAGAGCACCTAGAGTCTGGTCACCCCACCACGACCTCTTGGAGAGTTCCCTTCCAGTCGCCCCACTATGACCCCTTGTTTGCCCCCACAAACCCCTCAGGAGAGCCTCCTCCTCCCAAATAGACAAAGGAGTTCTGACCCCAAGATGTAATGTATCTTGCTATTTAATCTCTTTCTCATTCACAATCTCCTCTTCTCTCTCCCCCTTTCACCTCACCTCCCTCCTTTTATCTCCTTCCCACCCCCCACCGTGTTTCCCCACATGCCTCAGCAGCAGGCTCCTCATGGGAGGGGAGTGCTCCCCTGTTAGCAGCACTAACTCAACACCCCGTAATCCTTGAACCTGTGTTGGTTCAATTGGCGGTCCCCCCCCCCCCCAGAAGCACACACACAGGTGCCTCTAACCCAGCCTGAGTTGCCTGTCATTTGCCTGAGTTCTCCTTGAGTTCTCAGAGTTCTGGTAAAGTCTTAAAGGGCCCTAACAATATTTCAGAGACATTTAAAAAAAAAAAGGGAAATGAACTTTTTGTACAAAAATATTTATAGTAGCTCTTTCTGTGGTGGCTAAGAATTGGAAATCAAAGGGGTGCCCATCAATTGAGGAATGGCTATACAAAGCTGTGATATTTGATTGTGATGAAATATTATGGTATTCTTTAAAAACGATGAACTGAGGGATGGCTATGTGGCTCAGTGAGTAAGTGTGCTGGCCCCAGAGTCAGGAGGACCCAGGATCGGTTCCAGCCTCAGTTACTTAGCACCCATACATAAATAACTAGCCATGTAACCTTGAGCAAGTTACTTAACTCCAATTGCTTTAAAAAAAATTATGAACAGGATTTCAGAAAAACCTGGAAAGACTTACATGAACTAAGAAATAGTGAAGTAAACTGAACCAGGAGAACATTGCACACAGTAACAGCAATACTGTTCAATGAAGAGTCGTGAATGACTTAGCTATTCTCAGCAATACAATGATCCAAGGAGATCCCAAAAGACGAATGATGAGGATGCATACAATCTACCTCCAGGAAAATTGATTGAATACAGACTGAAGCTTGCTCTTTTTCATTTTCTTTCTTTCATTTTTTTCCTTTTATTCAAGTCTTCTTGTACAAAATGACTTATATAGACATGTTTTACATAATTGTACATTTATAACCTATATCTGATTGCTTACTGTCTCAGGGAGAGGAAAGGGGAGGAAGGAATATAATTTGGAACTCAAAATTGTAAAAAACAAAAAAGCCTATTAGACCTTAAAAAAAATAAATGTCTTGAGAAGAAAGAAAGAAAAAAAAGAATGAAGGATGAACAACAAGAGCACAGATAATACTGGAGCACCTGGTTATCCCTCACTGATGACACATGATCAGCCCACCTCCTTTTGTGGTCAGCCATCGCTCTAATGACATCCTTTATGCCATTTCTCTTGCCCAATTCTTGGCTGATGAAAGTGGTGCAGCCACCTCCCACCCACTATGGGCTTCTCCATTACCCTTCAGGAATCCCTCAACTTTTATTCTTTGGAGATTATAGCATTCCATGACTCACAGTCATATAATATCACTAACATAAATACAGGTAATTATAATATGCATTACATAAGTGCATTAGAGAGAACAAAATGATGTGTAAAGTCATAAAGGAGAGTTATTACAGGGGATGAGAGAAGCCTAGCTGGAAGGTGTGGGGTTTGAGTTGTGTTTCAAAGATGGTTCAGAATTCAAGAAAAAAAGAAGAGGAGGCAGGACATGGCAGGAACAGAGAACAACCTGAGAAAAGATGTGTAAAGAGGAAAGTATGTCAGATATTTAGGTGACAAAGATTATTCAGCCTTGTTAATCATAGAGTCCATGGAGAACAGTGTGAAAGGAGTTTGGAAAGGGAAGGTGGTCCGAGATTTTGATAGAGTCTGAATATTAAATAAATAAATATGAACTCTACCCAAAATATACTAGGAATGCCCTGGGAACTGAGCTGACCATCTCTGCCTATGAAGGAGATTAGTCTAACAGTAGCAGGAAGTATGCATTGGAGGGGAGAGTTTGTGCCACCATGGCTTCAGACTAGCAAATAAAGTGGATTTTCTTTGCCCAAATCTACACAGGGTTATGAAATTTTTCAAACATGAATAATGGGGTCCTGGTCAAAGAAAGAAATATAGTTTCAACTAAAATAGGTAACTGAAGGCTCAAAGAAATTATAGACCTCTGTAGCTAGTTGCCAAGTGCTTCCGGTTGTGCACAAATTATAATGTGTCCCTGGAGCTCTCTGAATGCTTTGTAGGGGGGGATGTAGGCCTGCTGCACTTCCACCTCAGAGAATCAAGACAATGCCAAAATTAGACACTTGGATGTTATTGTTGGGTTTGAGTCTAAAATTTCCAGGAATTTTCATGTTAAATCCAATACTTTACCTAAAATGAATTTAGTTCCATTTTATTGTACCAACTAGTAATTAAGCCAAAGAAGTGTGTTTGTTCTTTGGTCAGGAACCATTCTCAAATGGAATTTAAAGCCATTTTAAAATAGAATCATGAAAGGTTAGATCTGTAAAGAGGCTTTGTTTTCATCTAGTCTAGCTCCCTCATTTTATCAGTGAGGAAACCAGTAGTCAGGAGAATAAACTGACCAAGGTCACTAAGCTAGTTAGGAGAAAAGCTAAGAATGTAACCCATGTCTTCTGATTTCCCATTCTCTTTCCACTGTGCTACTACAAACTATTTTGTGCTTTGAAACAAAAATTTTGACTTGTATAATGAGAATAATTCACTTACTGCCATTCTTTGCACATAACAAATACCCCATCTTTCTTTTTGGAGAGGGGAAGTTAGGGCAATTGGGGTTAAGTGACTTGCCCAAGGTCACACAGCTAGTTTTGTGTTAAGTGTCTGACGCCAGATTTGAACTCAGGTTTTCCTGACTCCAGGGCCTATGCTTTATTCACTGAGCCACCTAGCTGCTTGGACACCCCATTTTCAGCTCCAGACATTTTGATTGGTTGTCTTCTATACCTGAAACTCTTTCTCCTCATCTCTGCCTCCTATGAACCTCTGCTTCCTCCAAGTCTTCACTCAAGTTCCATATTCCCAAGAGTCCTTTCCTCATCCTTCTTAGCCTTGACACCTTCCCTTTCCAATGTATCTTGTTTGTACATAGTCGTTTATGTGTTGTCTCCTTCATTAGACTTTGAATTACTTGGGAGTAAGGACTGTCTCTGTGTTTTCCTTTGTTATCAGCAGCCCTTAGCACAATGCCTGGCACATAGTACATGCTTAATAATGACTTAATTTGAGGCAGTGAACAAATTAATATGTTTCTAATATAAAATTATATTTATTACTGACGTCAAATATTCAATGAAAGTGATATAAAATAAAGCATATAAACACAGGACTGAACAATGTTGTCCTGGTTATGATATGTGGTTATGAATCTTAGAACAATATAATCTCTTAAAAATCAACATTAGAGATGACCCAAAGGGCAATATAATAAAAATGACAATTCTGCCCAAATTAATCTATTTATTCAGTGCAATATCAATCAAACTTCAAAAAGTATTTTATACAACTAGAAAAAAATAATAACAAAATTCATCTGGAAGAACAAAACCTCAAAGATATCAAGGGAATCAATGAAAAAGAATGCAAAAGAAGATGATCTAGTCATACCAGATCTCAAACTGTACTATAAAGCAGTAATTATCAAAATAATATGGCACTGTGCAGTGAGTAGAGCGTCGGCCCTGGATTCAGAAGGACCTAAGTTCAGATCCGGCCTTAGACACTTAACGCACATACAAACAAAAAACCTAGCCGTGTGACCTTGGGCAAATTACTTAACCACAATGCCCTCCAAAAAGGAAAAAAAAAGATAATATGGCACTGGCTAGGGAATAGAATGGTAGATCAGTGGAATAGATTAGGCATAAATTACATTATAATAAGTGATCATAGTAATGTAGTATATGATAAATACAAAGATCCAAATTTTTGGAACAAAAACTCAGTATTTGACAAAAACTGCTGGGAAAACTGGAAAACAGAATGAAAGGAGCTATGTATAGACCAATATCTCACAACCATATTCCAAGATAAGGTCAAAATGGGCACATGATTTACACAAAATGGGTGATACCATAAGCAAATTAAGAGAGCATTGAATCATTTATCGGTCAGATTTATAGTTAATGGAAGAGTTTCAAGCTGAGAAATCTTTGGGTACAGGTGTGGTAATGAAATGTATGTCTGCCACAAATCCATAGAGCTAAAAGTTTGGAGAGTTATCACCAAGTTGACCACAGGGCATTGAAACTTTATGATCACAGTAACTCTCCAAGACCTCTGTGAAAACATAATAAACCTTACAGTGCTATGTACAAATCTAGTTGATTTTTTATGTGCATGAACAGATGGGATGCTTGCATTGACAGAGTCACCTATCCATACCTCAAAGACATATATATATATATATATGTGTGTATATATATATGTATATGTATATGTATATGTATAGATAGATAGATTTCTTTTTGTTCTTGCTTTCTCTACTCTGTGTAACATCATTATTCTTGAAGTACCCAAGAATGAAACTCTACTCCTGTAGCTTCTCTAGGCTTTATTAGGCCAGCTTTAACCTTAGTTTCTTCCTTGATATCTCCAATTATGCCATTGTTTATTTAACTCCATACTCCTTTCAGTTTCCCTTCATGAGTGATCCTGCCCAATTAAATGTAAGCTCCCTGAGGGCAATAACTAACTTCTTTGCTTTTATTTATATGCCCAGTTTTTCACACAATGTTTGGAATGTAATATTTTGTTGTTGCTCAGTTTTTCAGTCATGTCCAATTCTTCATGTCCCCATTTGGGGTTTTCTTGGCAAAAACACTAGAATGGTTTGCCATCTTTTCCAGCTCATTTTACAGAGGAGGAAACTAAGGTAAACAGGGTTAAATGACTTGCCCAGGGTCACACACCTAGTCAATTGCTGGGGTCAGATTTAAACTCAGGAAGATAAGTCTTCCTGACTCCAGGCCTGAAACTCTATTCACTGTGCCACCAAGCTACCTATAGTAAGTGCTTGATAAATGCTCTATCTAGCTTTATTTTTAATCATAATAATTATTAGCATTTCTATGGCACTTTACATATGTTAACCTATTTAATCTTCACAACTACTCTGCGAGGCAGGTGCTATTGTTATTCCCATTTTATATATGAGGAAACTGAGATATAGAGTAACAAAGTGACTTGCCAATGGTCATATAGCTAGTAGTGTCTTAAGCAAGAATTGACCTCAGGTCTTCCTGAGTCCAACTCTTGCACTCTATCCACTGGCCATATAGCTATCTATCCATTCAACTCTTGCACTCTATCCACTGGCCATATAGCTATCTATCCATTCAACTCCTCCCTTTGAAAATCAAAATTTGACAAAGTATATGAATTCCTCGTGCCTCTTAAATCCCAGTAATGCACACAATAAAACCCTGGGTAAATGTATGTTAAATTTGCATAATGTACCTTAATGAATAATGGGAATAGATCCAAAGTGATTCAGTACTCCATGGCAAGTCGATCTCCTAGAGGACTTTCCACCTTCTTTCAAGTAAGTTATGAATGAAATGAAAAACCAAGACCAGGAGCATAGATCACCCTAATTACAGGATCAGCATCAGTAGAAGAAGAGGACAGTATAAAGGAGGTGGGAAGATTTCTCCTTAAGAAAGATGCCATTACTATGCTTTTTAACACCTCTGAACTCTGGGTACCATGAGCCTGTTTCCTAATGAACTGATATCAGAGCTAATAAGAGCTGGTATTTATAGAGGGAGTAACACATGGAAACCAAGTGTTATACCAGCATATTCTGAGGACCACATGGGAGTAATTCCACATGGGAGTATTTAAACTAGAAGAAGCTCAATTCAATGAGAAGACCAATACTTTTGTAGTTGAAAGCCCAGGACTCTGAGACCTTAGGCAAGTCACTTCTTTCTCTAGCCCTCATTTTCTTTATCAACAAATTAAGAAGTTTGGGCTAAATGACCTCTAAGGTCCCTTTCATTTCTACACCTGATAGGACTACACCTGTGTAGTCTTCCTAATGAAAGGGAGATAGGAAATGCCAATCTGTTTAGTGTCCCTGGAGATAAGAGGCAGGTTGGGAATCAAATAGAACTAGGCAAACCTATGGGTAGAGTCATATTATCAAAAGTTGTTCAGACTTCTTCATTAACTTGAAATAAAATGCTTACAAATAGAGAAGTAACATATGTTTATCATAGAGACGGACACTGATGAAGACAAATGTAATTAAATTCCTAAAGTGAAATTTGTGTTTTTTGTGCTATAAGGTATCTCTGGAGTAAAAGTCACCATTTTTTTTGGTCTTTAAAGCGTTTCAGAGACTTACATGTAAATTCCAGACAAACATGTCAATGTTGTAGATCAAATTAATCTGTTTTAGAATAATTTGGTAATTGAAATTAGTTGAGAAATTCAGGATAATTTTGTTAAAGTATAAAAAATCATACGGAGTAAGTAGGAAATTAAAAATTTTAAAATGACTTGATTTTTTTTCTTTTAAGAAACAACTAGGGGTGGCTAGGTGGTGCAGTGAGTAGAGCACCAGCCCTGGAGTCAGAATGACCTGAGTTTGGATCCAGCCTCAGACACTTAATACAAACAAACAAAAACCTAGCCGTGTAACCTTGGTCAAGTTACTTAACCCCAATTGCCCTTGAGAAAAAAAAAAGCAAAAAAAAAAACCAAAACAACTAAACAATACCCTACGTTTTTACACAACAAACATCAGTTCAATTAATAACATAATAAGTGTTCTCTGGGATCTTTGAGATTCATTGGTTTCATTCAAAGCTTTGTACTTAGGCCTTAATCATGTTACATTTAGATGAGAGAATTCCTCATTCAAGTCATTTCCCCTACCTTTAAGTTCTATGCTCTTATCTCTAAGATTCTTTTCCTAGCAAAAGTATCATTAGTTGATAAATTAAGTATAATCTTAAAAAAACTATAGGCATAGAAAATATGACCTTAGGGTAGACAGTTTAGACCACTATAATTTTTCAAAGGATATAAATAAGCTGGAGAGTGTCCAAAGAAAAATAATACAAATCATTAAAACCATGGAAAATTTATCTCATGGAGCAATAATTATTAATATTAGTTAACTAAAACTAATAGTTATTAAAATTACAATAATTGGGGCTTCTTAAATGAAGAAAGAGACAAGGTCAAGTGCATAGACGAGAAAATGAGAAGTTGTCATTAAGTCAAAGAAAGACCAAATGAAAGGAAATGGATTTAAGTTAAAATGGAAATGATTGTTGTTGAGTATTAACAAGAAATTTTTGACCCTGTCAGAGCAATAAGATACTCAAGGGAGGTTGTGATTGTGATGTGTCAATCCTTAGAGTTGTGAAGAAAAGAATAGATAACCGATTTACCTGAATGGTTTACTCATTTTCCAATATTGCAATGGATCTGTGATTATAGATTTGTAGGCCTTCCCTCCATGGATGAAGAACACAATTTACTCATGACTACCAGTCCTTTATACCTCTTCTCATCCATATCCTCTCATAAATTCACCATGTTTAGGGGTAGGAAGAGGGTGGAAGGGAAGGGAATCTACAATGTGCTGGAGCCTTCCTTAAATTATCTTCATGTAACTTAAATATCAATGGAGCAATGGACTTTCCATCACTCTTACCATGTGATAGACCCATCACTTTTTTCACTCATATATTTCTTTTTTTGTAAATTAATTTATTAGTTTAGTTTCAGTTAACAAGATTCAATTCCATAGTTCCTTGATTTTCAGATTTTCTTTGCTTCCCTCCCCCCCACCTCCCACAACTGCATATAGTCCAGTATAGGATCTGTGAATACATTCATATTAGAGATTGGTCCAATTACAAAGGCGTATTGTACTAGGTGGGATGGAAAATGATAAAGAAGAAATAAAACCAAACAATGAAAAGAAAAAGATCAATTAGTTAGCTTCCATCAGGATTCAGGCTCAGTTCTTTCTAGTTATGTCTCTGGATGGCGCATTTCTCTCTTTCTTGAGTTTTTCGGGATTGACTTATATCACTGCATCGCTGAAAAGAGTCCAGTCTGTCATAGTTGGTCATCACACATATGATGTGTCTGTGATTGTATACAGGTTTCTTCTGATTCTACTCTTTTCGCTTAGCATCAGTTTGTATAAGCCTCTCCAGGTAAATATGAAATCCGTCTCCTCCTCGTTTCTTATAGCACAATAATATTCAATTACATTCATATACCACAACTTGTTTAGCCATTCCCCAATCACTCATATATTACTTTAAAGACATTTTACACCATTTTTCATTAATTCCTTATGTATGATAAACTTCATTCTGCTTTCACTCATCATGTAGCTCTTTTTTGCATTGTACATGCCAAAATATTCATAGTGGAACTTTTTGTGGTAGTAAAAAAACAAACCAAGGTGATTGTCCATCTATCGGGAAATGGTTAAAGAAATTATAGTGCATGAATGGAACATCATTGAGCAGCAAGAAATAATGAATATGGGGAATTCAGAGAAATATGAGTAGCATTGAATGAACTGATTCAGAATAAAGTGAACAAAAGTAGGGAAACAACATATGTAATAACTATAATAATGCAAACAACAATGATATTAAAAAATAAAACCTAATTGTAACTAATTCTAAGTGATTGTCATAATCAACTTTTGCCCAGGAGAACAGATGATTTCACCACCTAATCACTGCCATTAGAACACTGACAGAGAATGATAGTCACCCACACTCTGGAGACCCATCCTGTAAGTCCCAATATGAGTTTAGAGAGTAGCCATAGAGGGGTTCCTATATTTAAATATATTATATTCCAGGCCTATGTCCAATAGCACAGATGATATCATTTTTCATTTTTGTATGCACAGCAACTAGCACATTGCTTCATATGTAATAGTACTTTAGAAATATATTTGGGGGGCAGCTAGGGGGTGCAGTGAATAGAGCAGCGGCCCTGGAGTCAGGAGGACCTGAGTCCAAATCCAGCTTCAGACACTTAACACAAAAACTAGCCGTGTGACCTTGGGCAAGTCACTTAACCCCAATTGCCCTCCAAAAAAGCAAAAAAAAAAGAGAGAGATGTTTTTCAATTCAATTAAATTCAACATACATTTAGACAAGGTAGTTTTGGTTATTGATCAGAAACAATATATATAATCATAGCCTACTCAACCCACATATCAAATAATAATAATATTAGCTTCTTTCAAATGAAACATTTTCTTGGCCTCCTCCTGGCTGTATACCTTGAGTAAAAATGAAATATATGCTCTAAACTTTACCTTCTTATCCTTACAGAAATAGCACACATTTTTGTCTAATTACATAGAGCAATTAGAAGTGTTTTTTTCTTTCCCATTCTGAGATGCTTCTACCCAATTTTATATTTTCTCTTTGATGGTCATTTTTTTTTCCCACTCTGCAACCAGAGCATGCAGGAAATCTGTTCTATTCTCACTTTGAGTTGAAATTTGAATTTTCATTTTGCATTTCATTTTGCAAAATGATATATAATAATTATTTGCCAAGTTGATCGTTGTCAATAAACATTAAGTTCTTATTATATGCCAGGCATCTAGAGGGCACAGTGGATAGTATGCCAGGCCTGGAGTCTGGTCTCAGACCCTAACCAGCTGTTTGACCTTGGACAAGCGTTTGGAGGTTGTTTGTTGTTGTTGCCCCAGTTTCCTCATCTGTAAAATGAGCTGGAGAAGCAAATGGTAAACCACTCTTGTATCTTTGCCCAGAAAACCCCAAATGGGGTCATGAAGAGTTGGACATGATCAAAACAACTGATCTATGTGACATAAGGCTAGAACTGTATTAAGTGATGATGATATAATGAAAAAATATAATGATAATTCCTACTGTCAGAGGATCTCACAGTCTAAGAGAGAGGGGAAAAAGTTTGGGGAAGAGATGTACAAACAAGTAAGTATAAAGATGTATATAGAACAATAGTGCCCTTTATGTTAATGTTTTGTCTTTGCTTCTCATATTTTGATCTCTCCATGAATCAATGCTCTCATCAATGTGTCCTCCCTTCCAGTGCTGCAGATAATAGCCCATCCAAACCTTCTCATAGTGTGTGATTCTCCCCCCTCACTTAATAGTATTTTATTTTTTCCAATTACATGTAAAGATAGTTTCCAACATTCACTTTTATAAGATTTTGAGTTCCAATTTTTTCTCCCTCTCCCTCCCTCCCCTTCCCCCTTCCCAAGACAGCAAGCAATCTGATATAGATTATACATGTACAATCATGTTTAAACATATTTCTACATTAGTCATGCTGTGAAAGAAGAATCAGAATAAAAGGGAAAAAACAAAAGAAAGAAAAAAGTGAAAATAGTATGCTTCCATCTGCATTCAGACTCCATAGTTCTTTCTCTGGATGTGGATAGCATTTTCCATCATGAGTCCTTAGGAATTGTCTTGGATCATTGTATTGCAGAGAAGAGCTATGTCTATCATAGTTGATCTTCATACAATGTTGCTGTTACCATGTAAATGTTTCCTGGTTCTGTTCACATCACTCAGCATCAGTTCATCTCAGTCTTTTCAGGTTTTTCTGAAATCATCCTGCTCATCATTTCTTATAGCACAGTAGGATTCCATCAGATCATATACTACAGCTGTTCAGCCATTCCCCAACTGATGAATATCCCCTAAGTTTCCAATTCTTTGCCTCCACAAAAAGACCTGCTATAAATATTTTTATACATGTGGGCCCTTTTGCCTTTTTTATGATATCATTGGCATACAGACCTAATAGTGGTATTGCTGGATCAAAGGGTTTGCACAATTTTACAGCCCTTTGGGCATAGTTACAAATTGCTCTCCAGAATGGTTGGATCATACTATGTAATTCTTGACCAAATCCTTCCATCTGTCTTCTATGGGGTCAACCAAATATTTGTGGGGCTTCCTCTACATTGCTTGACATTTCATGAATACAACTAGAGGAAAAAGGATGTCCCTTTTTTTTAATCCCTCTTTCTCCTTAATTAGCCCAACTCCTTTTTCAGCTATTACTTCTCCCAATGACATGTTTTATACCACTTCTCTAGCCCAATTTTTCATGAGTAATACATTGAAGCTTATTCATCATGTGCCAGTCCATTGCCCTTTGAGTGACCCACAACTTCAAAGACTATAACATTTGATCTTTCAATGTTATGTTTTTATGATTTTAATATAGCCATGGGGGGCATTTGGTAGGAGGACAGCCCTGAGGTGTAACTTTGCTCTACTATAAAAATTTTTTTATACTCAATAAGCGATAAACACAATAGGGTGCCTTCTCTATGGTGTTCATTCAATTGTTTGAACTTGAAAATGTGGTCTCAGGGTGTCACAGGTTATTTGTGAAAGCCTGCCTACCTTTTCTCATACCTTCATCAAGGCTACCCTCAGAATTGTGCTTAACTTGTTTGACTAACAAAATCAACTGTTCCCTTTTTTATTCAATCAAGGAGGTTCATACTTCATAAAGAGATCACAGGGCATACACTAGTTTATTTACACATTTAAAACTTCATCTTATCCTTATACTGAGGTAGGTGGTATGAAACCATGTTGAGAGAAATGATTATAAGTAATCAATGATTTGGGGAGATTTAGAGTTCCCTCTTTTCTTAATGCTCATTTCAAGACCTCAGTTTCTGAAGTTAACCTTCTCTTCTATTTAGACGCCACCCAGGTGGGACAATCATTGTGTTCTGCTCAGGCTTGCATGGGGCATAAATTCTTTGAATAGATTGCCCTTGGCTGAGTGTGGGGAGAAGGCAATTTGAAGTGGATGATATAATCAAAGTTCAGGTTAGCACCCTCTACTCTCCTTTCTGCTCTTCTGCAACTATCAATACCCAAGTAGAAAATATGCAGGACTGAAAGTCATCTTGAATTTTTTGTTGTGTTATCAGTTTCCATGAACAAGTAATTCATCACCAAGTGGTGGATCTTCAGGAAATTCCTCAGAAAACATACATAAGTTGATTCTGAGACTATACTCAAAGCCTTTCAAGCACAATAGATTGGAATAGGTTATATTAAAATTTTACTATGTTCTTACTATTTTCCTGGTGCTTTGCTAAGTCTTGGGAATAAAAATACCAGTAAAAGAAAGACAGTTTCTGCCCTCAAGGAGTTTACATTCTAATGGAGGAGACAAAACAGAAAGGGGAGCTGAAAAGGAGGATGGTAGGTGTTAAATGCAGTACTGCAGAGTCAATTTAGTCCTGGAGGAGTGAGTTTAGAGGAGAGCATGTCTAAAATAAGTGCTTCCTTAAAAGGAGGTGCTGAAGAGGAACTCATCAATTGGCTGAAAAGGATGCTGAGGGAAAGAAAGGTACCTTTCCAGTCGTCGTCTTCTTCTTCTTCTTCTTCTTCTTCTTCTTCTTCTTCTTCTTCTTCTTCTTCTTCTTCTTCTTCTTCTTCTTCTTCCTCTTCCTCTTCCTCTCCCCCTTCTCCTTCTCCTTCTCCTTCTCCTCCTTCTCCTTCTCCTTCTCCTTCTCCTTCTCCTTCTCCTTCTCCTTCTCCTTCTCCTTCTCCTTCTTCTTCTTCTTCTTCTTCTTCTTCTTCTTTTTGCTTTTTGGAGGGCAATTGGGGTTAAGTGATATGCCCAAGGTCACACAGCTAGTTTTTTTTGGTGTGTGTGTGTGTGTGTGTGTGTGTGTGTGTGTGTGTGTGTGTGTGTGAAATGTCTGAGGCCAGATTAGTACAATTAGTAACTCCTGACTCCAGAGCTGGTGCTCTACTCACTTCACCACCTAGCTGCCCCTCCAATCTTTCTTAATTCTAGTGTCTTCCCTTTGAAAGAAGTAGATACTGTATCTTCAATTTATCCTCTCTGTATCATATTTGTAAATCGTTATATTTTCTTGCCATTATATTGTGAGTTCCTTGAGAGTGAGGGATATCCTTTGACTTTCTTTGTATTGCTAGCCCTTGGCACAGTACCTGGCACATATATAATGAACACTTTATAAATGCTTATTGACTGAAGGACTGACTAAAGAGGTTCCTGGGTCATTGAAAGATGATGTCATTTGCCCAGGGTCACAAAGTCAGTATCTACCAGAGGCAGGAGTTGAATGCAGGTGTCCTGATTCCGAGGTTGGTCATATCTATTGTGATTAAAGAATAATGATATTTATTATTAACATAACAACTTTGTCTGGGTAGGTTAAGACAAATTTATGAACTTCATCTCATTAATCCTAACAACATTCTTGTGAGCCAGAATAAATGAATAGAAACATGCCAAGGGAAACATTTTAAATGAGTTCAATCATTTCTTTATTTATCAAAGCATCCTCAAAATTAGGTTTTGGATCGTCTCTAGGGAACAATAAAATAAGGCCCAGAAAATAAGAACTTCAGAGATTATAAGAGAAAATCAAATACTTTAAATAGTAGGTGCACTCTGGTTGCCAATATGAGGGAGCAAGTAAGTTATTTAATCTAGACCTTTAAAGGATTAAAAATAATGTATAGCTTCTTAAATTGAATTTAGTAGCAAGAAGAGAAGCAGTACACTTGATAAAGTTCTCCTTTTTTTATTTTTAAAAGAATTTGTAAAAAATACAAGCAAGTTTTTCCTGTATTCTATCAACTGCAAATCTCAACTGGCACTTCCTCACTTAACCAGTGAAATGATAATTGAGATGCATAGTGATGAACGTAGGACACTAAGATTTTGAAATATCTTCTGAATCATCAATGAGAAATTATGGTCAGTATAATTTTCATTTTAAATATCTTTTTTCCACAACCTACCCTGATTTTCAAAGGCTATGTCCAGGATCTAGAAGGTTCTACCAAGCTACAAATGCTTTGAACATGCACCTGACACAAATAGATTGCATGCCATTTGAGAATTAGCCTAGCTAAATTTGAAAAGCCTCATTACCACAAGGCCAGACAACAGGATTAATTGGTTGTTATTGTTAAGTAGTTTCAGTCCTGTCTGACTCTTCCAGACCCTATTTGGGGTTTTCTTTTTGAAGATAATGGAGTGCTTTGCCATTTCCTTCTCCAGCTCATTTTATGAGGAACTGAGGCAAACAAGGTTAAGTGAGTTGCCCAGTGTCACACAATTAGTAGATATCTGAGGCCAGTTTTAACTCAGGAAGCTGAGTCTTTCTGCCTCCAGGCCCCACAGTTGATTTACTGAACCACCCAGCTGCTTATCATTATCACTATTATTATTGTTTTTACCATAGCACTTATGAAATTGTCCACTAAAGAAAGAGAAGTTGTTATTTGGGAGAGAAGGGAGCACTCACTCTGATGGAATCACCTATCTTTTGGTTGTATTTTGGAATTTGGTTGTATCTTTTTATTGTATTCTAATTCTTCAGAAATGGGTAATTTTTAAAGAATCAAAATGGTACCAATTTAACTCACTCCCAGTTCTGAGCACAGTGTCTCCTAGTTGGCACTAAACATACTTAACACTATCCCTAGTGAATTTCTGCCCTGCATAGTAAGAATATTCCTAACAGGAGGTGGCTAGGCAGTGCAGTGAGTAGAGTGCCAGCCCTGGTGTCAGAAGGACCTGAGTTGGGATGCGGCTTCAGACACTTAACACACACAAACAAAAACCTAGTCGTGTGACCTTGGGCAAGTTACTTAACCCCAACTGCCCTCCAAAAAAGCAAAAAAAAAGAAGAAGAAGAATATTCCTAACAAACAAATGTTCCAACTAAAAGAGAAAAACCTTCTTATGGAGCTGGACCTCATCACTTGATCTCCACTCTGGTGCATGGCTGTGTGTGAGTTCAGTAGCAACTTAAGTATGACCTGGAAGCTCTCAATTCTCATTAACACCCCCATACCACAATGAGAACACAAGGGGAAGAAAACCAGAAACAAACATGTGGCACCACACCTCTTAGTATCAACTGGTGTTTCCTGTAAAGGCTCCCCACCAGTTTCACCACAATATCCACCAGATGTTTTTCTTTTTTTCTTTTTTTATCATTAGATCTCTTACACTCAGACAAATACTGGTTTCCATGAATATTACACCTCTTATACTACATTTACCTTTCTACCTTCCAGCATCCTAAAAATACCCTTGAAATGTTGACGCAAATAACTTCTTCATTTCTTACTTGCAATCCATCGCTCTAGAAGTGATTGAGGCAACTCCTTCCCCTCCAATTCTCTTCATATCTTAGTCTCTATCTCCTCTCACTACTGCCCATCTTCCCCCAAACAGGCACCTGAATTAGGGTCAGAATTTCCTTTTGGGAAGGGTTTTTAACCACATTTCTAACAAAGTCCATAGCCCTGAGTACTGAACTTTATGATTAATCTTCATCTCTCAAACTGAATAAATTATTATTTAAATATCACTGGTATCATTTAATAATTGAGCAAAGTATGCCTTTCCTCATATGATCAAAAATGTGATTTTTAAATAATAAAGTGACATTTCAATTAGCTTCCAAATGATGCTTGGAGAAGTGATGTCAGGAGGGCAGTGGATCTGGAGTCATGAAATCTAAGTTCAAATCCTAGCTATGATATTTACTGCCTTGTAACTGGGGAGCTAGTCACTTCTGATTTTTCTGAACTTCATGGGGATAATAGCATGACCTACTTTACAGGGATATTGTGAGGAAAATGCTTTATATATGTTAAAGCACTAAGGTAATGCGTGTCAACTTGATACGAGGGACATGATGTCCAAGAGCTATAGAATGTTCTAGAATGCTAGAAACTTTCTTGTGACATAGTAAACATGTCAAGATTTACACATGAAAGAATATTGGAAATATTTATATTTCATGTAGGAAGAAACCTTTCTTAAATTTGTATATTAAATTTTAAGTATTTTTTTCTCTTCTGGTTGTTTCCTATTCCTGCTCCTAGCATAGTATTGGGTCCATCCCTGGTGGATCCCTTATTGTTTCTTGCTCTGCAGATGACAGGTCATTCTCCAGACTGCAAACCTCTGCATCATACCTTCCTGTCTAGACCAGTACCTACAGATCTTGCTCTGTCTCCTTTAGTTGACCTGTGCTGAAAATTACTCACTGCCTTTTTTCTCCTTCGATTTCCTGATTAAGTCTTGATCTGGTGCTCTTTCTTGGTTATTGTTGGAGTAGTTGAAGGGAAGAACTGAACTATCCTGCTTCCTCCTATGCAACCATCTTTGCTTGCTTGTCTCTTTTTGTATATGTCTTGAATGAAAGCTCTTATGTTTCTATTTGTACAGAGCATCATTGGAAGTATCTTACAGCATACTTATGCCCATCATTCCAGTTCCATTTGAGCTGCCTACAACTTTCTTTTCTTCTGGTGTCCTCATTCTGCTTCTTCCTGTACATAATGCCTTTTCTGAACTTGGCCACCTGGTTCTGCTCCTTTCCACAGATTAACTCCTAATTGCCAAGCTGATTCTCCCTTGAATATATGGTTGACTTTCATCTCTGCTACCCAGGGTAATACTTCTTCAAGGTGTTTCTTCTCTCTGTCTCTGTCTCTCTCTGTCTCTCTGTCTCTGTCTGTCTGTCTGTCTGTCTGTCTCTCTCTCTCTCTCTCTCTCTCTCTCTCTCCCTCCCTCTCTCCTTCCTTCTCCCTCCCCCTTTTCTTTTTCTGTTTCTTGCTGACCCTAGTGTCTCTTACTGGCTAGGAAACACAGATGCTGTGGCCAATGGAGAAACAGTGAGGAAAAAGAAGTAGTCTCTTGATTCCCACTGTGCCTCTCTGAAAGGCAAAGCATTATTTTTCCACAAACTTGCTTCCTGCCTAGATTCTGTCAAATCAGGCTTAGCAAGTTTGCTTTTTAAGAGCTATTAGAGGCATGACCAAACTTCAGTCAGTTAGTGGCAAGTTACCTCTCTAATTTGAATTCCATTAGGAAGAACTGTTTTACATGTTGTAAATCTTGTTTAACACACTAACACCATGAATAGCTCAATCCCTCCATTACCTGATCTCATTCTTTGGTTTTTGTGGATCGGTGGAGTACGTGGAGGGGTGAACATCAACTGGTCAAGGACAAATGATCCAACCCTCATACTAATGAGACATATTCTATATGGCTGCTGCCCTTAGGTGCTTTATCTTTCAACTTGGGAAGGAGATCACCTCTTTGTTGGATTAGATGGTTTTTCCTTGTGGTAATTGGTTTACATAGATTAAACTTCCTTCAGGAATGGTGATTATTATTCTGGAGAGCAATTTAGAACTATACCAGAAGGATTATAAAACTGTGCATACCCTTTAGCTAGACCACTACTAATTCTATATACTTTTTTATTTTTAAAGAAAATAACTTGTTTATGTAAAAATAAAAGCTCTTTTTATGATATTAATGAATTGAAAGTTAAAGGGATGAACATAAATTGAGGAATGGTTAAACAAGTTGTGGTATATAATTGTGATGGAATACTACTGTGCTATAAGAAACAACAAGCAGGATGCTTTCAGAAAAGCCTGCAAAGACTTACATGAACTGATATTAAAGTGAAGTGAGGAGAACATTGTTCATAGTAACAGCAATATTGTACTATGATGAATTGTATATAACTTAGCTATTCTCAGCAATACGAAGATTCAAGACAATTCAGAAGGATTTATGATGAAAAATGCTATCTGTCCAGAGAAAGAACTGATGAAGTCGAAATACAGATCAAAGTATAGGTTTTTTAAATTTTTATTTTTCTTTGTTTTTTTTGCCTAATGTTTTCTTTTGCAATGTAGCCAATATGTAAATATGTTTTTTTATGACTGCACATACATATTCTATACCAAATTTCTTGCCTTCTCAAGAAGGAAGGAGAGAAAGGAGGGAAAGATTTTGGAACTAAAAATTTTTTAAATGTTAAAAATTGTTTTTACATGTAATTTGAAAATGTAATATTAAAAAAGTTTCCAAAAAAAGAAATGATGATGATTTGTTTAAATATCCATTTTATCAATTTCCCATTTTTGTGTCAATATCTTGTTGAAACTGGTTGATTTGAGTTGCCTCAATTGCATACTCTTTTTTCATCTGATTTCATACCAATTTTAATCATGGGTCTAATAAGCTGGTAAGTCTTACTATACACTGAAAGTTGGAGAGGACCTCAGCATCTATCTAGTTCAACTTATACCTGAAAGTAATGCCCAATAGTAAATAATTGGCAAACAGTCTTTCAGCTTCTTCCTGAAGACCTGGAGATGGAGGAATGAAATACCCAACACCTCTCAAGTCAGCCCATTCTACTTTTGGATAGTTCTAATTGTTAAGAAGATTCTCCTAGCATCAACCCTAAATTTCATATTTTTGAAGTTCTACCTATTACTCTTGCTTCTGCCCCCTGGAGCCAAACTAAACAAAGCTAATCCTTTTCCCACATGTTAGTCCTTGATATACTTGAAGACAATAATCTTTTCCCCCCTTTAGTCTTCTCTTCTCTAGGTTAAACCTCCCCCGATTCCTTCAACTGACATAAACTTGAGACTCTTCACCATTCTAGTTCCCCCTTTTCTAATCATGGTTCAATGCCATTCTTGAATGGTGGCACATAAGACTGAACACATAATTACAGATGAGGTCAGATCAGGACAGAGTATCATAGAACTATCACTTAATTCAGCCCAAGAAGGCATTGTTTTTTTTTTTTTTTGACTCTCATATCACACTATTAACTCTATTGAGTTTAAGTTTACCCATGAAAACATTCAAGATCATTTTCAGACAAACTACTAACCAGCCATGCCTCCTCCAACCTTGAACTAGTGAAGCTGATTTTTGTATTTGAAGGTAATAATTTACATTTATTGTTTTTGAATTTGCTTTATTGGATTTAGCTCAGTGCTCTAACCCATCAAGATATCTCTGACTCCTAATTCTATCATTCTAGAGTGATAGATGTCCTTTCTAACTTGATGTCATTTGTAAATGTGATGAGAATGCTATCTCTGCCTATAAATATGCTATTGACAAAACATTAAACAATAAAATTTCAATCGTGGATCCCTGGGTTATTCTACTAGAGATCTGGTATGTTGACATGGAATCACTCATAACTCCTCTACAAGGCTGGTCATTTGACCAATTCTGAATCTATTCAGGGGTATCATCATCTAGTCCATATCTTTCCACTTTCTCCATGAGAACAGTATAAAATATTTTGTCAAAAGCATAGCAAAAATTTCATTAAACTATACTCTTGGCATTACTTTCATCTACCAATTTAGTAACCCCATCAACATAGGGTTAGCCTATAATGATTTATTCTTTATGTAATCATGGAATCTCTTTGTCATCATCTTACCCCTCTTACAGCTACTGGTGAATAGAAGGAAACACTCCCTGGTATTTCCTTTTACCTAATTATTTTTGCTGACTACGTCATTTTTTCCCATATTGCTGAAGGATTACAGCTATCAATATTCTCTAAATTTTGGAACCCTGGAAAAGTCCTGATTACACTATTTTCAATTTGGTTCATAGATCCTTGAAGTGTAAGAAAAAGTAACTACAAATTGATAATCATTTGAATACATTTATTCTAATCAAGTAGAAAAATAAATTAAGAAGTATATTAAGCACTTAACATATGGAAACTAACATGCTAAGTGCTAGAAATGCAAATAGTAAAGTAAGGCATTCTAAAAGTTCACATTCTAATTGGGAAGAAGATATATATTAGGAAAGTTCACCTGAAGTGTGAATGGAAAGGCCCAGAGGTCCCTCTGATCCTTGAGTCAGATTGTAAGGCCTAGTGGTCCTCCATCTCACCAGCAGAATTGTAATTGATGACTCTTCACTCTTTCAAGCATCACTATACACCACCCTGTTGGCTCCCATCTTAAAGGGAGAGGGCAGGAAGTATCTGACCCATGAATATTGGAAAATGGGAAGAAAACTCAAAGGTCAGAGCAGAGTCTGTCTCTAGGTTACTTCTCATGGAACTGGGAAAGAGGAAGGGATATTGACACAAAATTTGGGGAGAAGAGGTTCCCACAACAGGTGGTCTCCTCAGCCCTCCAGCGGGGAGGGGGCAGCAGCTGAGCTAAGGTGGAGGAATAAAAAGTTCTGATGGTCTCTCCCACTTAAAGTAGATTCTTATTATATTTCTACTCTATTGCCATGATAGAGTAGAAAAACTAAAACATTCCTGTAGTGGAGAAAGCTGGCACCCCATTTCTTATAGCAATTATAGGAAGGAAGGAAGGAAGGAAGGAAGGAAGGAAGGAAGGAAGGAAGGAAGGAAGGAAGGAAGGAAGGAAGGAAGGAAGGAAGGAGGGAAAGGAAGGAAAGGAAGGAGGGAAAGGAAGGAAAGGAAGGAAGGAAGAAAGGAAGAAGCACTGCTTAAGCACTCCATATGTACAAAGCACTGTGCTAAGCACCTGGGCTACAAATAGAAAAGTAAGACAGTCCCTGTTGTCAAGGAGCTCACATTCTAATGAGAAAGACAACACTATGGACAGTTTTCAAATGGAAATTTTTCCATGTTCCTTAAGGTAAATTGGCAAAGCATATGGTAATACCTCTTCCTAAATGTCATTTCCACTGATAAAATCAAGTCATTTTCTGTTGTTGAAGCATTTAAAAGTGCCAAATTTGGTGGCAAACCTTTCTTTCCTGGATATTTAGTAGCAGTGGTGGGAGCACTCTCCAGGCTACATCTTCTCGGGGAATCATCTTCCCAGGATGATGGCTGCATGTACTGGGCTGGAAGCATTGCTATTTACAAGATCCTTGGGTTCAGGGTCCTGGGTTGTTTCCATCAGAGTCTGAAGACATAGTTGTGGTGGTAGAGATTTGATTTGCCTGGAATAGGCTGCCTCTTGTCTTTACTATAGGGTGCCTTTCAACTTCAACTCTGATATACTTCCTGCTGTATGGGTGTCAATGGTGAAGATGGCTGGCTCCTTCCCCACAAGAATTGTTTCCCCAGATGATGGCTAGGGATGTTGGGATGGAACCAGCTGCTGCCATTCCCAGGGTTCAGAAGTGGTTGATCAGCAGTTGTTGCTATTAGTGATGAAAAAGGAGGGTCTCTGTCTCACAATGATCTCTCCTCTCAGTGATGGCTGCAGGAGCTGGGCTGGAATCAGGTCTGGTGGTTTGGGGAGCACTACTATTTCCAAGGCTCTTGAGTTCAGGATCCTGGAGTGTCTCCATCACAGTGTGAGGGAAGATAGTAGTCAAGTTGGAAGTGGGAGTGTTTTGACTTGACTTGCCTGGTACACAGTGTCTCTTACCCTTAGGATGCTTTTTTTTTTTTTTTTTTTGCTTCAATTAGGTGGGTTTGCCTGCCCTGTTGGTTGTTGACCAATTTTTGCTGGTTAAGATTTGAAAGAGCTATCCTGTTTGGAGGATTTAATGTAGGAAACATAAATAGCCTTGTAGAATCTGTAGTTGGAAGGAACTACAGAGTTCATTTCCCCCAATATGCTCATGATGCAGATGAGGAAACTGAGAATTTAAATGACTTGTACTCAGTCACATAGATGGTCTGAAGCAGAAATAGTATTCAGACCTAAGTCCTCTGTTTCCAAATCTAGTATTCTTCACATTAGAGACCACTGTCTCTCAAAGAGATTACATGCATGTGTATGAATGATTAATAATGATAAATTCACAGTTACAGAGAGTTTATACAATTTTATAGGGCTTTTCTCACAATGCTATAAGAGAGATAGTAATTATTTCATAATATTATTAATCCAGTTGCAATTCATGAACAACTAACAATTTTTATGTATGTGTACACACTGTTCTTGTTTGACTTTTGTTTTTGAAGATCAATGACATAAGGGTAAACTAAAAGTAAACAAACAAATTAATAAAGAAAAAAATAATAAAAAATAAAAAAAATTTTTTAAATGACATCATGGTATAAGTTATATCTTTACTTTTCTGTGAATTGTATTGAAGTGAGTCAGAGTTACACAAAATCATCAGACTCAGTCTTTCTTCCAGAGCCATTGAAATCCAGTGACAAGATAAAAGTCAGGATGACTAGGGATGGCCAAGAATGGTACCTTCAATGTCTTCCTAAATTCTAAGTACTCCACAGTTCTCTTCAGCCACCTTTATGGCCATTGGAGTAAGTTGTTCTCATCCATCAATTCTCCTGGGGAAAGTCTTCACATGGTAGTTAAGGCATCCCCCTAGTTCACCAATGGGTTTAAAGTCTTTTGGCTACCCTCAACCTGGGTTTAGCCATCTGCTGAGATGGTTATACTGGAGGGTGGCCACTACACATTCTACAGTATCTTGGAGTCACAGGTAAGAGTTGGGTGAATGTACATACCAAAGGTGAGTGAACAGCTCTGAAAAGGGCTAAGCAAGCCCTCTCACCAGGGGTGCTAGTCCTCCCTGAACACCTATTTAGACATTACACTCTCCTTTAGGATTATGCACTACATAATTTTTATGAACATTACATTCTTTGGAGACTAGATGAAAATGATAAGAAGTAGGTTTTTTTCAGGCTATAGATTTTATGTTCAGTTTGATGATGACTAAAGTTGTGGCATATTGTGCATATATTTTCAGAAGTAGAACATAGAGAAAAGAATAATTTATTGTTGTACGAACATAAAATATTAGTGGCGTTAGGGTTCAGAGTAAGCATTCTTAACTACAGAAGATAAAAAGGCTAGCAACGGAAAAATGGTGCGCTAAATGCAAAAATACAAATCAGTCAAAGAACTCACTTGGCAATGGAAAATTTATAGTGTTTTCTTTCCCCCCTCCCCAATGTCTTCATTAATCCTACTAAAGTACAGCTGCATAACACTATAAATCATTTGGCTTAGGTAATAAGACTTTTATTTCATAATACCATGCCAAAATAAAACCTAGAGGCTTTTAGTAACACTGAATTTTCTATAATACCTAGTATTTAAAAAAAAAAGAAACTCAAAGAATTATTCTGTTATTGACTAGAAAAGTTATTTACCAACTATTGTGATAAGGGTAAATAAATATAAATCAATAGCATAGAGTCTGATGGTTGAAAAAGATTTGTTATTCACACAGCATAGCTTTAAGTCAACAGAATTATTTTACTTAGAGTTGCATCCAGATAATACAAGGAAGTAAATCCATTAATTATTTCCAAATGATTATTAATCCTACCCATTCCTTGTGAATAATTTTAAATATTTTATCTTTGATGAATTTTATTCAGTTATGCTCCTGGCTTATTTGACAAACAGAAACTCTTTTGAATGTTCCACTCCTCTGTTTCCTAATTATAACCAAATGTCCTCATAGGAAAATCTTGTGGCCCATAGTATTGGAATGTCCCGGCAATAAAAACAGAATAGCAGGTGAACCCTAAATAAAAGAAAATGTTGGCATTTTACCACTACTAAATTTTCATCCTATGGGATAACAAGGGTAGTTGAAACAGCACAGATAGAGACATTTAGCTTGAGTCTTACCGACTTTCTGCATGAATGGAAAAGTAATTGCTAAATGTTTTTTAATTAATTAATTTAATTTGTTCACTCATTTTAATTTTTTGTATTTTATTATATATTATTTATACATAAATTTGTTAATTTAATTTAAATTAAGTGTGTGCTAAGCATAGTTCTAGTCACAGGAGATATAAATATCAAAGTGAGACAGTCCCTACCCTCAAAGAACTAATTTACTAATGGGGATAGGGCGAGCCAACATTAAGGGAGTGATCAACACAGAGTCAGGACTAGGGGAGGGATAGACAGAGGAGGGAGTTTCCATCTAGGGAGTCACAGAAATGGTGGGTGTAGCCATAGCGAGTTGAGTGTCACACCCTTTCTAGAAACAACAGTAGTATTAGTGTGATTAATGTTACCAGAACAAGAAGTAGAAAACAAGGGGTGAGGAAAGAGTCTGAGTTCTGCACCAATACAAATTTCATGATGTGAGAGGCATTTGGATGTGAAATATGATCTGGAGATGGTCAGATATGCTGAGTTAGGTGAGCTTGTACTAACTCACCAACAGCACACCTCAGACCAAGGACAGGAATTCTGAACTTATAATAACTTAGTAGAGTAACTGGTACACAGATATGGGCCTGGTCCCTAGAGGAATGGTCTCCAAACCTTTTTTTTTTTCTTTTGTTTATTGTACTCCCTTAGAAGTTAAAAAATATAATTGAGTATCAGGCCGATCCAGTGATTCTGGATCAGGATTGAAATATGATGAAACTTCCCTGGACTGTATACAATTCAAATAAAAATAAGTTTACTTAATAATCTCTCAAGGGATACAATCACTAATTCAAGTGAGTGTTGCTCCCCATTCCTCAATGCTGAGTCAGAAAGATACCACACACAGCAGTGGGAATTCTGCCAAACCTCAGGACCAGCAACTCACCATAGGCTAGATAACAAGAAAGCCTTGCCATTGGTTCAAGCCTCACACCAATCAAATCCTAAGGACAGTCTCCTTGTTCCATTGAAGGGAACCTAGCCTATGGAAAACAAATACCATTGGTGGATTAAGTGTTGGTCCTGGAGTCAGGAAAACATTAGTTCAAATCTGGCCTTAGACATTTACTAGATATATGATCCTGGATAAATCACTGAACTGTCTCAGTTTCCTAATCTGTTAAAATGGAAATAATGGTACCTACCTCTACGGTTTTGTGAACCTTAAATGAGATAACATTTATCAAGTGATCTGTAATCATTTAAAGCATTATATAATTGCTAGCTATTAACACTAATAATTATGAGGAGGAGGATGATAAATTATACCTCTTGGTGGTAAGGTCCCCCAAATTTTCTAAGCAAACTATCATCATTTGAATTGCTTAAGGACATGACTAAACAAGTCTGACCTCAGGGGTCAGGTAAGAAACCTAAAATAGGCAGTACTGGAGGAGAAGCTTCATAAAGATATATGAAAATTTTAAAACATCAAACCATGTATGTTGTTGCTGATCAGTTGTTTCAGGTGTGACCAACTCTTCATGACAGTGAGCGTTTTCTGGGCAGAGACACTGGAATGGTTTGCCCTTTGCTTCTTCAGCTCATTTTATAAGCGAATAGGGTTAAATAACTCCCCTAGGGCCACATAGCTAGTAAATGTCTGAAGCCATATTTGAACTCAGGTCTTCCTGACTCCAGGACCAATTCTCTATCCACTGTGCCACTTAACTACCTCTACATCCTATAAAAAAGTACAATCCATGTAGTGAGGGTGATATTAGGGGATCTTAATAATGGGTGTCCCAAAGTAAGGCACTGATAGAGAAAAGGATCAGCACCAGGGCCACAGTACAAATAATGACACCTCAAATACAGTCACTGATTCCATTACAGGTCAAGATCACCCATAGGAAAGGGAGCTAAGAAGTCATAAGCCTCTTATGTGCAATTTCTTCAGGGTCCTGAGCCAATACTGAGACTTAGTCCTTAACAACCCACTCAGTGTTTTCTAGTCCATCAGTCAAAACCTCTCAACCTCTGGGTGATAATACAAAATCTCTGCCTTTTTAGAGAGCAGAGTTAAGGCTATGACCTTCATCCGGGAACTCCAGATTTTTACTGGGTAGTTTAAGGGATCTTCTCTCTTCCAAATGAACTCACAGTCCCTATAATTATGCAAAGACATTTTCACCTCCCCATGCCATTAGAAAGCAAATCCTTTCCCAACAATTTCACCCCTTGGTTCCCTGAGCCATCCCAGGGAAAAGGAAACCTGACAAGCAAAGAGGATCAGAAACATTTCCCCAGAATGTATAGAACCTTCAGTGGAAGAGAGTGGGAACCTTAAGGCTTAATGACTTATGCAGGGGAGAGAATAAGGAAGAGTAGGAGCAGGTTGACCAGGACTGTATATACTTTCATACAAACATACATACATACATACATACATACATACATACATAATATATCTTTATCAGGTAATTCTACTTGGAGGCTGAATTCAAGAAACTGCTGTACCAGAAGAACCTCTCACTCCCCTTTCTAGACTAGTGATGTTAGTCACAGGTAAAGGGAGAGAAAATAAGCATTTATATAGCAGCTACCATGTGCCAGACACTGTGCCTTTATGCTCTTTATAAACATAATTATTTGATCCTCTCAATAATCCTGAGTTGTGGTGCTTTTATGAATCCCATTTTGTAGTTGAGGAAACTGAGGCAAATAAGTGACTACCACATGGTCACGGTAAGTATCTGAGGCCAGATTGGAACTCAGGTCTTCCTGACTCTAGGCCCAACACTCTAGCCGCTGTACCACCTAGCTGCTTCCGTAAGATGGGACTATGAACTCTGATAACCAGGGTAAAATGACAAAGTTATTATTTTGAGTCCATTCCAGCATTCAACAATGCCCTTGACTAAGGATAGAAATTTCCACCTCAATTTCCAACTCAGTAAATATGATGGTGGTGGACCCAATCTCAGACATCCTTCATATCAAAATACATGCCTTGATCAGAGAGGGTGGTACAGAGGAAGTTCATAAAGATACAGGATATGTTCTGTGAAAGCTTTGATGGTGGTTGCCATCATGACAGACATGACTTACATTGCAATACCATAGACTGAATAACCATCAACTGTAATAAAGGCAAACCTCTTATTCTGAGATGGGGAAAGGGCCGATATGATCAATTATCAATTCCAGAAATGTCAGGGACAATGATGCATCATGCTGTTCTGCTCCTTCAAAAGCAGCCACCAATTGGAATAAAGATCACTCCTGAATAGACATACCCATCTCATATTCAGTTAAAGGAAACTTCAGTTTAACTTCAGTTAAGTTAAAGGAAACTTAGGTTGCCATGTCAACTCACATAACCTCACAGTCCCCATGTCTGTATTGAGGATGGTCCTAGTCCGCAATCTCTGTCATTTTCATAAGGGTATCAATTTGATTATTCAATTAAATATAGGGCATAAAATATCTCCAATGGGCATTAATTTGTCCTACAAATAACTGTTTGTTGTAAGAGAGGCATCAGTGAAATTTCTCCACTAGGTTGTGAATCCAATTATGATAACCTTTTATTGACCCTGCCTACTGTCTGCAAGCCCTAGGCCACTCTGCCAGACCCATGGCTATTATTCAGAAAACAGTACAGATGAAAATACTATCTGTCCTGTCTTTTAAGATTATCTAATGTACCAGTCATACAGATCATAGCTTGACCCATTGGGTAGGTTTGCCATTTCTCCTGTTTCTCAGGCATTACTTAATTGTCACCAAAGTCTGGTTACATATCCCTTTCTTGTAAGAGGCAGAACTATCAATGAACTAGGGAAATAGAGGTCCTCAAAAGCCAAGATTTCACAGGTAGGCTTCCACTGATTTAACAGAAAAGGCAAAGCATTGGGGTTAAGACTTGAAGGTTCAGAAGAAAATCTTAAGCCGTTCAAAAAGGACATTGTCACCATCTTAAACATGCCATTTCCACTTCACAATGGAAGCCTCTTTTGTGCCATGTCAAGGGAGCCATCTAGCCTTACCCAATGGGGCAATACTGGAGAAAGGTAAACTATTATACTGTATCATCCGTTCAGTAACAACAAGGATTCAGTAACAGGTAAGTTCCTACTTTTTGCAAGCTATATAATGAATGACCACTGTGGGAAGCCTGTAGCTCCAGAAAATTAGAAGACATTTAATCTGGCTACTCTTTGGTACTTGCCAAATGTTCCAGTCTGATCTTTATGGATAGAGTTAGAGTCCAGGGATGGAGAACCTGTAGTTATGTGATTCCTTAAAAAAATAAAATAAAATTGATAGAGGAGGAGAAAATGCTGAATGAATTTTGTTGCTGAGTCATTCTTAGTTGTGTCTGATTCTTTGTGACCCCATTTGGCATTTTCTTGGCAAAGATACTGTAATGGTTTGCTATTTCTTTCTCCAGCTCATTTTACAGATGAGGAAACCAAGGCAAACAGGATTAAGTAATTTACCCAGGTTTATACAACTAGTAAGTGTCTGAGGCCAGATTTGAACTCATGAAAGATGAGTCTTCCTGATTCCAGGTCCTGTGTTCTATCAGCTGTGCCACCTAGCTGCCCTGAATGAAATACTTCCTTTGTTTCAGGGCTATGATCTGTTTCTAGTCCCTTTTAAAAGGAAGAGACTTATAGGTGACTGATTAATGGGGACCATCAAAATATTCAGGTTGAGAATATGGCTTCTTTAGAACCCAGAGACCAATAAACCTCCAAGCTTAGTTTTTAGATAATGAAGCAGTGAATGTCATTAGTTTAGACTTCCAGTCCCCTAGGCCCACAACCTTGGTGTGACATCTTCAATTTCTCATTTATGCTTACTCCATTATTCCAATCTGTTACCAAGTCTTATCATTTCTACAACCATAAAACCTCTCACAGATGCCCCCTTCTCTTCAATCAACCAGCTACCACCCTGTGGCAAACCCTCATCTCTCCATACCTGGAAACTGCAATAGTCTTTTGGTTGACCTCCTTGCCTGAAGTCTCTCTCCACTTTAGCCCATCTTCCACTAAGCTGTCAAAATTATTTTCCCTAAAATACAGGTCTGATTATGTCAACCCTCAATTAAAGTAACTCCAGCAGTTCCCCATTAGACTCATTTGAACCTCCAAGAACAAATAGGAAACCTTCTGTTTGATTTTCAAAGCACATCATGACCTGCCTCCTTCTTACCTTTCCAGTCTTCTTATACTTTACTCCCTTCCACATACTCCACGATCCAAAAAAATAATGTTTCAGCATAATGACCACCTTGTTGCTGCTCCCACAAGACACTTCATCTCCTCACTGTGCCTTTTCACTGGTTGCTTTCCATGCCTAGGATGTTCTTCTTTCTTACTTCTGTCTCCCAGATTTCCTGGCTGCCTTGAAATCTCAGCTCAAATTCCATGTTCTTCAAGAGGCATTTCTGTGCTTTCAGAAAAACCTTGGAAGACTTACATGAACTGAAGCAACACCAAGAGAATATTGTACACAGTAACAAATAACATTGTGTGAAGATCAACTGTGAATGACTTAGCTCTTCTCAACAATACAATGATCCAAGACAATTCCAAAGGACTCATGATGAAAAATGCTATCCACCTCCAGAGAAAGAATTGATGGATTCTGAATGCAGATTGAAGCATAGCTAAAAGCAACAACATAACAACAAAAACTTACTTTATTATTCTTGTTAGTTTTGTTCTATGTTTTCTTTCACAATGTGATTAATAGGGAAATATGTTTTACATGATTGCACTTGTATAACCTATATCAAATTGCTTGCCTTCTCAATAAGAGGGGAGGGGAGTAGAGGAGGGAGAGAATTTGAAATTCAAAATTAAAAAAAATACAAAAAATGTTAATTGTTTTTACATGCAATTGGCAAAAGTATTATTTTTTTTTAAATGTGACCTTTCCTGGTCTCCCTCAATGCTAATAACTTCCCTCTGAGATAAATTCCATTTACACTGTATATACATTATATATATTTGGTTGTTTACAATGTAGTCTCCCCCATTAGAATAAGAATTTCAGGGCATGGACTTTGTATCAACAGGATCTGCCACATAGTAATCAATTAATAAATATTTCTTGACTTATTCCTAGTAGACAATATTTCCTGTTCTTAGTGCCTGTTCAATGGCCATTCCCCACACTGGGAATATTCTACCTCTTTGCTGTTGCTTCTTGGCTTCCCTGATCACCTTCAAGGCTTAACTCAGATTTACCTTCTCCAAGAGGCCCTTCACTCATATATCCACTACTGGATCTTCCCTCTAATATCCCCTAACCTTTATACTATGTAGTGTAATATGTTTTATAGATATGTATATATTTATATCATATGTTATATATATAACATGCTTGTACAGTATATACTTTACATGTTAATTGAACATATACTATATTAGAAGCTGTCATTAAAATAGGCTTGGCTCTTGGTCTAAGGGGACTCATACTAAGACTTCCTGATCACTAAGACTTGGGGAACTCATGATTACCAATGAGGAAGGTGCTTTCAGAGGTGTCCTAAGATTATTTATGATACACATACATGTGCAACTATACTAATATGTTATATATCATGAGACAAACACATTAAAAAGGAAAAAAGGATAAGATAAAGATGAAATAAACAATATTTGTATATTTTGTGTGATGGAATAAAATTCTGGAATAATATTTTTAGTGAGGTCTGCATGACTGAATATTCTTCAATTAATTTTCAAAAATCTCTGAGTATGTCCTGGAGAATAGGACAGAATTATAAATGATAATGGTTAGTAATTAATCTGTTAATTTTATCAGTATAGTTAACTGTAAGACAAATAAACACAGCACACAGTAGGGCTGCTAAGCACAGGTTCACTCTTGATCTGGTCAGACAGGAAAGATACTAAGAAGGGGCTAGTAATCTTATTTTATTCTAATCTAGTTTTCTTAGAAGAGAATTGCTGATAATGGGAGGATAAATTCCTAGAGCATTCCCTGATCACCCTTTTCCCAGGGGCCAGTGGGGGGGGGGGCAGCTACCCCTACATCTCAGTGGAGTCAATTGAGACAGGCAGAACTTGTGCATCACCCTAAATCCCTGCTAGCTTCAGTGGGAGCCAGCTGAAGTGCACATAGCATTCTAGTTTGTGCATTCAACCTCAAGGTTCCCCATTCATTGACCAATGCCCACTTGCTTTATAAGGGCAACAAAGAAGGCATATTGCCAGCAATAGCCTGACAAGTTTACATTACTCCATCCCTGCATCTCACTGCATAGTCACAGTGGATATTTATATTATTTATCATTATGTATCGCTGTGCAAACTTGGTGGAGATGTTTTGAACCATAACTGTGGGAACTCATATCTAATATCTGGAAAAAAGAGATTGATGGCTATGGATCCTGGGAAACTGAACTCTAAGACATAATAACAAAAAATCACTTGATGCACACTAAAATCCACCTTACTTACACTAAAATTCATCTTGCTTACATTAGCCAAGCAGGTAAATGTGGTTTTTGTAGGTTTTTTTCACAGAAAGATAGAAACAAATCATAGGTCATAAGAGTGAGTGAACATAGCTTTTCAGTAGGAGTCATGTTTCTCTTTATGTGGATAGGCAACATACAACAAGCCAAAGTGAATTCAATCAAGCAGAAAGTTTGCAGAATAATCCATTATTCTTTCTTTAAGTAGTTCTTCTTAATGGATGGTATATCTCAATATCTCATGCATGCTTGGATATTTTAGTTGTGGTTTTTTGTGGGTTTGGGGAAGAGGAAAAAGGCATTTAGCTGGATCATAAAGTGCAGGAAAGGCGTAATATATAATGAGAATGGAAAATTACTTTGGGGCCAAGTCATGAAGGAGATTCAAAGTTAAAAAGAGGAGTTTATTTCTGATCCTCAGGAGTGGGGTGGCATCATGTGACCTACACTTTAGGCAGAGGTGGTAAGGACTTTGGCAGGTGTAGAGCATGAAACGTAGGGAGAGACTTGACGAAAGGAGTCAAGTCACGGGAATACTGAAAAAATTCAGGTGAGAGGTGATGAGGACTTGAACTCCTTATGTCTGTCAGCTGTGAGTAGAGAAGTGTACAAGCAGCAGAAGCAATCAGGAAAGGCTTCTTATAAAAAGTGGCATTTAAATTGAGCTTTGAAGGAAGCTAAAAATTCTAAGAAGCAGGGGTGAGAAGGGAATACATTCCAAATTTGTGGGGGAGAGAGACAGTGTCAGGGCACAGAGATGGGCAATAGAATATCTAGGTAGAAGAAGTTAAAGTTAAAGACTTTAAGAAGACCAGTTAAATTGGGTTGTAGAGTATGTTTAATAAGATAGATGGCAAGAAGGTTGTGAATCGCTTTAAATGCCAAACAAGAGTTTGTATTCAATGCTAGAGAAATAAAAAGCTACTAGATTTTATTGATAGGGAATATTACATGATCTGAATCACTTTGGCAGATGTTTGGAGGTAGTGGATGGAGAGGATGTATTGGAAACAAAAGAAACTTGATCCATGGAGCTCAATGAGAAGACTATTGCAGTAGTTCAGGTGAGACATGGTGAGGTCCTGAATTAGGGTGGGAGCTGCGAAATGAAGAGTTATAGAGGGAGAGTACATAAAACTTGACAACTGATTGACTACATGGGGTGCAATAGAACTGACGATGATTCCAAGGTTGTGAGCATGAATATTGAAGAAATAACAGTGATTGAATTATAGAGAATTAGATTTTAATTTAATGTAAGGATACATTTTCTAACAATTAGAGGGACTGAAAAATGGAATGGTTTATTTTGAGGTAGAATGTTCCCTCAGAAAAATAGTCAAAAGAGATGAAGTCACCCCATTAAGGACATTATAAATGGTGTTCCTATATGGGCTGAGAAGTTAGACTGAATGACCTCTAAAGTCTCTTTCATTTTCCACCTTTTTAATTTAACTTAATGAAAGTAAGAAAATCTTCCATTTAGGATTCTAGGAAAACTAGTTTAGTTTCCATAGATATCTGCATGACTTAAATGGAAGAAGATGTACCTAAAATGCAGAATCAAAATTCAACAGGCCAGCATTTTAAAATAAAGATTATTTCTGCTAGAGACAATATATGGCATAGTGGTAGATGGAGAGCTGACTTCATAGCCAAAAAGACCTGGGTTCAAGTCTCACCCTGATACATAATGATTGTGTGACCCTGGACAAGTCACTTAACCTCTCAATACTCTAGGGAACTCATTAAGACTATGAGTAGCAGAGAAGGTAATGACTTGCATTGGTAGAGGGAGTTCCTTTACTTGGTAGTTTCTTCAGTTCAATCATTTTTCCATTATGCCCAACTCTGCATGTCTCCATTTGGGTTTGTTTTTTTGTTTTGTTTTTTTTGTTTTTTTTGTTTTTTTGTTTTTTTTTGGCAAAGATATTGGAGTGGTTTGCCATTTTCTTCTCCGGCTCATTTTACAGATGAGGAAACTGAAGCCAACAGTGTTTCACCATGATCATGCAGCTGGTTAGTGTTTGAAGCCACATTTGACCTCAGGAAGATGCCTTCCTTACTTCAGGCCTGGCACTCTATCCACTGTACCACCTAGTGCCAATTAAATCATAGGTCTAATCCCTATCGTCTTATTGTATCATTAGTATTGTGAATTTAAGTGAAAATGTATATCTTCAGGATTTATAGATATCTCAGAAATCTAGCTACTACCATAACAATATATAATTCATGTTAGCAAAGTCAAAATTATTGAATATTCCATTTCCCTTTTACTCATGTTTCCCCTAAAAGGGTAAACCACAGAGATAACACTATTGTTGAGAAACCTAAGGTGTATTCCTCTTGTTAACTCGATGATAATCCCATGTGCACAGTGATAATGGGAACCTAGTGAAAACATGCAACCCTCAGGCATCCCAACTTCAATTGCTATTGTTCAACATATCTCCTAGATTCTCCAGGAAGAAAGCTGGCTTGAGTCCACGTCACATGAGGAACACTTGAAGGAACTCAAATATTTAACTCGAAGAGCTGAAGTCTCAGGACTGATACCATAGCTTCATTGGAACATTGAAGCACTATCACTTGAAAGAGAAACCAGGCTTCTGCTTGACCCCAGAGGGCAGCAGTAAGTAGGTATTGTCAAGATGTAAATTTAAGTTAGACATCAGGTTGCTAAAGATGAAGAGACTGAAAAGTTCTATGAAAAATCTGGTAAGATCGTCCAACCTAATGAACATGACACACATGACTTCAATGTGACTTCAATGCAAATTTGGAAAAAGTTGAGTATTAAGAGAATACATATGAAACATGAGAAAGCATAGTTCAGAAAAAGAGGAATGAGGGAGGTCAATGTAGATTATATCATGAAGCCTTGCTTTGAGAAAAAAAAAATGTGTGTGTATTTTTGTGTGTGAGTTCCCAGACATAGCAAACACCAAATTATGTTGCAAAAAAATTAAAAGCCATAATACATTCTATTTTCACAGAGAGGAAAATACTTGCCCAATACTAATATGGGAGTTATACCTGAATCAGCTCTGTGTAACAGATAACTAACATAACTGAACTGAGAGCAGAATTATTAAAAAGCAAAAGAATAATGAGGAAAAAACTATAAAATTCTAACAATTCAATCCTAAACTCTTTAAACAAGCAATTGATTGTCAAAAATAGGAGGGGGGTGGCTAGGTGGTACAGTGAGTAGAGTGTTGGCCCTGGAGTCAGAAGGACCTGAGTTCGGATCCGGCCTCAGACACTTAATGCACACACAAACAAAAACCTAGCTGTGTGACGTTGGGCAAGTTACTTAACCCCAGTTGCCCACCAAAAGGCAAAAAAAAAGAAAAGAAAAAAAAGAGGAGGACAAAAGAAAAGAGATGACTGGCATTAATTATAATAATTTTATTCAGAAGTTAACTAATAGAAATTGACACAATGAAGAAAACAAAAGAGCCCAGAGAGTGCCTAAGTAAGCAAATGTCCATCTTACTTGCCAAATAGAGAGAAATGGATACTAAAGGCAACATGGAGTCTGAATTGAAGGAAGATTTCCCGTGGGTGGTGATGTCCTGATGCTCCTTTTTGTGGATGGTATTGTACAAATTATATCAAACCCCAGAAATATTATAGAGCCTCCTGAAGGAGATATGTAATTATTTAAAGGATTTGGGCCTGATCATCCATAAAGAGAAGACCAAGTTGGTGAATATCTATTGCCTAGATTACAATATGTATTTGAATGGCTACCCTATAGAGATTGTCATCAGTATGGATATATATCTGGGTAAACAAAAGAGATGGACAATTAATTTGGGCCAGAGTTGAATAAAAAAACAGCAGGAAAACTCAAAGCTCCTTTTATGATCCCCAGTTTCCCATGAAAGAAAAGACTCCTATTTTCCTCTCAGTATTCCACTGGTGTGGCTATAGGGTGGTAAAACATGGAATACAAGTCTGAAAAATTAAAAAGAATATTGCACAAAGGACAGTAGAAAGGCAAATGGGGTGTGTGAGGAGACTGCAATGGATAACCAATGAAGAACTTCAAAGAAAAGGAATCAAAGATGTCTTCAAGGAATGCTAGGAAGAGAACAGCAGGTCATGTAACAAGGACAAAGACTGACAAGTGTATAACCACAGTGTTCCACTGGCACTTTATGTTGGGAGAAAATCAGGAAGGCCTCTAGTACACTGGGGTATATTATATTCCTCTTGGGTGAACTTGTTGGATAATTGACAAAAGTTGGGCAAAAGATGGATAGAATATGATTTGAATGGTTGAAGTGAACTTCCCAACTGATGACATCATAGATCCATTTGAGTATTTGAGTCTGGAAAAAGTTTCCTAATTTACTTATCTAAAAGTGGGCTGCTTAGGGAGATACTGAAAGGTGAACTTCCTTTCATTGAACGTCTTCTGGCAGAGGATGGATGAATACTTGACTATAGGGGGGATTCCTTTTGGAATAATAAATTTTGGCTTTTGGCTAATAAATTGGATTATAAAGCTCTCTTGACTAAAATTCTGTGATTCTATGACTCTGGGCCTTGCCTATTTTCATATCCTACTATCAGGGAATTTCTTCTGTTCAGGGTCAGTCAGCCTTTATACTATAATTCAGAATCTATTATATCTCCTAAAGAATGGCTCTGAGGCACTGTCCACTCGCTGCCCTAAGGCCAGATGGATTTAGCATGTCTATATTGTGACATTTCCTCTGGCTCATTCTCTAACCCTCTAATTCTGGCTAATGGGTCTGTAAATATGTGTTGACCCTTGAACCTAGATTTCATGAAATCAAGTTGAGACTTTGCTTTCCTGTCCTAGTTTAAAGTGGCTCCAGTGTGATGAATACAAAAACGATCATTCTTTTGGGGGAACATAAAGGCACTTTGGTCCAAGCCTTTAAACAGGCACAGTCTTTTGAGTTGTCTCAGAGAGCACATTCTCATGTATTTTGCAGGCAACTGTTTTCCAAAAGCATGGCCACTTTGTTACTTTCCAAGTGTCTCTTAAACATCTGTGTTAAATTATTTTCCAGCAAAGTCATTTGCATTTCTCTCCGATGAATCACATTTGTTATTTTCTGCTCATATTTCTCACCTCTTGAGATCCTTTTGTATTAATTCTGAAACCCATTCCTGATATTCACACCACCTCTCAATTTAGAACCATCAGCAGATTTCATCTACATGACTTCTTACCAGACTACTAAACAAAGTAATGAGACCAGGCCTAACACTAGGTCTAAGCTACACTTCTGTTAACCCACTTCTCCCTCAAATAGAGGAAAATGCACAGAGAAGCACCATTTCCTCAATGAGGGGCTTAAAAAAAATTCCAGAGTGCTCTCGTTTTCAAGGCACAATAAGTTGAAGAAATGCTTTAATTTTGGTGTTTTAGAACACCAGAGATTTGCTAGTGCTGGATAGGACTATGGTTCCGAAATCCCAGAACAGAGACTGTCGCTTGTATCTCCAGTGGCACATCCCGAATGTGAACTATAAGTGCACCCTCTCCACTGGGCATTGCCATCGAAACATCCTTTTTCTGATTGAGGGTACCTCTCAGGACGGCCATGACAGACAGACATCCATTTTCCCCCAATGAAAATCCGTGCAGTTAGTGCCCAACTGAGATTTGCGGAGTAGGGGTGGGAGGCAAAGGGACCCAAGAGTGCCTCTGAAATCGGAAATTCGGAGTATTCAGTTGAAGGAGTGAGAATCACAGAACCCCACGCCTCCCAGACTTCACTGGCCCGGTCTGGGTCTCTCTCAGGAACCCCACCCACCCCCTTTTTAGGGTAATACTTTAAGATCCTGGAGACGAGCCACGAAGACAACTGAAGTCTGCAATCGCAAGGCGTGCTTGCCTTTCCAGGCAGCGCTCCCACGGAGCCCGGGCGTGGGTGTGTGTGTGCGTGGGTATGCAAGCCTGAGTGGGCGGCTGTGAGTTTGAAAGCGAGAGCAGAACAGAACCCTCCCCTCCATCTGCACGGGCAGGTTCAACGCTCTAGAGCTAGAGGGGAAGGTAAGCGTGGAGGTGGGTGGGTCGCTGCAAGTGGTGTTCCCTTATTGGCTGGCTGCCGGACTCCCCCCCCCCCGCGGGTGCCCCCCCCCCAGTGCCCGGTGCAGCTGCTGCTGTTTTGGCTTGGCGCGCCTCTAGTCCCCGATTCCACGCCGGGGACTTTGTTTCCGCCGCCGCGTTCCATTCCGCTGGACCAGGAGCCGCGGGGACGAGCCCCAGCTGCCGAAGCCGCCGCCGCCGCCGCCGCCTCGGCGGGAGGAGGAAGCTGTGGGGGAGGAGGTGGCGGCGAGGGATTCTCGCTCTCTCCCTTTTTCTCTCCGTCCCTCCTTCTCCCCCTCCCCACCCTCTTTTCCCTCTAGTCTCTGCGCTAACCGAGCCGATGGTTGGCTTCCGAGAGCAACTCCGGAGGATTCCGGAGACTTCCCCAGCCCCGGCTGCCCCTCCAGCCGCAGAGTTTGGGGGTGAGTGCTTCCCGGCCCCCTCTGCCCTCCCCCCAGCGGGCTGTTTGTTTTGCTGGGGTTGCTCCGCTTGCGGGATTCTCCCGGGCAGCGCCTCCGGGGAATGTGGTAAGGCCCAGGCTTCTCGGAAACTCGGCTGTGGAAAGGGGGCTCGGCTTGGGGATGGTGGAGAAAGAGCCGCCCTACTGTGCGGGGCTGCCCTCCTCCTCCTGGGTCCTGGCTTCTTGGATGGGGCTGCGTCGGAAACAGGTGGATTGGGGCGGGGGCGTGCCGGGGTGCTCGGGGGCGCGGGCTGGACTCCAGGGTGGACCTAGGCTCCCCCGGGTGGAGGTCGGCGGCTTGACTGGGCTCGCCTCGGCTCTCCTGTCCTGCCTCGGTGCGGTGCGTGCGTGCTCGCGGGGCTGTATTGTGTCAGTGCCATGGATGTGCCTCTCCTGCTGGCAGCTGCACGTCCTAGTTGACCCGGTAACGGAGGGGAAGGCATTGTGGAATGTGCCTTCCGCGGATCTAGGTTAAATGGGATTGCAGGGGCAGGAAGGTGTACGGGGGGAGGGGTCAGAAGGTGACCCCCGTGGCAGAAACTCGCCTAGAAACTGGACCTTCCTTAGCTGCTTTTGCCTCTTTGAGGAGGCGCATTCCGGCCCGGGTACATTTCATTCTTAGACTGAGAATGGAGGAGACTGTGTGTGTGTGTGTGTGTGTGTGTGTGTGTGTGTGTGTGTGTGTGTGTGTAAAAGGAAGGAGGAAGCTTGACTGGGTTCTGTTCTGTCTGTGAGCTGATCTGGGAAGACAAAACACATTTTAAACGTGAACAGCCGTCTTTTAGATTCTGTGTGTACATAGCCACACACGGCAGGGATAGGCTCCCGACCAGATGTAAGTCTTTTTTTTTCCCCAACAGTCAGTGCTTAACAAAGGCGGTTTCTCTCCCTAGATTCGAGGTGCAAATGTTGCCCCGAAATACCTTGCAAAGCATTATTGTTGTGTGATCCTAAAGAGGCTAAGGGCACGATCTGTTTCTTTTGTATTTTCTTTTTAATAGCCTGGAAGAATAATGCATGAGGTGTCCACGGGCTTCGAAGATATGGTGATGGTTTGGGAAGTGGAGCTCAAGTCGGTGGGGCATTGGTGAGGACTGACAGCTTATCATGACGGTGTTCAGGCAGGAGAACCTGGATGATTACTATGACACAGGGGAGGAGCTTGGCAGGTACAGTAGGCGCTGGGACTCCTGTTTCTGTTGTGGGGATGATGAGTAATATTGAGGGCCTTGGGGTTGGGAATGTGTGAGGCAGGCTAATGTAAGCTGGAGTACAATACACACCCTAGCTGAGGTTTCTCTAACAGCAGCTCTTCCCCTGTCCCTTCTGAAAAGGGGAGTTGCTAGAAAAGAGATGTACCAGCCACAAAAAGGGTTGGTTGGATTTAGAGATAGGTGACCCAGTCTGCATCGTACAAGGTTACCTTTTGGTGCAAAGTGTATTGGCCAGTCCAGGACTAGTGCCCATCTAATTCCCAATCTCAGCATTCTGCATGTTTTGCCCATCTGCGACAGTAAGAAAGTGTCTGAGATTATAATTGCCATTGGAGAAAGCTATTAGATATGATTTAAACAGACTGCTATCCAATAATAGAGTAACAAACAAGTTAGTATTAAATAATTCTAATCAGTTGGATTTTTAAATATTTAATTTTATCCAGAGTTTGGACCTTGATGGCAAGAGCTGTGATTCTCAATGTAAAATTCTTTCTGGTTCACTTTTAAAATTGCTTTTTTTAGGCATTTGTGTACTGGTATTTTCTTAAAGTTATTAAATCGCTATCCGCGTAGTAACGATGGATGCAAACATCTGTGGATGGAATTCCTTGATTTTTAACTTCTTCAAAGTCATTTGAAAATCTGGTTGTTGTGGTGTTTTCATTTGTCTCATTCACACTGCTATGTTTCAGGGAATCCAGTAAAAAGCCTAATATGCTATCTTTTCATTCATAGCAGTTTGGATTTTGATTCCTAGGGTGGAGATTCTTGATGTAAAATCTCTCTGGTTCAGTTTTTAAAATGAATTTCTTTATAGGTGTTTGTGTATGGTTATTTTCCTTTAAGATGTCTAATCACCAGTTTTATAAGGGCCATGGACTTTTGGTGGTTTTTGCCTTCACCTGGAGAAATAGGTAACCTTTATATATTGCTCAAAGTTTAGAAAAGCATCGTATATATTTTATCTCCCTGGAGGTAGGTGTTGTTTGTTATCCTCATTTTTGCAGATGAGGAAACTGAGGCACAGCAAGGTTAAATGACTTTCCCAGCATCACATAGCTAGTAGTGTCTGAGGCTGAATTTGAACTCAGGTCTTCCTAACTCCAAATCCAGCACTCTTTCCCATTGCCTCATCTGTTGCTATCATGCATTTGCAGAAAACCTCCTTCAGCCTTTCAAATTAAGTTAAAAGAAGGTGCCAATGGTTTATGTGCTGTGAGTAAAGTAGATGGAAGAAAGCTTAAATAACAAAAAACCAAACCCTTATATGTATAGACATATATTTATTCATACACAACTCTTGTCACCCAAAGTGAGTTTCCTTTATCTTCTCCAAGAGAATTGTAACTACACCTAGTCTTGACTACTTCAACGTAATTTCCCAAATTTACCTTTTTGATTAAAAAAAGAAAAGTAAAAGCAATCCATATAACCTTGCATAACCTTCTATGACTGCATGATCTGGAAATAATATAGAATCTTGTAGCAATACAATGTAACAAACATTTATTAAGACATTCCTATGTGTTTCTGAGAGCACGTTGCTAAATGTCATAAAACCTAGTGACCTAGGTATTGCTGTTGGAGACTTAGACACAGGAAATCCATTTAAATAATTTTTGGTGAATACATTTATCAGTATTCTGTTCTGTGGGGCTGAAGTATGCATGTATGGCATTTTAGGGATATGTAGTCAAAATATTTGGTTTAGCTTAAATAAAGTCATTTGATTCCTGTGGTTTTGCAGCAAGACTTGTGGTATTTTGGAGTGGTCCTTTGGGACTAAGAGAAGGTGAAAAAAATGTGGCATTAACTCATTTTGGGCAGAATGCACTAATTTATAGGGACTTCTTTATTTGAAAGGTATGGTTTAAAAGCAGTTGAAAGCACAATTTAGTAAAGATAAGTCTACTTCCATACTCTTTCTGAAACTTAAATTTCCAGGAGACCTTTCGGTCATTTTTTGAAGAAGTAAAAAAATGAGGCCCACCTGTTAAGGAAGTTTTATAATCTGTGTAAATGCATATGCTTACACAGAGTTTTCCCCTGTTCTGTCATGTGGTCATTTGTACTTCAGCTTAACCGTGAAGGGTGTTTATTGAATGTCTACTATGTGGGGTAAGTGTAGTTCAGAAGAATTTTAATTCAAGAATAATATTTTTGTGAGTAAAGCGAATGCATCTGTTGATTTATACATACTGGATAGAATTCTGGTCTTGGAGTCAGCAAGACCTGGATTCAAAACCTGTATATGTTATTAGTGTCACTGAGGCAAGTAATTTAATCCCACCTTTGAAATGGAGTTAACAGCTCTGGTACCTATCTCACAGAGTTATTGTGAGGTTCAAATGACATGGTACGAAAACATGTTTCGCTAACTTTACAATTCTATGTGAATGTTAATTAAATAATAAAATAATGACTGAAGTCTGGAGTTTTGGAAAGCTTCACATTGCATCTGTTTTGGAATGATTTAGAAATTTAGCTATAGACTAGCCTGGAGGTAAAGTGATGGGCCAGATGACTTCTGATGGCTCTTTCAAACCCTGTAATTTTTTATGTCTGCACTGCAAATAGCTACTTGCCTGGAGCAAAAAAATGATTTATTCTAAATGAGTAAGAAAGCATATTGGTTTCATAACTGCTTCAATAGAAGGTAGAAAGACATAAGAGTTGGCAGGAGAGGAGGGAAGGTAGAGCAGTAGGGGAAAAAAATTACAGGTATTAGTGCTTGCTTCTGTTGGCAAGCCTGTTTTAAGTAGCGTATTATGAGTTGCTTGTTCATAATCTAAATGTGAGCATGGAGCTACAGTAAAGCCATGTGAATAATAATTTGCCTTCAAATTGCTTTCCCTTCCTCCAGCTGCATAGCTGTATCTTAACCTGTCCTCTGATGCTTCTGTTTTACTTATAAATGCACTTTAGTCAATGGTGATTTCTACATGTGACCACAAGGTATCATCTTTGCATTATTTAATTCTTGTATTGATCAATTTTATGTGTGTTATTCTAGCAAGAAATAAATAGTTTAGGGATAAAACCTGTTTTTGTTGTGTGTGTGTGTGTGTGTGGGGGGGGGGGGGTTGGTTTTTTTTTTTTTTTTTAAGGCTAAAGGCTAAGCCAATGTAACAAGCCCTGGAAGATAATACTATCTTGAAAAGATTTTGAGTATTGTTGGTCAATTGTTTTCAGTTGTGTCTCTTTGTGACCCAATTTGGGGTTTGCCCCAGTTTGGGGCAGAGCTACTGGAATGGCTTGGCATTTCCTTCTCTAGCTCATTTTACAGATGAGGAAACTGAGACAAATGGGGGTAAGTGACTTGCCCAGAATCACACAGTTTGAAAGTGTCTAAGGCAGGATTTGATCTCAGGAAGATGAGTCTGACTCCAGGCTCAGCATTCTATCTGCTGGGCCACCTAGCTGCCCATTAACATAAGCCCTGACAGATATTACTACCTTGAAAAGACTTGAGTATGGACTCAGTGACAAATCTCTAAAAGAACCTTATTAATTAAAGTCATTAAGTTGGCTGATCACCAGGTAGTGGATTTCTTTGATTATAGTGATTCATACATAGTCTACAAAACCATAGAGAACTTCTCATCTATGTCAGTGGAAGAGGTTCTCCCCCAAGAGAATTGTGCGTCCTTGAAGTACTCAATGAAGTAATTCTGTATTCTTTTTCTCTTCAGAGAGATAAAAATTCCAAAATTATATGTTGTCATTTGCATCCTCCTTTCTGTGCATTGTACATAATTCTCACTCAGCAGATATACGAATGGAGAAATATTGGTGGATCCTATAGTACTTAACTTTTAGAAAACTCTTAGAATTCCCTCTTTCCAAAACTTTAGGTGTTTTTTAATGATAATAATGAATGTAGAGAATCAATTATCATAGCCTTGCTTCTTTTCTAAACTAATTTTGTTTTCGACGGTTTTATGGTTAGACTAATGAAAATACAAAAATAAAAAACACTCTTAAGCAAAAGAAATTAAGTTTATTGACAAATCTTCTATTAGTGAGATATAAAACTGAAGCTAATACCTCAGTTTTAAAATCTTACTTTGACATAAATTTTATAAGCATTTTAAATAAGTGATAGTCACCTGAGGTAGATAGGTGGCACAGTAGATAGAATGCTAGGCCTGTGGAGTCAGGAAGACCTGAGTTCAAATTTTGCCCCAGATATTTAGTAGCTATGTGAATCTAGGGCAATCACTTAACCTCTGTCTGCTTTAGTTTCCTCATCTATAAAATGGGAATAATAATAGTATCCACCTCCTAGGGTGATTATGAGTTAAATGACATGATATGTCCAGACTGCTTTGCAAATTTTAAAGTGGTAGGTAAATAAACATTTCAAGCACTATATAAATAAGCAGCAGAAGTAGTAGTAGTAGTAGTAGTAGTAGTGGTGGTGGTGCTAGTAGTAGCAGCAGCAGCATCAGTGATAGTAATAATATAGTATTACACTTTGTTAGGGACTGAGTAACATTTTTCAGTTTATTTTAAGTCTTATTTCTGATACTTATTAGCTGTATGACCTTGAGCAAGTCACTTAAACTCTCTGAGCCTTATCTGTAAAATGGGGATAATGATAACCCCTATCTCACAGGGTTGTTTTGAAAATCAGAGAAAATAATGTTTTAAAACACTTTGAAAATATTAAGGTGTCATTCCAGTTGGTTCGCATTTTATACTCAATTACCAGGATCGCAGATATAGAGTCAAAAAGGACCTCAGAAGTAATGTATTTTACCTCTCCCCTTTTGCATGTTGGAAAACTCAGACCTTCAGAGGCGTCACACCATAATGACTAGAGCAGATTTGAATCCAGAGCCTCTGGTTCTCTCCATTCCTATATTACCCCTAAATGTACACTATTACCTGTAACAGGTGTGTGTGAGAAGAGTCTTCAAAGAGGTTTGGCTCAAATGTATGGTCTAATCTAGGCAAATACCATTTCAATTATTTTTAAATGCTGCTTGTACCATAACACTTTAATAATAGTTTTCAGGTATGTGAAGGGATAATATAAGGCTGTCAATGAATAGCAGTTTTTCTTGTCCACTTGATAACCAGATGGGAAGGAATGGGCTTGAACTGTATTGGAGGAGAGGTTGTGGATCATTGAAAAGTATTTATTAAGCACCCACATGCTTTTAGGCTGCACAGGGTGCTGAATAGTCTGTTCATTAGGTACTATCTCTCCCTTGTAGGAAATTAAAATCTGATGCATCATTGGGTACACATGTTAAGATGGAAAAGGATAAATAATGCAAAAACATTGCACAAATACTTATATTCAAGAAGTAAATAAATATTTAGATTTGGAAAATTTTTTTCTCTCATATGTAATTTCATGTACGTTAGCCTTGTCTCCTCAATTATATTGTTAACTCCTTAAGAAGAAACACTATGCCTGTGCTATAATAACAACAATAACAATATTAATAAATAACAGGTGCTTAATAAATCCCTAAATCACAGAATGTCAAAATTGGAAAGGAGCTCAGAGGCAATCCAGTGAGACTACAGCAACAGTAATCCCCCTCTACAACAGCATTCTCAGCTCTAAGAACTTTGGTGAGGGGGAACCCATAAGCTCCTGAGGCAACCCACTACATTTTGGATAACTAATTTTTAGAAAATATTTCCTTCTGGTGAGCAAAATTTTCTCCTAGACTTTATTACTCTTGTATGTGTTCTGCTGTTAAACACAACAATTCTAATCCTTCTTCAGTATGAATTTTCTAACTATTTGAAGAAAGTTATCTGACTCTAACCCCCAAACCCTATCCCAAGATTGTTGTAAGGATTAATTTTGTTTTTCAGTCATTTCAGACACATCTGATTTTTTTGTGGGGTTTTTGTGATAAAGATATTGGAGTGGTTTGCTATTTTCTTTTCCACCTCATTTTGCTGATGAGGATACTGAGGCAAACAGGGTTAAGTGACTTGCCCAGGGTCACAGCTAGTACATGTCTGAGACTAGATTTTAACTCAGGTTTTCCTAACTCTAGATTGGGTGATTAAATGAGATAATAATTGTCAAGCACTTGACACAGTATCTGGCACCTAATAGGTACCATATAAATGCTTATCATTATCTCCATCATCATTCCCCACTCTCCCCCCCATCTTCTTTCTCCTGTTCCTTCAACCAGTCCTCATGTGGTATGATGTTGAAGCCCTAACTACCCTGCTCACTGCTCTCTAGACACATTCAAACTTGCCCATAATTCCTGATTATAATTTCTCCTATAATTTCATATTTTATACTTGTAAATTAAATGTTAGTAATAATACATGCGTTGAGGACCCTATATTCCTTGTGTGGAGCAGTTCAATTTGGAAAATGCTTAGGATGGTCCTCCAATGACTTTCACAGTTATTGACTTGCATTTCTAACCCCATTCTTGGTTGCAGGTGAAAATGTGGACTTGCTAAGACTAGATGAGAGCTCAGTTTATATTATTCCTGTTAATATAAAAATGAACAAAAGCATATCCTGTTGACAAGGGTTCAGTATGTTATCTTTGTCTATTAATTCCAGTTCTCTTTTTTTTTAATTCTTGACCTGAATGTCCTATTATTTATTGAAAAACCCAACATGTCTGAAATAGAACTCATTATCTCTTCCTCAAACTCCCCTTATCTGAACTTCTCTCTTACTGTTCAGGGCACAAACATTTTCCATATTGTTGTTCAGTTTCAGTCATGTCATGACCCTATTTGGCATTTTTTGGCAAAGATATTGGAGTCATTTGCTATTTCCTTCTCCATCTCATTCTCTCAACATTTTCCATGTTACCCAGGCTCCAAGCCTCAGTGTCATCCTCAACTCCCTCCCACTCATTCCACATATCCAATCTGTTGTTGCCAATCTGTTTTCTGCCATCACAATATCTGTCTGTCTATCTATCTAGATATCTATATTTATCTATATCTATAGATACATATGTGTGTATGTATATGTATATATGTGTGTATATATGTAATGTCACCTCCATACAGTCACTTCCCTAAGTCAGGATCTCATCAACCTTTGCTTATATTATTGCAACAGTTTGTCCGTTAGTTTCCCTGTCTGGAATCTCTCTCCACTCCAATCCACCTGCTGTTCAGATGGTAAAATGATTTTCCTAAATTGTAGATGTGCTTATGTCAAACTTACTACTCAAAAAGCTTTGGTGTCTCCCTGTTACCTGTAGATAAAATGCAAAGCCCTCATTACTACCTGTCCCCTTACTAACCTGGTCTTCTTATACTTTATTCTTCTTCATACACTGAATGATACAGCTCACTGTTCCTTTTACATAACTCTGTCTCTCATCTCTATTCCCAATCTCTGCTCTTTAGTATCCTTGGCTTCCTTAAAAACTCAGCTCAGATCCTGCCTTCTATAGGAGGCTTTTCCCAGCCACCCTTCCTTCCCCCACCCCCTAGCACCTTCCACTGTGAAATAACCTTCAGCTGATCTTCTATATGCCTAGTTATGTCCATGTTATCTCTGCCATATACATATTTTTTTGCTTTTTGGAGGGGGGAGGGCAGGGCAATTGGAGTTAAGGGACTTGCCCAAGGTCACTTGGCTAGTAAGTGTTAAGTGTCTGAGGCCCAATTTGAACTTAGGTCCTCCTGACTCCAGGGCCAATCCTCTATTCACTGAGCCACCTAGCGACCCCCCATATATATATATTTTTAACCTTTATATCCCCAGCTCTTAGAACAGTGCCTATGCATACATGTAATACACATAGTAGGTGTTCAATAAGTGCTAACTGACTGATTGACTTTACTAAATAGGATGCTTCTTGAAGGCAGAAAGTCATTTTTGCTTTTCTCTGTATCCTTAGTGCCTGGAACATAGCAGTAGCTTAATAAATGCCTCTTGACTTACTTGATGATTGAGTTGTAGGACTTAAGAAATAGAAAGGATTTTAGAGATGGTCCAATCCAATCCGTTTATTATACAAATGAGTAACCTCAAGACCAGAGAGGTGGGGGGGGGGGGGACTCATCCAAAGTAACAACTAGGTACTGTAAGCAAAATCGAAACCTAAAGCCAAGTCTTTTGGTTTCCAGCTTTAGACTCTTTTTTATTGCACTACTAAAAAACACATTATATACATACACACATATATGTTTAGTTTTTAAAGTGTACCTCCCTGCTTTTTCATAATTCTGTGATTTTATCTTTAGTCAAGGGTTGAAAGGAAATTGATCTTTCACCTAATGCAGTTGCTGATTGCCCCTGCTATAATAGGTATTATGGGGAATAAAAAGGAACCAGCATACCTGCAGCTTTTAATTTTCATGCCTGTTGAAAGTAGTGTGACTTGGCATTTTAAGCAGACTATTTCACAAATCCTTTACTACAATTTGCCCCCTTCCCCTTTCCCAAAGGGCTTGTTTCCTGCAGTTATAAATGGTATTAGTATGCGGCATGCATCACTTGATCTGACTCCTAAAGTTAATATTTTAACTTAAAATAAAAATATACCTTTTGTAATTATTTAACCTTTGAGTACCAACAATCAGGCTTAAAATCCATAATTAGAAATGGTCTCTGCCCAACTGGCCTCCCTTCTAAATAATTACCAGTTCTCATTTTAGTTTATTACAAAGACACCAGGAAACATATTCTTGGATTCATATGAATTTGGCTTGTTTTTTTAAGTGGAGACTAATATCTAGCTTTGCTTTGTAATATAGTGGTAAATTATCAAAATAAGATTCGACAGATTTCTTCTCTCACAAAGGTAGAGCGCGAGTGAATTTTGTTACATAGCATTTGAAATTCTTGAATTCAATTTTTCACTTTGTTAAAAGTCTTCCTTCTAGAATCTTAGAGATGGTCAGGACCTCAGAGGCCATCTCATGGAACTCATACCTCAGTCAAAGTCTTCTTTGTGATGTACTTGGCAAGGAATTACTTTTGTAGCCTTTTCTTGGGGAAATCCATAGGTTACTGAAGAAGCCATTAATATTAGAGGGACCAAGAGTGTCAATTGCTGCAATAGTTGGTTTTTATTTGGAGGTATTTTTAAATTCTGGTCTTTCCACTATTATCAGTCATCCATACAAATTGCTATGGTTGTGCTTGTGGGAAATAAATGGGAACCGGTGTATTTGCAGCTTCTCACTTTGATGCCAATTGTGTGGTAGATACAATGTCTACTGGGGCCATTGTCTAGGACACTGTTATACTTCCTTTTTGTTAAATATTATATGATAGATGACTTTCTGATTTTGTTCCAGTCCTGAGCCTGAACAACCAGGCCTTACCCTGAACACTAACCAGCACTACTTCTTCTCCCCCCCCCACCCCCTTTTTTCTTTTTGGAAGGGGAAAGGTAGGGCAATTGGGATTAAGTGACTTGCCCAAGGTCACATGGCTGGGGTGTGTGTGTGTGTGTGTGTGTGTGTGTGTGTGTGTGTGTGTGTGTGTTAAGTGTTTGAGACCATATTTGAACTCAGGTCCTCCTGACTCCAGGGCTGGTGCTCTATTCACTGTATCACCTACCCGCCCGTAACCAGCATTTTTTAAGCTGTTGTGGGTCAAGACCCTGAAGGGGTCATGAGTGGAAAAAGCTTAAGAAGCTCTGAACTAGACCATTCTGGTTTTTATTTATTTATTTATTTATTTTTTAAGCAATTGGGGTTAAGTAACTTGCTCAAGGTTACACGGCTAGTCATTATTTATGCGTGGGTGCTCATTTGCTGAGGCCGGATTCGATCTCGGGTCATCCCAACTCCGAGGCCGACACTCTTACTCACTGCGCCACCTAGCCACCCCTTTTAGGGCAATTGGGGTTAAGTAACTTGCCCAAGGTTTTTGTTTTGTGTGGGTTAAGTGTCTGAGGCTGGCTCCGAACTCAGGTCCTTCTGACTCCAGGGCCGGCGCTCGACTCACTGCGCCACCTAGCCGCCCCAACCATTCTGTTTTTTAATAGCTAATTGTGAGCAAACTTTTCCTTATATCGAGGTTAAATTAGTCTTTCAACAACTTCCACCTAGTGCCCTTAGTTGTGACCTCTGGGGCTAACCAGACTAAATCTAATTCCTCTTCCATATCGCAGCTCTTCACACAACTGAAGAAAATTATAATATCCCTTCGATGTTGTCTCCCACTCCAGTTCCTTTAACTTGTCCTCATAGAATACAAATTAGAAACCCTGAACCATGATGATTGCTCTCTATTGAGCACTCTTCAGCTGATTAGTGTCCTTTCTAAAATGTGTGCACAATTGAGCATGGTACTCCAGGTGTTAGAGGTTAGAGTATAGTGGGACTATATTGCCTGAATGCTATACATCTCTTGATTTGCCTGATATTGAATTAGCTTATTCGGCTGCCATGTCCTCACATCACTTTGACCCATAAGATCTTTTTCAGATAAACTGCTGTCTAGCCACACCTTCCCCATCTGCTACTTGAGAATTTGATTTAAAAAAAAAAAAAAAGGTTACTAGCTGTGTGACCTTGGGTAAGTCACTTAACCCCAATTGCCCTGCCTTCCCAAAAAAAGCAAAAAAAAAAGCACATATGAGACTTTATATTTATCCTTATTAAATTTTTCAATTATATTTCAGTCAATAGTCTAAACTATGTGTATGTTTCTGAATCCTGGCTTTGTCATCCAGAATGGGAGCTATCCCTCTAAACTTTGTCATTTGCGGATTTCATAAGCAACTCATCGAGGTCTTTTGCCAGGTCATTGAAAAGAATACTAAAGAGCACAGAATTTTGCAGCACTCACCCTACAGTATTCCTTTCAAGTTAATATCCAACCATTAATGGCTACTCTCCAGATGTGACCAGTCAGGCCAATTCTGAATCCACTCAGCTATGTAGTTATCTAGATACATCTTTGCCTCTTCAGTAGAATTCTCCTCATCTACCATTAGAGTAAAACTGTCAACAAAGAAAGTTGGTTTGACATGGCCTATTCATGATAAAGCTTTGCTGATGCTTTGTGATCAGGCTTCCTTTTATAGATATCTGCCAACTCTTTTTCTTTTTCTTTTTTTCTTTTTTGCTTTTTGGAGGGGGGGAATGCAGGGAAATTGGGGTTAAGTGACTTGCCCAAGGTCACACAGCTAGTTTTATGTTAAGTGTCTGAGACTGGATTTGAACTCAGGTCCTCCTGACTCCAGGGCTGGTGCTCTATTCACTGCACCACTTAGCTGCCCCTCTCTGCTAACGCTTAATAATATGCCAGGAACTGAATTCAACCTCATAGGTTTAGGATGTGTACCTTGCATTTTTTCCCCATTTCCTGAAAATCAGGGCAGTGTTTTCCTTTCTGTTGTCCATTAGTGTCTCTCCAATTCTCCATGATCTTTCAAAGATCAGTGACAGGGGCTCAGTCCTCACATATGCCAGTTCTTTTAGTTCCTCATATTGTATGTAATTCATTTAGGTCAGTCAGTCAAGTCTATATTTTTTTTAATTTAAGAGAGAATCTGAATGAAACTGTTAATTGTTATTGTTTAGTCATGTCTGACTCCATCCACCATACCCTCCATGGGATATTCTTCACTAAGGTACTAGAGTGTTTTGACATTTACTTCTCCAGTGGATTAAGGCAGAGTTTGAGTTGCCCAGTGTCACACAGCTAGTAAGTATCTGAGGCTGGATTTGAACTCGGGTCTTCCTGACTCCAGGTCCAGCACGCTATCCACTGAACCATGTAGCTGCTTCAACTAGAATTTATTAAGTACCTGTTATGTAACAGTCAATGTGCTAAATACTAGGGATGCAAAAAAAGGGGCAAAAACACCACAAAACAAAACAAAAACAGTAACTGTACTCAATGAACTCAGCCTAACAGAGGAGACAATATGCAAGCAAGAAATAAACAGAAAAATTAGGTGTAATCTTAGAGGGAAGGCACTAGCATTAAGGGATCAAGAATTGCTTCTTAAAGAAGGTAGGACTTTAAATGAGACTTGAAGGAAGCCAGGGAAGCTAGGAGGAAGAGCATTTCATGCCAATGAAAATGCATGGAATCAGGAGATGGGGTGTGTTGTTTAAGGAACAGTAAGGAAACCACTATCACTGGATCACAGAGTCCATGGAGGAGAATGAAATGTAAGAAGAATGGAATAGCAGAAGGGGCCAGGTTATGAAGGATTTTGAAAACCAAATAGAGGGTTTAATATTTGATCTTGGAGATCATAGGGAATCACTGGAATTTATTGAATGGGGGGGGGGAGGGTATGTATGATACAGTTATTTCCATTATAATCTGGGCCAAGTAATCTTGAATACTTAATTCTCTATTAGCCATTTTTTGTTTAGGCATTTCTGGATGTAAGATAGCAAAGTAAAAGTTGAACAAACAATTTGACTCCATTCTTCAGTTAGTATAATTCTACACCCCATGAACTTTAGGTATCCCTTTGTTTCTCTTTTTTCTTCTATATAATTTAAAAACAACCCTGGCCATGTTTCTTATCCTTAGCTTTCCTTACTCAAAGAAGTACGAATGAAAAGGACAAATGCTGTAGAACTATTAAGGACACTGAAGACTTTTAAAAGTCCTTCAGATATAACAGCTTGGAGGTCACTGATGACCCTAGAAGAGATGATTTTGTAGAATAGTGGCATCCGAATTAAGATTACCAGGGATTGGGGAGGAAATGGGTGGTGACAAAGTAGAGGCAATTCTAACAGCTTTGTGATGTTTAGAGAGAAAAATAGGATTATGGTTTTGGAGAAAGAAAAAGTTAAAAGAAGGAGTTCTTTAAGGAAAGGAAGACCTGAGCATATTTGTTGGCAGTGAGAAAGGAGATAATAGAGATAGATTGAAGATGAGGAGGGGGAATAATTCAACAGGTAAACTAGAGGAATGGGATGGAATGGGATCAGTGGAGGGTCAATCTTCTCAAGGAGAAGGACTACAGTCATCCCCTAAGACTAGATCCAATGAGGTGATGATTGGTGAAAAAGAAGAGGTTTTAAGGTGTGAGGACTTAGAAATCAGAGATTGTGATCGACAGAATGGCTTCTAAATAAAGTGGTAAAACCATCTGCTGAGGAGGTGAAAGGTGGAATTTATTCCCTTGAGAAGAGAGAAAAGTACTTGTTCTGACATTTTTCACAGTCATTTTTTTTCTGAATAACATAAATATGCAGGCTACACTCAAATTATATATTTGTTGTGGAAAATAGGTTGTTTATATTGGAAAAGAATTGAATCTTAAACTTAATGTCTTATTTTCCAGTCTAGTCAAAGCCATGTAATGTAGTCATAACTTCCACTTTTATAACATTCAATAATAGTTTTCAGGTTGTAAATCATACTTATGGTGTTTTAATTCAATTTCATTTTTATTCAGACCTTATTTCTATTTCATAGAATAGGAGAGGATTATTTATGAAATTGCAAATCTCAGTTTTATGTAGAGTTTTCTTTTAAAGTTTATAAGTAATTTTAAAGCTGACTTGCTTGTCTCTGATTCCTTCTGTTTTCTCTCTTTTTTGGGGGGTGGGGTGGGAATATAACTACCTCTTTCCTTTCCCTTCCAAAATGGAAAATTAAAACAAAATCCTTGTAAACAAATTGCATAGTCAAGCAAAACTTACCATACTATCCTTATCAAAAAAAAAAAAATCCATTCTGCATCTTTAATCTACCAACCCCCTGTCTGGATATGGGTAGAATGCTTTATCATTGGTACTCTGGAATTGTGGTTGGTCACTGAATTAATCAGAATTCTTAAGCCTTCACAATTGTCTGTCTTTATGGTCTTTGTTGTTATTGTATAAATTGTTTTTTTTGGGTCTTCTCAGATGACTCTGAATTATTTCATACAAAACTCCCTAGTTTTCTCTGAAGATTTCCATTTCATATACCAAATTTATTTGACCATTCTCCACTGGATGAGCACATCCTTTGTTTCCAATTCTCTGATACCACAAAAAAGTATTAAAGATATTTTTGGGGGGTGCCTAGGTGGTGCAGTGGATAGAGCAATGGTGTTAGAGTCAGGAGGACCTGAGTTCAAATTTGACCTCAGACACTTAACACTTACC